>CM008282.1:56066494-56655744 GCA_002319775.1 Fagopyrum tataricum | reverse complement strand
TTATTTGATCATATATATATATATATATATATATATATATATATATATATATATATATATATATATATATATTACAAAAATTAAAATTTGGTGGTCAATTTTACAATATCATACTTTTAAATTGTAACACCCCAAATCCATAGGACTCGGAGTGCTACTGGGCTAGGATCTCACAATGGATCCTGACCCTAGCCTGACAACAATTTCACTGATCTTACAACAAGGCACCGATAGATTAAAACAAAACATGAAACTGATATATAAATATCAAAAGGTTTATACAAGGTACTGCTGAGTACAATCAAAACATAACGAATATATACAAGATCAAAAGGTTCCAAACCCACGAGGACGACCTAGTGTACGAAGCCCTCAGCAGATCACCCTCTCTGGATCACTCTGCAGTTCTCCTAACCTGCGAGGGATCTACAACACGGTATAAAACCGTTAGCTAACCATACACATATATAAGATGAACATAAGCACAATCACATATCATGAATATTAAACACCTCATCATGATATCACGCATTTACCCATTTTATAATCTTTATAAATATAGTCCAACTAGGGATGTCAATGAGTCGGGGATTCCCCGAAATTCGCGGGTATTACCCGTCATGGGGATGGGGATGGGAATGGGATGGGGAATTTAAACGGAGATGGGGACGAGGATGTTCGCTGGTTTTACACCCCTATAAACCTTCATCAATAATGATAAAGACTCAAAGGATAACAAAACTAGGAAGGGATAGTTTTAAATTTATAAACCTGTAACAATTCCCTAAATTGCAACGAACCCACAGTGTATGGGTCAATCACAGTAAATGTAAGTATTCCAGGGTCGATCTCAGGGACTGAGGGGAATAATTTGCAGCAGTGATTATAAATAAGATAGATCTCAATCAAAGACAGGAGGTTGGAAAAGATAAAGAAAAGAAAACAAAAAGGTTTTGGAAAAGGTTTTAAGGACTCACAATCAATTGTCACTATTGATTGAAAGTCAAAATAAAGAAACAAAAAGGGAAAACAAAGATAATCAAGTTAAAGGAAAGAAAATGGATTCCAAGGGTTCAAGATCATTGTTTATACATATAGATTCAGGAAGACTCATAAAGATGTATGGTAGAAAATCCACAGGGATGAACGTTTCTAGGCTGACAGTCTATTACCGGGTAAGTCTCAAGACTATCTAGTTCCAAACTAACTACCTATTACCGGGTAAGTCTCAAGGTAGAGAGGTAGGAAATTCTAAACAAACCAGACTACAAACTAAGGGAAAGGTAAACCATTACCGGGTAAGTCTCAGGTATTACCCTACTTAGCAAGGAATCTAAGCACATTCAACCAATAAAGGATAAACCTTTATTACCTATGATCAGTCTCTCATGTATCTATGAAGGAATATCACCGGGTAAGTTTCAATTCCAACTTAGGTTACTAGCTAGAAGGATTCTAACTAGATTCAAGTCCAAGCCAACCAATAGGATTTCTAGCAAGTCAAAGCCAAAACATAAAGCACAACATTCCATCATAATCAAAGGCATAAACAAATCCCTGTCAACCTTGGAACCACAAGGTTCTAGCCAATAACAATCATATCAAAGAAAGACAAATAAATAAATGACAAAGGGAATAAAAAGAACTTAACTTGAATAAATGGAAACCTTCAATCTTGAATCCAACAAGGTCATCCAAACAAACCTCAAGCAAAAGTATGAATCTTGAATCTAAACAATGAAGAACAATGGAGAAGAAGAAGGGAAAGGATGGGAGGCGGCTCCCCCTATGAGGTAACCTAACCCTAAAAGAAACGGACTAAATTGGACCCTTAGAAATAACCTAGAGCTTTCCTTTTATAGGCAACAATCTTACAAAGGATGGGCTGGGCCAAAACCGATCAAAAAATAAGATAAAATCGCCGAACAGAAAATCTCGGGCAAAAATCTCGGTCAAAAAAATCTCGGTCAAAAATCTCGGCCGAGATCGGGACCGAGATTTCACAACAGAAACTTTCCAGATCGACCGAAATTATGGATTTCGGCCCGAGATCAATGGATCTCGGCCGAGATTAGGCCATCTCGGCCCGAGATCAGGCCATATCGGTCTGGTCAGACCGAGATCAAGGCCTAGATGCTATCCCTTCGTTCCTTCGTGTCTTTAGCTCGATTTCTAGCCCTTTTCCGTGCAAGTACGCTCGCTCCAATGCGTCCACTTCGAGGCTTGATCCTCAAATACGTCGTTTCAGCTCCAAAATGTGTCAAATCACCTACAAAGCCACAAATAGCATGTGTAGACATCTATTCTTGCAAAGTAGAACTAAACAAGCATAAATGGCACAAACTAAGGCTAAAACATGAATGCGAAAAGGGGAAATCTAACTAAATGCATGAGTGTAACAGGTCGATAAATCATGTTATCAGGGGACAGGGTAAGAATTGATTCCCCGCTTGGGTATGGGGACGGGGATGATGATAGGGGTATTCGCCCCGCTCCCCGATCCGAATCCGAATCCGAATCCGACGGGGAAACCAACGTGGAAACTCGACGGGGAAACCCGACGGGAAACCCCGACGGGGAAACCGACGGGGAACCCCGACGGAAATTCCGCGAAGAATACATAAATAAACAAATTGTATTTATATTATACTTTCATTGTAGTTTTAAGTTTAATCGAAATTTATTTTAGAAATTGTGTTTAAATTCAAAAATTTACCGATGATTACTAAAATTTCAAACTATATACACTTTTGAATTTTAAGGATTAAGATTATCATACTATGATTACTATCACACTCATTCCTACTTACACACAATGCATTTTTTAAAATGTGATTTTAGTTTAAATATTTTTTTTGATAATTATATGTGTGTAAATCATGCTAATGCTAACCTATATCAATTTGGTTTTCGATCATACGAGGATAACAACACATTTGCGAAAATTTTGAATACGTCGTAATTTGTAAACGTCAAATCGCGATGATCAAATGCATCACACACTACATGTTGTGTTTTCATCTTATGTTCATAGTTTGTCAAATACATATTTTTACGGTGCAACCTAAATCCTAAAATTAAAATGTTAGAATAATATAATATTTTATCTTGAGACCGTAATCAAAATGTTATTAAGATATAATTATTTTAGTTTATACTAGTTTGTATTTCGAATCTCGATCCTACATTCCTACTTGAACGAACAAAACCTAATATATACACACAATATATGAACCTATACTTTGGCATATTGGATAAGGTGATGTGTTGAACAACCAACTAAATCACATCAAAATTTCAAATTAAAATGTATAATAATATTATATGAATTGAAATTTATCTTGTATCCATGAACTAAATGTTTGTATATTATATACACTTTTGTACGTTAAGACTTAATAGTACTATACTCGTTCCTACTTACACAAGATATATATATATATATATATATATATATATATATATATATATATATATATATATATATATATATATATATATATATATAATGCTAACCTATGTCAATTTAGTTTTGATATATTCTACTTGCAAGAATAGTGTAATCCCGTTGCTGCTACAATAAGCAGGGATGGTCTTGCAAAGATAATATATTCTCGTTTGTTTGACAAGTGATAAGATCTCAAAACAGTTCGAAAAAATTTATTATCCAAGTAAATATTTTTGTCGGTCTTGCAAAGACAATGTATTCTCATCTATTTGACTAGTAATAAGAACTTCAATACAGTTACAAAAATTTTATTATCCAAATTAATTTTTTTGTCAAACTCTTGAAAGTTAAACGGGGATGGCAACGAGTAGTTATACGGGGAAAACCTAACAAGTTTTTAAATGGGGAAATTAAACGGGGAAAACCCAACAAGTTTTTAAATGGGTAAATTAAACGGGGACGGGAATTCCCCCATGGGGACGAATATCCGACGGGGATGGGGACGGGGACAATTTTTAATATCCGAACGGGTATGGGGATGGGGATGAAGAGCGTTATACTAAATGGGGATGAGGATGAATAGGGTACTCCCCGACCCAAACCCGACTCATTGACATCCCTAAGTCCAACACTCAAATCGTATATATAAGGATATCAATATAAATATAGGTGACACGAGGAATATAACCCTTGCCTCCCGGTGCTAATGCCAGCTGGAGTGGTGATGCGGTCACCAACCCCGTATACCCGATGGGAGTGGGGAAAGCCCGCCCCACAATCCAAAACTGACCTGCCCGTAGAGAACCTCCAGTCTCCCAGCGGGATGAAAGGATAGTTGTCACGCCCTACAATGGGCAGTCACTAAACCATAGGTCGGTAATAACAGTATCACATGCTAGCAAGCATAAACATGCACCACTCATGCAACATCCAATATAGAGATGACAGCTAAGTAAGTCCTATGGACTTACCTCAGTCTCGGAAGTAATCCCAACTATGATCAACTCTCAGATACGTCCACTCCAATCTGGAGGACAACACGGCCTATACAAGGCATACATATATACATATCAATCTACTATCACACAAAGGGTCACACCTAGACCCAAGGGATCCATAAGGATCATATCCAACTCGTAAACCTCGATAACACTAAACCTCAAAGCCGTAACCGGCATATCTATATCATACTCATCATCATCCGACACCTAGCATGGTACTAGTTCCCTCATACTAGGAAAGGAAAGGAGCTACCCAACTATGGGTAGTCCCGGGACAAGACGCACTTGCGTGATCAAGGGACGCAGGAGCGGAGTAGACAACCTGCAGGCGCGGTGACAGAGGACGCAGGCAAGGCGCTGCGGCACGGCTTCCGCAGGGGCGGCGGCTTCTAGGCGGAGGGGCGGCGTCTGTGCAGAACGTGAACCCGCAGCTTCTCTTTGGCTCTTCACGTGATCAAATCACGTCTTCTCTCATTCAAAACCACACGCATACATATACATACACATTCCAACATTAATCTATGATCAATACATCTAATCCTAAGCTAAGGAAGGAAGAAAAGGAAAAAAGAAGGAGAAGCAAGAAAACTTACCACCTTTGTGGTCCTAGGCTGCAGGGAAAGATCAAACACCTCAATAGCTGGCTTCCAAGCTCAGCATACACATTAGCTCATCAACCACCACAAAAGCCACACAAAACTCTTCCAACTCTTAAGAGAGATCAAGAACAAGATTAAGAAGGGTGAAGGAGAAGCAAGAAGGACGTGAGCAACTGAGGAAGAGAAGTGAAGAAGAAACCCTTGATCAGCCAAGGGAAAGAAAGAAGTAAGCAAAGGGTAAAGCACGGGTCAAAGGAGCCAACAAAACCGGCTGCAGCCGCCGGAAATCGCAGGGACAGTTCCCTGAGCCGTAGGGGCGGAAACCCGCAGGGACGGCAGTCATGCCCGCGGGTGCGGAAAGGCCAATAGCTATTTCTAAAACTCACCTATCAAGAAAATGTGTTTAAAATTTATCAACCAGCACATTTTCTATGTAAGAGAAAGATCCATAAATAATACCAACTAGTGTATTACCCTTGCCTTGCACGAGATTTATTAAAATATATTTTTAAATAAATTAATTTAAGATTTTATATACTAAGTTTCACATTTTGTGACATGATAGTAGTTAAATATATATTTTAATATGTTGAATTTAGGGTATAGTATATAACAATGAAATATGTAAATTGGTAAAAGTAAGTATCCATCCGAATTATAATCTTATTTATGAGTAATATGTTCAATAATAAGAAATTAAGTGAAATAAGTTATTTTTAATATAATAATCGTTTAATATTCTAGGCATAACAGTTTATCTCTTAACAATTAATCTTTTATTACTAAGCTGCTTATACACAAAATTCATTTTTCAAATTGTCTTCATTCTACTTGTTTTGTAGATTATCTTCTTCACAACCTTCAAAACTCGATATAAAACCTTATTGTCCACCAAATAACTACCTTAAATTATCAACTTGAGAGTTGAGATTGCTCTTTGCAGCTTCTAACTTCTCCAACAAATCTTCCTTTGCTTAAAAATTCTAAGATATGTAGAGCCCTATCTTCACCCCCGCTTCATCTTTCACTTCTTCACCGAGATATTCGAGATTTTCGTTGCCTAATTTCGCTTGTCTTAGCTTTTTCCACTATTTGGAATTTGTCATTGTTTGTCATGACAAATACATTGAAATTTTCTAGCAAGAAGACCATCATATACGTGCCGATAATATTAAATTCAAGTGGTGGTCGATGAAGATTGCAGATGATCATATAGATTTCCATCTCTTTCTTGCATACCAAAATGCCACGTGCTTAGGACTTTGACAATATTAATAAGCATTGTACACAAAAAGGAAACATTGTAGACTAAAACCAATGACATAAACAAAAATATAGTTCTCAATTCAAAAAGAAGAATTATCACATTGCGTTTTGCAGTCTAGCTTGTCATAAGATCATCCTCTACACATCGATTGCTGTCTCCACACCCAAAAAACAATAGTTATCGAACCATTAATGTATGTACGTACTCCCCTTTCGTGGATGACACCTCTTCAAATATTAGGCATTCGAACACGAAACAAAAAGGATACGTTGATCGAGTTGCCCAACACATATTCACGTCCCAACATTCAAGCCCATCCGTTTGCAACAAAAATCACTATTCAATCAAAGTAGCGTTGGTTTTTATAGTACATTGGATACATTCAAATCTCCGTGACCAGATATGATAGTTGTTAAGATGATAACGTAACAAATCGAAAGAGGATTTGGGGCTTGATTTGATTCGTTCAAATATTTCTATCAAATAGACTAAGTGCCAGCTTTGTTGAGGTGCTGGAATGTAAACGGAATGAAATCGGTTAAGGGAAAGAAATGAAAATAAAAATAATTAGATTACTTTCATGTGTAAAAAGACCTCTAAACAAACATAGTTTTTTTTTATTGATTCGTAATTATTTCGTTACTGAGAATGATTTCTAGCGATACCAAACGAGCCCTAACTCTTTCTAAATCTTTTTATGTCAAGTAACTAATTGGTATAATTGATGAATGTGGTCAGTTTTATTATTATTATTGTGGGCGTAAAAAAAATCAATTTGAATACACGTAAGTCACACCAACTAACTACACGAATCTGATTTGGTTTGTTTTTAATTACTGTTTTTATTGATCTGTTTGATTTTATCTGTACAAATTTAATTAATTTTTTATGTAAATTGCGTGATTAAATTTTATTTAATTTAAATTGTTGAAAAGATAATGTTGTTTTTAATTTCCGATTACAAATGTATACATAATGCTAATAACAGCAGGCTTTACGTAAATCGGAAAATGGTATATATATATATACATATATATATATATATATATATATATATAATAACTAATGGAATTCAATAGAAATATTATGAAGATTGTGATAATCGTTCAACAATACATGAAATAGCAGTTTCAATATTGGCAAATATCATATATTTTTATTTGTTCAAATTGTAAGGTGAATATATAATCAATATAATCTAACATATATAATAATAATAATAATAATAATAATGATAATAATAATAACATATACATTGACAACTTCCGATTTATGTAACCCATTACTTAATAATCTAAATAATTATCTTTTTATCAATTAAGATTTTGTTGAATATTAAGTTAGTAATTACCTCATTCATAAAAAAAGCTCCCATAATAATTTTTATTAATAATTTTTGATTTACGTAAATCCATTACTTAATAATCTAGATAAATATTTTTTTAAAAGATTTTTTTTATACCGAATTTATACTTTAATAGATTCAATTATTACCAAGTGCGTGTCATTTTCTACGGTACGAGAAAAATCCATAATGAAATACCAATGAATTTTGAGAATAATAAACTAGTAAAGTATATTTTGTATCCTGAAAATTAACTAGGCCTCTATATTTTTGCTTAAAGTTTTAAATCTAAAAACAAATAATTGTAAGGACATAAGAGAAATTAGATCTCGTCTAAAAATCCTAAAATCCACTCCTCCGTCGTCTGGAACTCTCGTTCTCCACTTCTTCATCCTCTAGTACAAAGAGGCATCTCTTCATCTTCTTTCCACAGCTCCAACTCTGATACAAAGAGACATCTATTCATCTTCTCGCCTGCACATCTCGCCAGCCTCCCGGTCGACCTATTCTTTCGTGTCCGTCCCTGTTTCTTCGTCTTATTCGCAACCTTCTTCTCTTGGTGTTCCCGTGCTGCTGTGGATTTCACAAGTTAGTCTTCTCCTCTAGCTATTCATATAAAATTGAACATTTCACTTGAAATTGGGTCTTTGATGATGCTCATTTTATGGGAGACCAATTGTTGAGCCCGGCCATTGATTTTGATCTTTGGAAGACGCCATTGTTGAGCCTTTGTACGTTCAATTTCTACTTCATGCTTTCATGTTTTTGAATTCTGAATTTCAATCTCATCAATAGGATCAACCAACTAGACATTATGTTTGAACATTTAACTAATTTTATTTCATCTTTTGATTTTGAATAAGAATAGCATGTTTTGATTCAACTTTTTACACTACTTTCATGTTTTTATATTTGAACATTTCACTGCTTTCATGTTCAAATTCAACTTCCTGCTTTCTGGTTTGATTTTGATTAGTAATCGGTTATAGTTGATTCGATCTCTTGCAGTTTTGTTAAGTTGGTTTTGGTTCAGATTCCGGCGAGATATTCCGGCAAAAATCGAGTGGGATATTCCGTCAAAAATCGTAACCTAGACATGTATTGCGATTCAAATGTTGTATATCCACAAACTATCGGATGCAAACTGTAACACCCCAAATCCGCAGGACTCGGAGTGCTACTGGGTTAGGATCTCACAATGGATCCTGACCCTAGCCTAACAACAATTTCACATATCTTACAACAAGGCACCAATAGATTAAAACAAAACATGAAACTGATATATATATATATATATATAGATCAAAAGGTAATACAATATACCGCTGAGTACAAACAAACCAAACTGCACATCAAAATAACCCATATCCCCGATACCGCCCCAATGTACGGAGCCCTCAGCGGATCACCCACTCTGAATCACTCTGCAGCTCTCCTATCCTGCAAAGTGTCTACAACACAGTATAAAACCGTTAGCTAACCATACACAAATATAGGAAGATGCTAGAGCACAAACACACATCAGATATCTTAACACATCATCATGCTTTCATACATTTACCTGGTTCATTATCTTTATAAAGTCCAGCAATCAACTCGTATATAATATCCGTATAAACATAAGTGACACGAGGAATATTACCCTCGCCTCTGGGTACTATAACCAACTAGAATGGTGCCTGGAACACCTCCCCGTGTACCCTAAGGGAATGGAGAGTGCCCGAACCGTTTACCAGGTCTGGCCTGACCACAGAGAACCCCCAACTCCCAGCGGGATGAATGGAAAAGTTGTCATAGCCCTACAATGGGCAATCAATACATCATAGGTCGGTGACCATCATAACACATGCTATAAACATATATAACACACACCACTCATGCACAACATCTTATAAAGGAATGGAAACTAAGTAAGTCCCACGGACTTACCTCAACCTCGTAGTCGTCTCACTAGATCAACCTCAACTCAGTCCACTCCAAACTGGAGGATAACACGGCCTGCGTAACAAAGGGGTGCAGGGGCGAAGGCAAGCTGCCGCGGGCGCGGCGGAACGTTGCCGCGGGAGCGGTGACAGGGAAGCGCAGGCACGCCGCTGGCACGACGCAGGCACTGTGACACGGTAACCGCGGAGGCGGTGACTCTCGGCCGCGGGGGCGGCGACAACGCAGAATGAAACCTCGCGGCTTCTCTTTTGCTCTTCACGTGATCAATCACTTCCACTCTCACTGCTGAAAGTCTAGGCAGGCAAAGGCATAAGCACACTCAGCTGGCTTCCAAGCACAACAACACTCACAGTCATCAACCACAAAAGCCACAACACATCCAAATTCAAACCAAACTCTTCGAAACCAAAACAAGATCAAGAGGGAACAAGGGAGAAGCAAGAAGGACGTGAACTGGATTGGGAAATATGAGGAAACCCTTGCTCAGCAAGGTGAAACGAAGAAGGTAAAGAAGGGTAAACCGTAGGTCAAAGAGTCAACAAAACCGGCTGCAGCCGCCATAACCCGCAGGGGCGGATCACAGGGCCGTAGGGGCGGCATACGTGCCCGCGGGTGCGACTAGGCCAAACTCAGCCAAAGGAAATCTCGGCTAAGGACGGAACTCGGTCCGAAAGTAAAGGCTCTCACATCTCACCCCCCTAAAAACAAGTTTCGTCCCAAAACTTGCAAAATCCTCAAACCATTCAGACTCACAAGCCGAGGTACAACTCTCTCTATAACCTCAACACAAACATGGAGGAAACCATCCACTGCAACAGTAAACTATACTGTCCAAGGCCTAGAGGAAAACCATCTCTAGCCAATACATCACATATCCCAATAGCATGGAGGAAAGAGCCATCTCCAGCTATAACAAAAATCATACTAGCACAACAAGATCTAATCAGATCATAATGACAACAAGTTAGCATGAAATAACATATCATAGCATATAAGCATGTAAGCACATAAGACTCACCAAGCTAGCACTAAGATCTACTCGTTGATCCTACTGGATACTATCCTCAATCTCCCATGTAGCCTCATCCGGTCCTCGTCTCGACCACTGTATCCTCAACATAGGAATGTCCTTCGAACATAGGCGTTTCATACCTCGTTCTAGGACTGCAATCGGATGCTCAACAAAAGTGTGGTCCGGCTCAACCACCAAATTATCATAACTCACGATGTATCTCAGATCTGGTATATACTCCCTCAGCTGAGACACGTGAAACACAGGGTGAACACCCTCTAATCTCGGAGGCAAGGCTAATCTGTAAGCTGCACTCCCAACCCGATCCAGAATCTCGAACGGTCCGACATATCGGGGGCTCAACTTCCCCTTAATACCAAATCGCCTAACACCTCGTGTCGGAGATACTCTCAGCCACACATGGACTCCAACTCTGAACTCCAGAGGTCTATGCCTCCTATCAGCATACGACTTCTGACGGCTCTGCGCAGTCAGCATACGCTCTCTGATCAATGCTACTCGAGCCATATCATCCTGAATCTGATCAGGTGCTAAACCACTGACACTGCTCTGCTCATCCCAGCATAACAGGGTACGACATCTCTGTCCATACAGAGCCTCATATGGGCCATCCCAATAGATGCATGCCAGCTGTTGTTGTAGGAGAATTCAACAAGTGGGAGATGATCCGTCCACACCTATCCCCAATCCAACACACAAGCTCGCAACATATCCTCCAGCGTCTGAATGGTCCTCTCTGACTGACCATCTGTCTGAGGATAAACGCAGTCGTGAAGTGCAAACTCGTCCCCAGGGCAGTCTGAATCTGCTTCCAGAACCTCGAGATAAACCGTCCATCTCTGTCAGAGACGATCGTCCTCGATACACCATGGAGTCTCACTATCTGCCTAGTGTACTCCTCTGCTAATCTGCTCACCGGCCACGTGTCTCGAATAGGAATGAAACGTGCCGTCTTCGTCAATCTGTCAACTATGACCCAGATGGCATCAAAACTCCGGCTCAACCTCAATCCAGTCACAAAGTCCATGGTGACGTCCTCCTACTTCCTCTGTGGAACAGGAAGTGGATGGAGCTCACCTCCAGGTCTGAAATGCTCGATCTTGACCTGCTGGCAGGTCGCACACTGTGCCACAAATCTGGCCACATCGGGCTTCAACCCTCCCCACCAATATAAACGTCTCAGATCCTGATACATCTTACTCGTACCTGGATGTACCGAGTAAGGTGTACAATGAGCCTCCTGTAATATCCTCTGTCTCAGCTCTGTATAAGCAGGTACATAGACGCGACCGCGGCGCCTCAAAACTCCATCTGCTCCAAGCAGGAACTGTGGTGCCTCATCCCGAGACATCCTATCTCTGATCATCTGTAAAGTCGGACAGGTCTCCTGTTTTTGTCGGATCTCATCCAACAGACCAGGAAGAATCTCTAAAGTACGCAGCTGGGATCCTCATCAGGAAAATGGATGTCCAACTCTAACCAGATCAAATCCCTTTGTAATTGCTGCTGAACTGTCAGCCTCGCAATTGCCTGCTCTCGAGGCGTCTTCCTGCTCAGGGCATCGGCAACTACATTCGCCTTCCCTGGATGATACAGAATCTCCAGATCAAAATCCTTGATCAGCTCGAGCCACCTATGCTGGCGGTTATTCAATTCCCGCTGCGTGAAAATGTACTTCAGACTCTGATGGTATGTGAAGATCTGACACGTGACACCATACAAGTAATGTCTCCAGATCTTCAGTGCATGAACTACTGCTGCCAACTCCAGATCATGAGTCGGTAGTTTTCCTCATACGTCTTCAGCTGTCGAGACGCATATGCAATCACCCTGCCTCTCTACATCAACACACATCCCAAGCCTAGCTTGGATGCATCACTGTATGCTACAAAATCCTCAGTACCCTCTGGCTGTGCCAAAACAGGAGCAGAAGTCAAACGTCTCTTCAGCTCCTCAAAAATCTGCATACACTGATCAGACCACACAAATCTGGTAGTCTTCCTCAGCAAACTCGTCAGTGGACGGGCAATCACAGAAAATCCCTCCACAAAGCGTTTGTAATAACCGGCTAGGCCAAGGAAATTACGTACTTCCTTGACGTTCGTCGGTGTAGGTCATGCAGCTACTGCCTCTATCTTCGCTGGATCCACCTTGATCCCCTCACCTGATACTATGTGACCCAGGAATGCTACCTCTGACATCCAGAACTCGCACTTAGAGAACTTTGCATAAAGTTCTCTATCCCGCAAAACCTGCAATACAGTCCTCAGATGTCCTGCATGCTCCTCTCCACTGCGAGAGTATACCAGAATGTCATCAATGAAAACCACCACAAACTGATCCAAGAAGTCGACGAAGATATTGTTCATCAACTCCATAAAGACTGTTGGGGCATTCGTAAGTCCAAATGGCATCACTACAAACTCGTAGTGGCCATATCTGGTCCGGAATGCTATCCTGTGCACATCCTGCTCCCTCACCCTCAGCTGGTGATACCCGGAACGCAGGTCAATCCTGGAAAACACAGTCGCTCCCTGTAGCTGATCTAACAAATCATCAATGCGCGGTAGTGGATACTTGTTCTTAATGGTCACCTTGTTCAGCTCTCTGTAATCAATACACAGTCTCAACGATCCGTCCTTCTTCCGTACAAAGAGGACAGGTGCTCCCCATGGGGACACGCTAGGGCGAATGAAGCCCTTCTCAGCCAACTCCTCGAGTTGCTTCTTCAGCTCTAACATCTCGACAGGTGCCATCCGGTATGGGGCCTTCGAGATGGGTCTCGTACCAGGCTCTAACTCGATACTAAAATCCACACTCCTCTGAGGCGGCGAACTGGACGGCTCAGCAAACACATCAGTAAACACACAGACCACTGGGATATCCTCTAACGCTGGACTCTCCCCCTCCTTCACGGCATAACACCAGAAGGCCACGCAACCCTGTGCAATCAGTCTAGCTGCCCGTATAGCGCTGATAACTGTGCCTGTCTTTCCAAGGTCCCAACCTCGGAAAACCTCTATCTGGCCTAACTCGGTAGAGAGAGTAACAGTTCTCCTACCTACATCTAAGACTGCAGAAAGTCTATCCATCCAATCCATACCTAGTATAACTTCTTCATGCTCTAATGGCATGACAGAGAAGTCGACTAGTAAAACACGGGTCCCTACAAAAAATGGGACAGTCACGAATCTCATGGGTACCTCTGACCCAACTACCATCGGGTAACCCTATACTATAGGGTATCCCCTGAGTCGTATCTAGACTCAAACACTCAATACAAGCATCAGATATAAAAGAAGACATAGCTCCAGTATCAAACAAAATCTAACAAGTAAACCATGGATCAGAATGGTACCTATAACAAGCGGTGCAACTGACTCTTCTACACTCCTCAGCTCAAAAACTCGGCCTTGTGGCCCTCTGGTGTCAGTGGTGCTCCTACCACGACCCCTGCCTCTACCCAACCCAGGAGCAGATCCCTGAGTGGTAGGACGATCTGGGACTCTCTGCTGTCCCTGTATCTGCTGCTGCTGAGGTGGCCTCTGCCCACCTCCCGCTATACTGGCAGGAGTAGAACCTTGCTGAGATGAAGCTCCACCCTGTCTACAAAAGACAGCTCTGTGACCTTGTCCACCACAAGTGAAGCAAGTCACTATCTGCCTCGTACACTCTGGTCTGATATGCCCATACTCTGTACAGTTGAAACACTGTCGTACCCTATTTGCAACTGGTGTAGATGACGGATGACTCTGGCGGCTCGGGCCTTGCCCAGAACCAGCAACTTCATCAGTACTCTGCTGAGGTAAGGCTCTGTTCCGTTTACAGAAAATATCCCTGTGACCCGGTCCGCCACAGGTAAAACAAGTCACTAACTTCTTCTTGCACGCTGGCCTCAAATGTCCAGGCTCCTCACAGTTATAACATCGTCGACCCGTAACCGCAACCGGTGCAGGTGCGGGGGAACTTGGACGTCTCCAGTTTCGTTCAGAACTAATAACCCCACCAGTACCACTGGTCTGCCCAGCCCGCTGTCTCTTTCTAGGCCTTCTATGCTCCTCTAGAACTTGAGGAATCTCAGCAACATGTGCCGATACAACTGGCACCTGAGTAACTCCATGGAATCTCCTAAATGATCCTTCATGTATTGGCAGATCCGGGGTAGGTCTACCTTGTATGGCCGCTTCCTCTACTTGCCTGATATACGCACGGAAATCTGGTCCCCTCATAGAGACACGATTCAAGTCATCTAACTGGACTCGCTGTGATGTACGTCGCCCAGCTATACTGTTCCCAGTATCAGGAACAACATTCTCAGCAACAACCTCACAAACTTCCTCCACTGTAGGTGGATCAACAACGGGAATCTGACTTTGTCCTACATCTACTAGAGGAAGAGGGGATATATCCCTACCTTGTCCATCTGCAGATACAGCTCTAGTATGAGCCATAACAGATCAATCACAGCAGAATATCTATATATATCTATATTGTCGAGGTCTTCAAAGGGGTGATGGCTCCCGTACACGGTATCCCAAAACATTTGTACTCATTTCAAAACAAAAACCTTTTGAAAAGTCAGACCGCTTTTCGGGTTCTATTTAGTTATCTATTCGACCTTTATTGCAGATTACTAGTGTCATTGTTGTCAACCTGGGCTCTGATACCAACTTTGTAACACCCCAAATCCGCAGGACTCGGAGTGCTACTGGGTTAGGATCTCACAATGGATCCTGACCCTAGCCTGACAACAATTTCACAGATCTTACAACAAGGCACCAATAGATTAAAACAAAACATGAAACTGATATATATATATATATATATATATATATATATATATATATATATATATATATATATATATATATATATATATATATATATATATATATATATATATATATATATATAGATCAAAAGGTAATACAATATACCACTGAGTGCAAACAAACAAAACTGCACATCAAAATAACCCATATCCCCGATACCGCCCCAATGTACGGAGCCCTCAGCGGATCACCCACTCTGAATCAATCTGCAGTTCTCCTATCCCGCAAAGTGTCTACAACACGGTATAAAACCGTTACCTAACCATACACAAATATAGGAAGATGCTAGAGCACAAACACACATCATAAATCTTAACACATCATCATGCTTTCATACATTTACCCGGTTCATTATCTTTATAAAGTCCAGCAATCAACTCGTATATAATATCCGTATAAATATAAGTGACACGAGGAATATAACCCTCGCCTCTGGGTACTATAACCAGCTAGAATGGTGCCTGGAACACCTCCCCGTGTACCCTAAGGGAATGGAGAGTGCCCGAACCGTTTACCAGGTCTAGCCTGACCACAGAGAACCCCCAACTCCCAGCGGGATGAATGGAAAAGTTGTCACAGCCCTACAATGGGCAATCAATACATCATAGGTCGGTGACCATCATAACACATGCTATAAACATATATAACACACACCACTCATGCACAACATCCTATAAAGGAATGGCAACTAAGTAAGTCCCACGGACTTACCTCAACCTCGTAGTCGTCTCACTGGATCAACCTCAACTCAGTCCACTCCAAACTGGAGGATAACACGGCCTGCGTAACAAAGGGGCGCAGGGGCGGAGGCAAGCGGCCGCGGGCGCGGCGGAACGTTGCCGCGGGAGCGGTGACAAGGAAGCGCAGGCACGCCGCTGGCACGACGCAGGCGCTGTGACACGGTAACCGCGGGGGCGGTGACTCTCGGGCGCGGGGGCGGCGACAACGCAGAATGAAACCTCGCGGCTTCTCTTTTGCTCTTCACGTGATCAATCACTTCCACTCTCACTGCTGAAAGTCTAGGCAGGCAAAGGCATAAGCACACTCAGCTGGCTTCCAAGCACAACAACACTCACAGTCATCAACCACAAAAGCCACAATACATCCAAATTCAAACCAAACTCTTCCAAACCAAAACAAGATCAAGAGGGAACAAGGGAGAAGCAAGAAGGACGTGAACTGGATTGGGAAATATGAGGAAACCCTTACTCAGCAAGGTGAAACGAAGAAGGTAAAGAAGGGTAAACCGTAGGTCAAAGAGTCAACAAAACCGGCTGCAGCCGCCGTAACCCGCAGGGGCGGATCACAGGGCCGTAGGGGCGGGAACCCGCAGGGGCGGCATACGTGCCCGCGGGTGTGACTAGGCCAAACTCGGCCAAAGGAAATCTCGGCTAAGGACGGAACTCGGTCCGAAAGAAAAGGCTCTCACACAAACCCTAGCCGAAAACGTCTATTATCGCGATTCAAATATTGTAGATCCACATTTTGTCCCCGACGGTAATATCTTGTTATTGTATGATGTTTTAGTCCGAGAAGTGATGGAGTTAATTGGTTATGATCGTGTCATGATGTATAAGTTTCATGAAGACGAACACGGTGAAGTTATTGCAGAGTGCGTAGAGATGACCTTGAACCTTATCTTGGATTGCATTACCCGGCTAACTCGGCCTTGTGAAACTAGATTGGACTTGGACTTATGTTCTTGATTGGGCTTGGACTTATGTACTTGATGGACTTGGACTTGTGTTCTTGATTGGGCTTAGACATATGTACTTGATGGACTTGGACTTATGTAACTCGATTGAACTTGGACTTTGTAACTAGATCTTTTTTAAATGACAAACCTTTTGTAATTGAAATTGTACATTAAAATTGTGTAGTGTATTTGAAATTGTGTATTAACATTGTTTTTTAATATTATGTATTAATATTTGGTTTTAAGTATAATATTACAAAAAAACAATAATGGAATGCACAAGTTCAATTACTTCAGTTGGTATAAGGGTGGGAGGGAAGGCCTCTCATCTAGAGTTCAAAACCAAATCTCATCTAAAGTTCAAAACCCAATAATTATAAGATTTATTAATATTGTGTATTGGCCCGGGTCTAGTATTGTGTATGGGCCCGGACGCGGGCTTGTGTATTGGACCCGGGCACGGGCTTGTGTATTGGATCCGGGCGCGGACTTTTATTAAAATACTTGGGCTTTTATTAAAACACTTGAGTTTTTATTAAAACACTTGAACTTTTATTAAAACACTTGGGTCTTCATTAAAATACTTGGGCTTTTATTAAAATACTTGGGTTTTTATAAAAACACTTGAGCTTTTATTAAAACACTTGAACATTTAGGCCTTCATTATAACACTTGGCCTTTGACCTTCATTAAAACACTTGGACTTGAGCTTGAGTAATTTCATATTATCAATTTGCCCTTTAATTTATCTTTAAAGAGAAGTAAGAGGGGCCTAATTTGTCCCTTTAAATGAAAAAGAGCCTACTTAGTGCTTAGTTTTACACAGAGGGCATACTCTCCCATTTAACCCTTGAATTTCATCCGAAATTGTGAAAGTTAGCATCACAATGAAACAAGGAGCAACAAAATGATTTATTAATAGCCCAATCCTTATATGAGACATCAAATAACAAAGTACTTGCAAAAAAAGGTGTGAATCTGATTCATATTTAATTTGTAAAATTGTAAGCATCTACTTAAGAAACAAAAAATATTTAAATATCTTGTAAATCATGCTGCAAGAAAAATACTCGAGCAACACATTCATCTAGTCAAGGTTTATATATATATATATATATGCTTAGGAATAGATACTCAAAGTTATGGTCTTGCATATGCAACCTTCATTGATGGCCAGCTACACTCATTCAAATAATACAAGAAGAAATTAGTATATAACTATGAGAATTGGATAATGCAGTACACTGCAAGATCTCAGGCTCATATACGTAAAAGGCGTCATTTCTGCATATACGTAAACAATTCCACATTTGTAAGAAAAACTAACACACTAACCGTAGTGATCGTAATTTAGATCCCGAACCTGAAGAACCATCGTTAATGTTTACTTCTGCTGGTGGGATTGTTGCCTTTACAATCAGATTGTCTATGTAACAAACAAAGGCATAAGAATCATGCAAATGCAATAGATAGAGTTTAAGGCACCTACCATCTGCAACTAATTTGCTACTCAGGAGCAATTAACCAGGTTACGAAAATTTAGCCCGAGGGTTGGGGAAAGACAACATCAAGTAGCAGCTGGAAAGACCAAGTAAATGTAGTAGGCTAACTAAAATGTAACGCTAATTTCTTCTAGTATCTGCATAGTTGGTGGCTGGAGAATTATACGTATATTATATTATGAGACCTACCATAGATTTTAAAAAGAGGTGAGAAAATTTGACAATGCTATCCAGTGGTTGCACCAAATCCTCTTATATTGTTAGACTAAGCTGCTCTCCTTTCCTGATAAACCTAACCCTCCAATATTTTCTTCACTGAGCAACTTTAATGAAGCATCTTTAGTTTTTTTTATAATTATTTTTATTAATTAATCAAACAATGCCCCTAACAATAAAGCACCTGCTATAGTCCTTGTTCTCATACTATTTATATCGATCCTCATGGTACTCTACCACTCTGTATCTCCACACGCTTCACTTGAAGCATATACCTCAACGTAGCAACAATGGAGTTGCTCAACCATAAGAGTTGCTTTTCACTCTGCTCATTACTGGTCGTTGGGTTCATAGCTTCTTTTGCAAATGCAGAAATTCAGTATCACAATTTCGTTGTATGGTGGCTTTTCTCGAAAATCTTCCGTCCATAGTTCAATTTCAATCTCCCCAAAGCTAACTTTGCATTGTTTTTCCCCTTGGATTTGACTGTTAACAGGTTGAACCAGCAGCAGTGACGAGGTTGTGCAACACCGTATACGTCATGACAGTGAATGGCCAATATCCCGGACCAAACATTGAAGTACGAGAAGGTGACACCCTCGTCGTCAAAGTAACTAATCGTGGCAAATACAATGTGACTATTCATTGGTAAAGTGCATTTATGCATAACTTGCTATTCCCACGGTTATCGATAGTTATTATTAGAGAAAAAATCGCACATATTAAGAAAAATTAAAAATAAGAGTTTTGTATGAAAATAACGGTAAAGGTAGAAAATTACATGGATATAGAGGAAATAATGTTTTAAAAATACAAAAAAATAAATAAAAAGAGAGATAAAATTATATTTATAGAACGTTTAAGCATTAATAACACTTATAATGACAAAATTTTAAACAAATGTTGTGAACTAGAATGTTAATTGAAAGGCTGTCTTTATCTAGGCATGGAATTCGCCAGATGCGAACACCATGGGCAGATGGACCCGAGTATGTGACACAATGCCCAATCAGACCAGGACAAAGCTACACGTACAGGTTCACAATCGAGCAGCAAGAAGGGACTCTTTGGTGGCATGCACACAGTAAGTGGTTGAGGGCCACAGTTTATGGTGCGTTGATAATCTACCCAAGGTTGGGTGCTTCTTACCCTTTTCAGAAGCCGTCAAAGGAGTTTCCTGTCCTTCTAGGTAAACAAAAATCAACATTTAAAATGAGAGATTAAGGCTGATTATAGATACTTAGAGGCTTTAATTAATTGACAGGTGAGTGGTGGAACAGAGACCCGATGGACGTTTTAAGGCAAGCAACTGTAACTGGCGCAGCTCCGAATGTGTCAGATGCCTTTACCATCAACGGGCAACCTGGTGACATGTTGAGATGTTCGAGCCAAAGTAATGCACGCATTGCTAGATTCTAACAAAAGTCATGTAAATTGTTTGATTCATGATCTGGTTAATTTGCATCTGTCCAGGCACAGTAGTGTTCCCAGTAAATTCCGGTGACACAGTGCTTCTGAGAATAATCAACGCTGCGCTGAATCAACAACTCTTCTTGGCTCTAGGGAACCACAGGATGACGATCGTTGGAGCTGATGCTTCCTACACCAAGCCTTTCACAAGCAACTACATAATGATAGGACCTGGGCAGACAACAGATGTCCTTGTCACTGCAAATCAGCCACCAGCTCGGTACTACATGGCAGCACACGCGTACGCAAGTGCTCCAGGCCTACCCTTTGATAATACTACCACCACTGCCATCTTTGAGTATCAATCTGCCGGTAAAGGAAATGGGCCTGTGGTCCCACCGCTACCGGCCTTCAACGATACAAACTCTGCAACGGCATTTACTCGCCAGGTGAAGAGTCCTTCCAAGGTGAATGTCCCAGTTGACATTGACGAGAGCTTGCTTTTCACAGTTGCATTAGGACTCATCAACTGCTCACGCCCGAGTTTCAATTGCCAAGGTCCTAACAATACTAGGTTCACTGCCAGTATGAACAACATATCTTTTGTGTTTCCAAGGAGGACTTCCCTACTACAAGCCTCCTACCAAGGGATTAATGGTGTGTTCACCACAGATTTTCCACCTTTCCCACCTTTACAATTTGACTACACTGGCAATGTGAGCCGGGGAGTGTGGACACCCGCATCAGGAACTAAACTCTATAGATTAAAGTATGGATCAACTGTACAACTAGTCTTACAGGGCACTAGTATCTTTAGGATAGAGGAGCACCCGATGCATCTCCATGGCTATCATTTTTATGTTGTTGGCCAAGGGTTTGGAAACTTTAACCCAGCAAGGGATCCTGCCAACTTCAATCTTGTGGATCCACCCTACAGAAACACCATTGGGACACCCCCAGGTGGATGGGTTGCCATCCGATTTACGGCTGATAATCCAGGTAATCCATCACATCTCAAATTATCAACCCAAGTTTATTTATTCAGCATATTTTTGTTTACTTGTGCAATCAGGGATCTGGCTAATGCACTGCCACTTGGATGTTCATATCTCTTGGGGTCTGGCAATGGCCTTCTTAGTAGAGAACGGAGTTGGAGAGAATCAGACCATAGAGCCTCCACCAAATGATCTGCCACGATGCTAAGTCTAGCATGACGCCCTAAAACCAAATCAACTTCATCATGCAAATCACAACATAGATTTTGTGCCACACTCATTAGTCATTACTTACTATTATAATCAGTGTCATCGGGGTGGTCTTAATTTCTGTTTCGTCATCAAATTTCTTGTGTTAATGAAACTAGAGATTTTCAATCACACAATTCCTTTCAATACAAGCAGACAAGAACAGAACAAAATTAGACCAAACAATCCTAACTCCTAAGGAAGTAACCCCTCCCTCCGCAAAACTTGAGACGTGTATCATTGTGTATATTCTGGCACCGGATAGAACAAAACCGCACACCACATGTGACACCTGTGTAGGTAGCACTGAATTTCAGGATATGAAATGTAAACTCACATTATTCTCATATGTCTGTAAATGCTTACAACTGTTTTATATATACCACAGATGCATAAAAGAGTTTGTTGGTATATCAAACTATTTACATTAGGTATCCTTTTATTTAGTATACATAGCTCAATCTATACTCTATATAGCCCCTTCAAACTGGATGAGAACGAACGAAACCAAGTTTGCTAGTGAGAAATAGACGTTGTTGTTCTCCCAAGGCCTTAGTGAAAAGATCAGCAAGTTGAAGTGAACAAGGGACATGAACGGTAGAAATGAAACCGTGTTTCGATTATCGATAAAAATAAAAAAACGTCGTATTCTTTAGTCCAAAAAACATGAAATTTTTTTTAAATGTTCCGATAAAAAATCAATAGTTTAAAATATGTCAGTTTTTTGAAAAAGTTTAAAGGGAGTAGTACACGAAAGTTATTCGAAAATCGATAAAACTCAAAAAAAACGTCGTAAAGGTCTATACCTTTAATTGTTACGTCAAGTTTTAAAGGTCAAAACCTTTAATTGATGTAGTGGGACCCGTTTGTTTGAGTTTGTTTTGTATGCATTAGCTGATGTGATCCTCCCCGGAAAAGAAATCATCGTCAATACACCGGAACCAATCGCTTTGCCACCAACCGTCCAGGTCAAAACTGAGCCGGCACCTATTGAAATCAATCCTTATGTGTTGGAGATCATGCCCAAAACTAAGCCAAAGTTTATAGAAAACAATCCGAAAATGCTTGCTCCGAGCATGCCCAAGTCAAGCCAAGTTTCACTCTCTCCGGCAAAGCTGTCAGGTCTGCGCACTCTCAGTAAAACGCTTATATCTGAGGCAATTCTTGGAATTAAAATACTCATGCGTACTACTTTAAAAGGTATTTTCAATATCTACAACTTTCTAGTTTACACAAAGTCGAGATTCCAAGAGGAAGAGGGTAAAAATGACCCTATATTGCAGCAACTACGGTACTTGTATGGATTGTTGGGCAAGATCATGCATGGAGGCATGAAAGATGGTTATACAAAACATATGCACGTCCAACCAATAAACATTTCATGAAGCATACCATGCTCATATTATTCATATATTATGCATGAATTTATGTATTAATCATGTGAAGGTCAACAAGTCAACATTCAATCAAACTTTGAAGGCATCTTCACACACATACATTGAATGGAGGCCAAGTTAGTTCAATGGTCTTCTTATCCTTCAATATGGACGTCCAAGACATGATTTGACCCTCCTTGATGTGTTGTCCAAGTGAAGAGAATAAGATCCAAGAGTCATCTTTGAATAAAGGCCAAATGTGGCCTTTTATGTGTTTGAATTTCCTAGAAAAACTCTTGTATTTCTTGCATTTTCTTTTGATAAATCTTTGATATTTCTAGCACTTAATTAGGGAGTTTCTAGGCTGACTTTTGTGGCTATATAAAGCCTTGTATCCTCGCATTGTAAGAGAAGTCAAGTTCAATATAGTGAGTTAGCCTTTGTGCTTTCAAAGTTGTTGTTTGCTTAAAAACAAAACCCGAATTCTAGGTGAGATGCTTAGTTTTCAAACATCTAGGTGAGATGCTTAGGTGGTTCTAAGGTGAGAAGTCGAGGAACGAAGGTTCAAACCCCAAAGTGAGATTCTGAGGGTAGTTCGTTCGAGTTGAGAGATTCCCAAAGTGAGAGGCCGAGGAAATTTGCTCTTCATATCCAAAAACACAAAAATCAAAGAAAAATAGTTCCATTTTCCCGATTACCATCCGAGTGTGAACTTGTGCCGGTGGATCCTCGTGTTCGAATCGAGTTCGAACACATCATAAAGAGCGTGAAACTTTTTTTTTTACACGTTTTATGCTTTATAGAGTGTGTCCGATCAAAAAAATCAATAATTTAAAACTTTGCGTTTTTTGAGAAAGTTCAAAGGGCACGAAATTCTTAGAAAATCGATAAACCTCAAAAACGTCGTATCCTTTGGTCCAAAGAGCATGAAACTTTTTTGTACACGTTTTATAGTTTATAGAGTGTGTCTGATTCAAAAAAATCATTGGTTTAAAACTTGCGTTTTTTGAAAAAGTTCAAGGGGGTAGTACACAAAATTCTTGGAAAATCGATAATCGTCAAAAACGTCGTATCCTTTGGGCCAAAGAGTGTGAAACATTTTTTGTACACGTTTTGTGGTTTATAGAGAGTGTCTGATCAAAAATATCATTGGTTTAAAACTTTGCATTTTTTTGAAAAAGTTCAAAGGGGGTAGTACGCGAAATTCTTGGAAAATCGATAATCCTCAAAAACGTCGTATCCTTTGGTCCAAAAAGCGTGAAACTTTTTTTGTACACGTTTTATGGTTTATAGAGTGTGTCCGGTCAAAAAAATCATTGGTTTAAAACTTTGCGTTTTATTGAAAAAGTTCAAAGGGGGTAGTACACAAATTTCTTGGAAAATCGATAATCCTCAAAAACGTCGTATCCTTTGGTCCAAAGAGCGTGAAACTTTTTTTGTACACGTTTTATGGTTTATAGAGTGTGTCCGATCAAAAAAATCTATAGTTTAAAACTTTGCGTTTTATTGAAAAAGTTCAAAGGGGGTAGTACACGAAATTCTTGGAAAATCGATAAACCCCAAAAACGTCGTATCCTTTGGTCCAAGGAGCGTGAAACTTTTTTTGTACATGTTTTATGGTTTATAGAGTGTGTACAATCAAAAAAATCAATAGTTTAAAATTTTGCGTTTTATTGAAAAAGTTCAAAGGGAGTAGTACACGAAATTCTTGGAAAATCTATAAACCTCTAAAACGTCGTATCCTTTGGTCCAAAGAGCGTGAAACCTTTTTTGTGTAACACCCCGAATCCGTAGGACTCGAGGCGCTACTGGGCTAGGATCTCACAATGGATCCTGGCCCTAGCCTGACAACAAGCTCACTGAATCTTACAACAAGACACCAACAAATTAATTATAAAACATGAAAATGTTATAAAAGTATCAAAAGGTTTATACAGTATTGCTGTGTACAATCAAAACAGAAATCCATACAATATGGATAACCCAAAATCCCACGATGTCGTCCAGTGTACGGAGCCCTCAACAAATCACCCTCTCTGGATCACTCCGCAGTTCTCCTAACCTGCGAGGGATCTACAACACGGTATGAAACCGTTAGCTAACTATACACATATATAAGAAGATGCTAAAGCACAAACACACATCAGAAGGGATAAACACTTCAGCATGATATCAAACATTTACCCGGTTTATTATCTTTAATAAGTTGAATCACTTAATCGTATAAATAAATATATATATGTGAAGATAAGTGACACGAGGAATATAATCCCCGCCTCTGAGTACTCTAACTAGCTGGAGTAGTATCAGCACACCTCCCGTGTACCCTGTGGGAGTGGTGAGGGGCCTTCCTTTATACCAGATCTGGCCTGACTACAGAGAACCTCCCAGACTCCACTACGGGAGGAAAGGGAAAGGTTATCACGGCCACTACAATGGGCGGTCAATATAATATAGGTCGGTGACTATCAGAATCATAAGCATGCTATAAAGCATATAACAAACACCACTCAAGCATACATCCAATATAAGGATAGTAGCTAAGTAAGTCCTATGGACTTACCTCAACCTCGGGAGTCTCAAACTCAAACTCAAACGGCTCCGCTCTAGAGATCAACTCAGCCTAAATAAGGTATAACACATAAATCACACTCATATCCATAACAGGGGTCACACCTAGACCCAAGGGATCCATAAGGATCATATTCTAACTCGTAAACCTCAAGGCCGTAACCGGCACAAACAATACTGTACTCAACCTCATTGTAACCTCATACTCGTACCTAGCATTCTACTAGACCGCTCATACTATGAAAGGAAAGGATCTACCTTACTCAAGGTAGAACCGGAACAAGACGCACCTGCGTGAAGGAGAGACGCAGGGGCGGAACACAGGCGACCGCAGGCGCGGCGGCACTCAGCCGCGGGGGCGGTGACAAGGGACGCTGGCGACGCAGGCAAGGCGCTGACTCTGGCGCAGGCGCTGAGACAAAGGCCGCGGGGCAGCGACAACGCAGGAAGTTATCCCGCGGCTTCTCTTCGGCTCCTCTCGTGATCAAATCACGTCTTCACTCATCCAAAGTTATATACAAGTATATACATACATAAACCCACGTCAAAACACACCTATACATGCATCTAAACCTAAGCTAAGAGATTGAATCCAAGGAAAGGAAGGAAAGAAAACAAGGAAAGGAGCTTACCACAGCTGTGGCTTAGCAAGGGAAGAGCATAACCAAAGTCTCACAAGCTGGCTTCAAGCTCAGCAACACACACACAAGCATTACAACCACAAGGCACAACAACTCTCACACCAACACTTCCAAAACCAATGAAGATCAAGAACAAGGTCAAGAAGAGGAGAAGAGGAAGCAAGGAGGACGCAAAACTAGAAGGGAATGCACGTGAAACCCTTGCTCAGCAAGGTAGGAGGTAAGTTAAAGGAAAGGGTAAAGCACGGGTTAAAGGAGTCAACAAAGCCGGTTGCAGCCACCGGAAACCGCAGGGGCGGCAGCCAGGACCGCAGGGGCGGCACCAAGTGCCCGCAGTTGCGGCTGGCCGATCTCGGCCCAAAGCCAATCTCGGCTATGGTCCGATCTCGGTCCGAACGAATAAGGGTCTCACATTTTGTACACGTTTTATGGTTTAAAGAGTGTGTCCGATCAAAAAAAATCATAAGTATAACATTTGCATTTTTTTGAAAAAGTTCAAAGGGGGTAGTACACGAAATTCTTGGAAAATAGATAATCCTCAAAAACGTCGTATCCTTTGGTCCAAAGAGCGTGAAACTTTTTTTGTACACGCTTTATGGTTTATAGAGTGTGTCCGATCAAAAAAATCATTGGTTTAAAACTTTGCTTTTATTGAAAATGTTCAAAGGGGGTAGTACACGAAATTCTTGGAAAATCGATATACCACAAAAACGTCGTATCCTTTGGTCCAAGGAGCGTGAAACTTTTTTTGTGCACGTTTTATGTTTTATAGAGTGTGTCCGATCAAAAAAAATCAATTGTTTAAAACTTTGCGTTTTATTGAAATAGTTCAAAGGGGGTAGTACACGAAATTCTTGGAAAATCGATAAACCTCTAAAACGTCGTATCCTTTGGTCCAAAGAGCGTGAAACCTTTTTTGTACACGTTTTATGGTTTAAAGAGTGTGTATGATAAAAAAAAATTATTAGTTTAACACTTTGCATTTTTTTGAAAAAGTTCAAAAGAAATTCTTGGAAAATCGATAATCCTCAAAAACGTCGTATCCTTTGGTCCAAAGAGCGTGAAACTTTTTTTGTACACGTTTTATGGTTTATAGAGTGTGTCCGATCAAAAAAATCATTGGTTTAAAACTTTGCGTTTTATTGAAAAAGTTCAAAGGAAATTTCTCGGAAAACCAATAATCCTCAAAAACGTCGTATCCTATGGTCCAAAGAGCGTGAAACTTTTTTTGTACACGTTTTATGGTTTATAGAGTGTGTCTGATCAAAAAAATCATTGGTTTAAAACTTTTCGTTTTATTGAAAAAGTTCAAAGGGGGGGGGGGGGGGGTAGTACACGAATTTCTTGGAAAATCGATAATCCTCAAAAAACGTCGTCTCTTTTGGTCCAAAGAGCGTGAAACTTTTTTTGTACATGTTTTATGGTTTATAGAGTGTGTCCGATCAAAAAAATCAATAGTTTAAAACTTTGCGTTTTATTGAAATAGTTCAAAGGGGGTGGTACACGAAATTCTTGGAAAATCGATAAACCTCTAAAACGTCGTATCCTTTTGGTCCAAAGAACGTGAAACGTTTTTTGTACACGTTTATGGTTTAAAGAGTGTGTCCGATAAAAAAATCATTGGTTTAAAACTTTGCGTTTTATTGAAAAAGTTCGAAGGGGGTAGTACACGAAATTCTTGGAAAATCGATAATCCACAAAAACGTCGTATCCTTTGGTCCAAAGAGCGTGAAACTTTTTTTGTAGACGTTTTATGGTTTATAGAGTGTGTCCGATCAAAAAAATCAATAGTTTAAAAACATTGCGTTTTATTGAAATAGTTCAAAGGGGGGTAGTACACGAAATTCATGGAAAATCGATAAACCTCTAAAACGTCGTATCCTTTGGTCCAAAGAACGTGAAAATGTTTTTTGTACACGTTTTATGGTTTAAAGAGTGTGTCCGATCAAAAAAAATCATTGGTTTAAAACTTTGCGTTTTATTGAAAAAGTTCGAAGGGGGTAGTACACGAAATTCTTGGAAAATCGATAAACCACAAAAACGTCGTGTACTTTGGTCCAAGGAGCGTGATACCTTTTTTGTACACGTTTTATGGTTTATAGATTGTGTCTGATCAAAAAAATCAATAGCTTAAAACTTTGCCTTTTATTGAAAAAGTTCAAAGGGAGTAGTAGTACACGAAATTCTTGGAAAATCGATAAACCTCTAAAACGTCATATCCTTTGGTCGAAAGAGTGTGAAACGTTTTTTGTGCACGTTTTATGGTTTATAGAGTGTGTCCGATCAAAAAAATCAATTGTTTAAAACTTTGCGTTTTATTGAAATAGTTCAGAGGGGGTAGTACACGGAATTCTTGGAAAATCGATAAACCTCTAAAACGTCGTATCCTTTGGTCCAAAGAGCGTGAAACCTTTTTTGTAAACGTTTTATGGTTTAAAGAGTGTGTCCGATCAAAAAAATCATTAGTTTAACATTTGCATTTTTTTGAAAAAGTTTAAAGGAGTACACGAAATTCTTGGAAAATCGATAATCCTCAAAATCGTCGTATCCTTTGGTCCAAAGAGCGTGAAACATTTTTTTGTACACATTTTATGGTTTATAGAGTGTGTCCGATCAAAAAAATCATTGGTTAAAAAACTTTGCGTTTTATTGAAAAAGTTCAAAGGGGGTACTACACGAAATTCTTGGAAAATCGATAAACCACAAAAACGTCGTATCCTTTGTCCAGGGAGCGTGAAACTTTTTTTGTACACTTTTTATGGTTTATAAAGTGTGTCCGATCAAAAAAATCAATAGTTTAAAACTTTACGTTTAATCGAAAAAGTTCAAAGGAGGTATAGTACACAAAATTCTTGGAAAATCGATAAAACACAAAAACGTCGTGTCCTTTGGTCAAAGGAGCGTGAAACCTTTTTGTACACGTTTTATGGTTTAAAGAGTGTGTCCGATAAAAAAAATCATTAGTTTAACATTTGCATTTTTTTGAAAAAGTTCAAAGGGGGTAGTACACGAAATTCTTGGAAAATCGATAATCCTCAAAAACGTCGTATCCTTTGGTCCAAAGAGCGTGAAACTTTTTTTGTACACGTTTTATGGTTTATAGAGTGTGTCCGATCAAAAAAAATCATTGGTTTAAAACTTTGCGTTTTATTGAAAAAGTTCAAAGGAAATATCTCGGAAAATCAATAATCCTCAAAAACGTCGTATCCTATGGTCCAAAGAGCGTGAAACTTTTTTTTGTACACGTTTTATGATTTATAGAGTGTGTCCGATCAAAAAAATCATTGGTTTAAAACTTTTCGTTTTATTGAAAAAGTTCAAGGGGGGGGGGGGGTAGTACACGAATTTCTTGAAAAATCGATAATCCTCAAAAACGTCGTCTCTTTTGGTCCATAGAGCGTGAAACTTTTTTTGTACATGTTTTATGGTTTATAGAGTGTGTCCGATCAAAAAAATCAATAGTTTAAAACATTGCGTTTTATTGAAATAGTTCAAAGGGGGTAGTACACGAAATTCATGGAAAATCGATACACCTCTAAAACGTCGTATCCTTTGGTCCAAAGAACGTGAAACGTTTTATGTACACGTTTTATGGATTAAAGAGTGTGTCCGATCAAAAAAAATCATTGGTTTAAAACTTTGCGTTTTATTGAAAAAGTTCAAAAGGGGGGTAGTACACGAAATTCTTGGAAAATCAATAAACCACAAAAAACGTCGTATCCTTTGGTCCAAAGAGCGTGAAACTTTTTTTGTACACGTTTTATGGTTTATAGAGTGTGTCCGATCAAAAAAATCAATAGTTTAAAACTTTGCGTTTTATTGAAAAAGTTCAAAGGAAATTTCTCGGAAAATCAATAATCCTCAAAAACGTCGTATCCTATGGTCCAAAGAGCGTGAAACGTTTTTTGTACACGTTTTATGGTTTAAAGAGTGTGTCCGATAAAAAAAATCATTGGTTTAAAACTTTTCGTTTTATTGAAAATGTTCGAAGGGGGTAGTACATGAAATTCTTGGAAAATCGATAATCCACAAAAACGTCGTATCCTTTGGTCCAAAGAGCGTGGAAACTTTTTTTGTACACGTTTTATGGTTTATAGAGTGTGTCCGATCAAAAAAATCAATAGTTTAAAACATTGCGTTTTATTGAAATAGTTCAAAGGGGTAGTACACGAAATTCATGGAAAATCGATAAACCTCTAAAACGTCGTATCCTTTGGTCCAAAGAACGTGAAACGTTTTTTGTACACATTTTATTGTTTAAAGAGTGTGTCCGATCAAAAAAAATCATTGGTTTAAAACTTTGGCGTTTTATTGAAAAAGTTCGAAGGGGGTAGTACACGAAATTCTTGGAAAATCGATAAACCACAAAAAACGTCGTATCCTTTGGTCCAAAGAGCGAGAAACTTTTTTTGTACACGTTTTATGGTTTATAGAGTGTGTCCGATCAAAAAAATCATTGGTTTAAAACTTTTCGTTTTATTGAAAAAGTTCAAAGGGGGGGGGGGGGGTAGTACACGAATTTCTTGGAAAATCGATAATCCTCAAAAACGTCGTCTCTTTTGGTCCAAAGAGCGTGAAACTTTTTTTTGTACATGTTTTATGGTTTATAGAGTGTGTCCGATCAAAAAAATCAATAGTTTAAAACTTTGCGTTTTATTGAAATAGTTCAAAGGGGGTGGTACACGAAATTCTTGGAAAATCGATAAACCTCTAAAACGTCGTATCCTTTTGGTCCAAAGAACGTGAAACGTTTTTTGTACACGTTTTATGGTTTAAAGAGTGTGTCCGATAAAAAAAATCATTGGTTTAAAACTTTGCGTTTTATTGAAAAAAGTTTGAAGGGGGTAGTACACGAAATTCTTGGAAAATCGATAATCCACAAAAACGTCGTATCCTTTGGTCCAAAGAGCGTGACACTTTTTTTTGTACACGTTTTATGGTTTATAGAGTGTGTCCGATCAAAAAAAATCAATAGTTTAAAACATCGCGTTTTATTGAAATAGTTCAAAGGGGGGTAGTACACGAAATTCATGGAAAATCGATAAACCTCTAAAACGTCGTATCCTTTGGTCCAAAGAACGTGAAACGTTTTTCGTACACGTTTTATGGTTTATAGAGTGTGTCCGATCAAAAAAATCATTGGTTAAAAACTTTGCGTTTTATTGAAAAAGTTCAAAGGGGGTAGTACACGAAATTCTTGGAAAATCGATAAACCTCAAAAACGTCGTATCCTTTGGTCCAAAGAGCGTGAAACTTTTTTTGTACACGTTTTATGGTTTATAGAGTGTGTCCGATCAAAAAAATCAATAGTTTAAAACTTTGCGTTTTATTGAAAAAGTTCAAAGGGGTAGTACACGAAATTCTTGGAAAATCGATAAACCTCAAAAACGTCATATCCTTTGGTCCAAAGAGCGTGAAACTTTTTTGTACACGTTTTATGGTTTATAGAGTGTGTCCGATCAAAAAATCAATTGTTTAAAACTTTGCGTTTTATTGAAAAGTTCAAAGGGGGTAGTACACGAATTCTTGGAAAATCGATAAACCTCAAAACGTCGTATCCTTTGGTCCAAAGAGCGTGAAACTTTTTTGTAACGTTTTATGGTTTAAAGAGTGTGTCCGATCAAAAAAAATCATTAGTTTAAATTTGCATTTTTTGAAAAAGTTCAAAGGAGTACACGAAATTCTTGAAAATCGATAAACCTCAAAACGTCGTATCCTTTGGTCCAAAGAGCGTGAAACTTTTTTGTACACTTTTATGGTTTATAGAGTGTGTCCGATCAAAAAATCAATTGTTAAAAACTTTGCGTTTTATTGAAAAAGTTCAAAGGGGTAGTACACGAAATTCTTGGAAAATCGATAAACCTCAAAAACGTCGTATCCTTTGGTCCAAAGAGCGTGAAACTTTTTTGTACACTTTTTATGGTTTATAGAGTGTGTCCGATCAAAAAAATCAATAGTTTAAAACTTTGCGTTTTATTGAAAAAGTTCAAAGGGGTAGTACACGAAATTCTTGGAAAATCGATAAACCTCAAAAACGTCGTATCCTTTGGTCCAAAGCGTGAAACTTTTTTGTACACGTTTTATGGTTTAAAGAGTGTGTCCGATCAAAAAAATCATTAGTTTAAACTTTGCGTTTTTTTGAAAAAGTTCAAAGGGGGTAGTACACGAAATTCTTGAAAATCGATAATCCTCAAAAACGTCGTATCCTTTGGTCCAAAGAGCGTGAAACTTTTTTTTGTACACGTTTTATGGTTTATAGAGTGTGTCCGATCAAAAAAATCATTGGTTTAAAACTTTGCGTTTTATTGAAAAAGTTCAAAGGGGAAAATCGATAACCTCAAAACGTCGTATCCTTGGTCCAAAGAGCGTGAAACTTTTTTTGTACACGTTTTATGGTTTATAGAGTGTGTCCGATCAAAAAAATCATTGGTTTAAACTTTGTTTTATTGAAAAAGTTCAAAGGGGGTAGTACACGAAATTCTTGGAAAATCGATAAACTCAAAACGTCGTATCTTTTGGTCCAAAGAGCGTGAAACTTTTTTTGTACACGTTTTATGGTTTATAGAGTGTGTCCGATCAAAAAATCAATAGTTTAAAACTTTGCGTTTTATTGAAAAAGTTCAAAGGGGGTAGTACACGAAATTCTTGGAAAATCGATAAACCTCAAAAACGTCGTATCCTTTGGTCCAAAGAGCGTGAAACTTTTTTGTACACGTTTTATGGTTTATAGAGTGTGTCCGATAAAAAAAATCATTAGTTTAAAATTTTGCGTTTTATTGAAAAAGTTCAAAGGGAGTACACGAAATTCTTGGAAAATCGATAAACCTCAAAACGTCGTATCCTTTGGTCCAAAGAGCGTGAAACTTTTTTTGTACACGTTTTATGGTTTATAGAGTGTGTCCGATCAAAAAATCAATAGTTTAAAACTTTGCGTTTTATTGAAAAGTTCAAAGGGTACACGAAATTCTTGGAAAATCGATAAACAAAAACGTCGTATCCTTTGGTCCAAAGAGCGTGAAACTTTTTTGTACACGTTTTATGGAGTGTGTCCGATCAAAAAATCATTGGTTTAAAACTTTGCGTTTTATTGAAAAAGTTCAAAGGGGGTAGTACACGAAATTCTTGGAAAATCGATAAACCAAAAACGTCGTATCCTTTGGTCCAAAGAGCGTGAAACTTTTTTTGTACACGTTTTATGGTTTATAGAGTGTGTCCGATCAAAAAAATCATTGTTTAAACTTTGCGTTTTATTGAAAAAGTTCAAAGGGGGTAGTACACGAATTTTTGGAAAATCGATAAACCTCAAAAACGTCGTATCCTTTTGGTCCAAAGAGCGTGAAACTTTTTTTGTACACGTTTTATGGTTTATAGAGTGTGTCCGATCAAAAAAATCAATAGTTTAAAACTTTGCGTTTTATTGAAAAAGTTCAAAGGGGGTAGTACACGAAATTCTTGGAAAATCGATAAACCTCAAAACGTCGTATCCTTTGGTCCAAAGAGCGTGAAACTTTTTTTGTACACGTTTTATGGTTTATAGAGTGTGTCCGATCAAAAAAATCAATTGGTTTAAAACTTTGCGTTTTATTGAAAAAGTTCAAAGGGGGTAGTACACGAAATTCTTGGAAAATCGATAAACCACAAAAACGTCGTATCCTTTGGTCCAAAGAGCGTGAAACTTTTTTTGTACACGTTTTATGGTTTATAGAGTGTGTCCGATCAAAAAAATCAATAGTTTAAAACTTTGCGTTTTATTGAAAAGTTCAAAGGGGGTAGTACACGAAATTCTTAAAATCGATAAACCTCAAAACGTCGTATCCTTTGGTCCAAAGAGCGTGAAACTTTTTTGTACACGTTTTATGGTTTATAGAGTGTGTCCGATCAAAAAAAATCATTGGTTTAAAACTTTGCGTTTTATTGAAAAAGTTCAAAGGGGGTAGTACACGAAATTCTTGGAAAATCGATAAACCAAAAACGTCGTATCCTTTGGTCCAAGAGCGTGAAACTTTTTTGTACACGTTTTATGGTTTATAGAGTGTGTCCGATCAAAAAATCAATAGTTTAATTTTTGCGTTTTATTGAAAAAGTTCAAAGGGGTAGTACACGAAATTCTTGGAAAATCGATAAACCTCAAAACGTCATATCTTTGGTCCAAAGAGCGTGAAACTTTTTTTTGTACACGTTTTATGGTTTATAGAGTGTGTCCGATCAAAAAATCAATTGTTTAAAACTTTGCGTTTTATTGAAAAGTTCAAGGGGTAGTACACGAAATTCTTGGAAAATCGATAAACCTCAAAAACGTCGTATCCTTTGGTCCAAAGAGCGTGAAACTTTTTTGTACGTTTTATGGTTTAAAGAGTGTGTCCGATCAAAAAAATCATTAGTTTAAATTTGCATTTTTTTGAAAAAGTTTAAAGGAGTACACGAAATTCTTGGAAAATCGATAATCCTCAAAAACGTCGTATCTTTTGGTCAAAGAGTGAAACTTTTTTGTACACGTTTTATGGTTTATAGAGTGTGTCCGATCAAAAAATCATTGTTAAAAACTTTGCGTTTTATTGAAAAAGTTCAAAGGGGTAGTACACGAAATTCTTGGAAAATCGATAAACCTCAAAAACGTCGTATCCTTTGGTCCAAGCGTGAAACTTTTTGTACACTTTTTATGGTTATAAAGTGTGTCCGATCAAAAAAAATTAGTTTAAAACTTTGTTTGAAAAAGTTCACACAAAATTCTTGGAAAATCGATAAACCACAAAAACGTCGTTCCTTTGGTCCAAAGAGCGTGAAACTTTTTTGTACACGTTTTATGGTTTATAGAGTGTGTCCGATCAAAAAAAATCATTAGTTTAAAATTTGCGTTTTTTTGAAAAAGTTCAAAGGGGTAGTACACGAAATTCTTGGAAAATCGATAATCCTCAAAAACGTCGTATCCTTTGGTCCAAAGAGCGTGAAACTTTTTTGTACACGTTTTATGGTTTATAGAGTGTGTCCGATCAAAAAAATCATTAAAACTTTGCGTTTTATTGAAAAAGTTCAAAGGGGAAAATCGATAACCTCAAAAACGTCGTATCCTTGGTCCAAAGAGCGTGAAACTTTTTTTGTACACGTTTTATGGTTTATAGAGTGTGTCCGATCAAAAAAAATCATTAGTTTAAATTTGCGTTTTTTTGAAAAAGTTCAAAGGGGTAGTACACGAAATTCTTGAAAATCGATAAACCTCAAAAACGTCGTATCCTTTGGTCCAAAGAGCGTGAAACTTTTTTTGTACACGTTTTATGGTTTATAGAGTGTGTCCGATCAAAAAAATCATTGTTTAAAACTTTGCGTTTTATTGAAAAAGTTCAAAGGGGAAAATCGATAATCCAAAAACGTCGTATCCTTTGGTCCAAAGAGCGTGAAACTTTTTTGTACACGTTTTATGGTTTATAGAGTGTGTCCGATCAAAAAAATCAAAAACTTTGCTTTTTTGAAAAAGTTCAAAGGGGGTAGTACACGAAATTCTTGGAAAATCGATAACCAAAAACGTCGTATCCTTTGGTCCAAAGAGCGTGAAACTTTTTTTGTACACGTTTTATGTTTTATAGAGTGTGTCCGATCAAAAAAATCAGTTTAAAACTTTGCGTTTTATTGAAAAAGTTCAAAGGGGTAGTACACGAAATTCTTGGAAAATCGATAAACCTCAAAAACGTCGTATCCTTTGGTCCAAAGAGCGTGAAACTTTTTTGTACACGTTTTATGGTTTAGAGTGTGTCCGATAAAAAAAATCAATAGTTTTAAATTTGCGTTTTTTTGAAAAAGTTCAAAGGGGTAGTACACGAAATTCTTGGAAAATCGATAAACCTCAAAAACGTCGTATCCTTTGGTCCAAAGAGCGTGAAACTTTTTTTGTACACGTTTTATGGTTTATAGAGTGTGTCCGATCAAAAAATCAATAGTTTAAAAACTTTGCGTTTTATTGAAAAAGTTCAAAGGAAATTTCTTGGAAAATCGATAAACCTCAAAAACGTCGTATCCTTTGGTCCAAAGAGCGTGAAACTTTTTTTGTACACGTTTTATGGTTTATAGAGTGTGTCGATCAAAAAAATCAATTTTAAAACTTTGCGTTTTATTGAAAAAGTTCAAAGGGGGTAGTACACGAAATTCTTGGAAAATCGATAACCTCAAAAACGTCGTATCTTTTGGTCCAAAGAGCGTGAAACTTTTTTTGTACACGTTTTATGGTTTATAGAGTGTGTCCGATCAAAAAAATCAATAGTTTAAAACTTTGCGTTTTATTGAAAAAGTTCAAAGGGGGTAGTACACAAATTCTTGGAAAATCGATAAACCTCAAAAACGTCGTATCCTTTGGTCCAAAGAGCGTGAAACTTTTTTGTACACGTTTTGGTTTAGAGTGTGTCCGATCAAAAAAATCATTAGTTTAAAACTTTGCGTTTTATTGAAAAAGTTCAAGGGGGTAGTACACGAAATTCTTGGAAAATCGATAATCCTCAAAAACGTCGTATCCTTTGGTCCAAAGAGCGTGAAACTTTTTTTTGTACACGTTTTATGGTTTATAGAGTGTGTCCGATCAAAAAAATCAATAGTTTAAAACTTTGCGTTTTATTGAAAAATTCAAAGGGGGTAGTACACGAAATTCTTGGAAAATCGATAAACCTCAAAACGTCGTATCCTTTGGTCCAAAGAGCGTGAAACTTTTTTTGTACACGTTTTATGGTTTATAGAGTGTGTCCGATCAAAAAAATCATTAGTTTAAAACTTTGCGTTTTATTGAAAAAGTTCAAGGGGGTAGTACACGAAATTCTTGGAAAATCGATAAACCTCAAAAACGTCGTATCTTTGGTCCAAAGAGCGTGAAACTTTTTTGTACACGTTTTATGGTTTATAGAGTGTGTCCGATCAAAAAAATCAATAGTTTAAAACTTTGCGTTTTATTGAAAAAGTTCAAAGGGGGTAGTACACGAAATTCTTGGAAAATCGATAAACCTCAAAAGTCATATCCTTTGGTCAAAGAGTGTGAAACTTTTTTGTACACGTTTTATGGTTTATAGAGTGTGTCCGATCAAAAAAAATTGTTTAAAACTTTGCGTTTTTTGAAAAAGTTCATAGTACACGAATTCTTGAAATCGATAAACCTCTAAAAGTCGTATCCTTTGGTCCAAAGAGCGTGAAACTTTTTGTAAACGTTTTATGGTTTAAAGAGTGTGTCCGATCAAAAAAATCATTAGTTTTAAAACTTTGCATTTTTTGAAAAAGTTCAAAGGAGTACACGAAATTCTTGGAAAATCGATAATCCTCAAAAACGTCGTATCCTTTGGTCCAAAGAGCGTGAAACTTTTTTGTACACGTTTTATGGTTTATAGAGTGTGTCCGATCAAAAAAATCATTGGTTTAAAACTTTGCGTTTTATTGAAAAAGTTCAAAGGGGGTAGTACACGAAATTCTTGGAAAATCGATAAACCTCAAAACGTCGTATCCTTTGGTCCAAAGCGTGAAACTTTTTTGTACACTTTTTATGGTTTATAAGTGTGTCCGATCAAAAAAATCAATAGTTTAAAACTTTGCGTTTTATTGAAAAAGTTCAAAGGAGGTATAGTACACGAAATTCTTGGAAAATCGATAAAACCAAAAAACGTCGTATCCTTTGGTCCAAGAGCGTGAAACTTTTTGTACACGTTTTATGGTTTAAGAGTGTGTCCGATCAAAAAAAATCATTAGTTTAAAACATTTGCATTTTTTGAAAAAGTTCAAAGGGGGTAGTACACGAAATTCTTGGAAAATCGATAAACCTCAAAACGTCGTATCCTTTTGGTCCAAAGAGCGTGAAACTTTTTTGTACACGTTTTATGGTTTATAGAGTGTGTCCGATCAAAAAAATCATTGGTTTAAAACTTTGCGTTTTATTGAAAAAGTTCAAAGGCGGAAAATCCCTCAAAAACGTCGTATCCTTGGTCCAAAGAGCGTGAAACTTTTTTTGTACACGTTTTATGGTTTATAGAGTGTGTCCGATCAAAAAAATCATTGGTTTAAAACTTTGCGTTTTATTGAAAAAGTTCAATAGTACACGAATTTCTTGAAAAATCGATAATCCTCAAAAACGTCGTATCTTTTGGTCCAAAGAGCGTGAAACTTTTTTTGTACACGTTTTATGGTTTATAGAGTGTGTCCGATCAAAAAAATCAATAGTTTAAAACTTTGCGTTTTATTGAAAAGTTCAAAGGGGGTAGTACACGAAATTCTTGGAAAATCGATAAACCTCAAAACGTCGTATCCTTTGGTCCAAAGAGCGTGAAACTTTTTGTACACGTTTTATGGTTATAGAGTGTGTCCGATCAAAAAAAATCATTAGTTTAAAACTTTGCGTTTTATTGAAAAAGTTCAAAGGGGTAGTACACGAAATTCTTGGAAAATCGATAAACCAAAAACGTCGTATCCTTTGGTCCAAAGAGCGTGAAACTTTTTTGTACACGTTTTATGGTTTATAGAGTGTGTCCGATCAAAAAATCAATAGTTTAAAACTTTGCGTTTTATTGAAAAAGTTCAAAGGAAAAAATAATAAACCTCAAAACGTCGTATCCTTGGTCCAAAGAGCGTGAAACTTTTTTGTACACGTTTTATGGTTTATAGAGTGTGTCCGATCAAAAAAATCAATTTTTAAAACTTTGCGTTTTATTGAAAAAGTTCAAAGGGGGTAGTACACGAAATTCTTGGAAAATCGATAAACAAAAACGTCGTATCCTTTGGTCCAAAGAGCGTGAAACTTTTTTTGTACACGTTTTATGGTTTATAGAGTGTGTCCGATCAAAAAAAATCAATAGTTTAAAACTTTGCGTTTTATTGAAAAAGTTCAAAGGGGTAGTACACGAAATTCTTGGAAAATCGATAAACCTCAAAACGTCGTATCCTTTGGTCCAAAGAGCGTGAAACTTTTTTGTACACTTTTATGGTTTATAGAGTGTGTCCGATCAAAAAAATCATTAGTTTAAAACTTTGCGTTTTATTGAAAAAGTTCAAAGGGGGTAGTACACGAAATTCTTGGAAAATCGATAAACCAAAAACGTCGTATCCTTTGGTCCAAAAGCGTGAAACTTTTTTTGTACACGTTTTATGGTTTATAGAGTGTGTCCGATCAAAAAAAATCATTGGTTTAAAACTTTGCGTTTTATTGAAAAAGTTCAAAGGGGGTAGTACACGAAATTCTTGGAAAATCGATAAACCTCAAAAACGTCGTATCTTTGGTCCAAAGAGCGTGAAACTTTTTTTGTACACGTTTTATGGTTTATAGAGTGTGTCCGATCAAAAAATCAATAGTTTAAAACTTTGCGTTTTATTGAAAAAGTTCAAAGGGGGTAGTACACGAAATTCTTGGAAAATCGATAAACCTCAAAACGTCGTATCCTTTGGTCCAAAGAGCGTGAAACTTTTTTGTACACGTTTTATGGTTTAAAGAGTGTGTCCGATCATAGTTTAAAACTTTGCGTTTTATTGAAAAAGTTCAAGGGGGTAGTACACGAAATTCTTGGAAAATCGATAAACCTCAAAAACGTCGTATCCTTTGGTCCAAAGAGCGTGAAACTTTTTTGTACACGTTTTATGGTTTATAGAGTGTGTCCGATCAAAAAAAATCAATAGTTTAAAACCGTTTTATTGAAAAAGTTCAAAGGGGGTAGTACACGAAATTCTGGAAAATCGATAAACCTCAAAACGTCGTATCCTTTGGTCCAAAGAGCGTGAAACTTTTTTGTACACGTTTTATGGTTTATAGAGTGTGTCCGATCAAAAAAAATCATTAGTTTAAAACTTTGCGTTTTATTGAAAAAGTTCAAAGGGGGTAGTACACGAAATTCTTGGAAAATCGATAAACCTCAAAAACGTCGTATCCTTTGGTCCAAGGAGCGTGAAACTTTTTTGTACACGTTTTATGGTTTATAGATGTGTCCGATCAAAAAAATCAATAGTTAAAATTTTGCGTTTTATTGAAAAAGTTCAAAGGGGTAGTACACGAAATTCTTGGAAAATCGATAAACCTCAAAACGTCATATCCTTTGGTCAAAGAGTGTGAAACTTTTTTGTACACGTTTTATGGTTTATAGAGTGTGTCCGATCAAAAAAATCAATAGTTTAAAACTTTGCGTTTTATTGAAAAGTTCAAGGGGTAGTACACGAATTCTTGGAAAATCGATAAACCTCAAAAACGTCGTATCCTTTGGTCCAAAGAGCGTGAAACTTTTTTGTAAACGTTTTATGGTTTAAAGAGTGTGTCCGATCAAAAAAATCATTAGTTTAAATTTGCATTTTTTTGAAAAAGTTTAAAGGAGTACACGAAATTCTTGGAAAATCGATAATCCTCAAAACGTCGTATCCTTTGGTCCAAAGAGCGTGAAACTTTTTTGTACACATTTTATGGTTTATAGAGTGTGTCCGATCAAAAAATCATTGGTTAAAAACTTTGCGTTTTATTGAAAAAGTTCAAAGGGGTAGTACACGAAATTCTTGGAAAATCGATAAACCTCAAAAACGTCGTATCCTTTGGTCCAAAGAGCGTGAAACTTTTTTTGTACACTTTTTATGGTTTATAAAGTGTGTCCGATCAAAAAAATCAATAGTTTAAAACTTTGCGTTTAATTGAAAAGTTCAAAGGGGTAGTACACAAAATTCTTGGAAAATCGATAAACCACAAAAAACGTCGTATCCTTTGGTCCAAAGCGTGAAACTTTTTGTACACGTTTTATGGTTTAAAGAGTGTGTCCGATAAAAAAATCATTAGTTTAAACTTTGCATTTTTTTGAAAAAGTTCAAAGGGGGTAGTACACGAAATTCTTGGAAAATCGATAAAAAAACGTCGTATCCTTTGGTCCAAAGAGCGTGAAACTTTTTTTGTACACGTTTTATGGTTTATAGAGTGTGTCCGATCAAAAAAAATCATTGGTTTAAAACTTTGCGTTTTATTGAAAAAGTTCAAAGGAAATTTCTTGGAAAATCGATAAACCTCAAAAACGTCGTATCCTTTGGTCCAAAGAGCGTGAAACTTTTTTTGTACACGTTTTATGGTTTATAGAGTGTGTCCGATCAAAAAAATCATTGTTTAAAACTTTGCGTTTTATTGAAAAAGTTCAAAGGGGGTATACACGAATTTCTTGGAAAATCGATAAACCTCAAAAACGTCGTATCTTTTGGTCCAAGAGCGTGAAACTTTTTTGTACATGTTTTATGGTTTATAGAGTGTGTCCGATCAAAAAAATCAATAGTTTAAAACTTTGCGTTTTATTGAAAGTTCAAAGGGGTGGTACCGAAATTCTTGGAAAATCGATAAACCTCAAAAACGTCGTATCCTTTGGTCCAAAGAACGTGAAACTTTTTTGTACACGTTTTATGGTTTATAGAGTGTGTCCGATAAAAAAAATCATTGTTTAAAACTTTGCGTTTTATTGAAAAAGTTCAAAGGGGGTAGTACACGAAATTCTTGGAAAATCGATAAACCTCAAAAAGTCGTATCCTTTGGTCCAAAGAGCGTGAAACTTTTTTTGTACACGTTTTATGGTTTATAGAGTGTGTCCGATCAAAAAAATCAATAGTTTAAAACTTGCGTTTTATTGAAAAGTTCAAAGGGGAGTACACGAAATTCTTGGAAAATCGATAAACCTAAAAAACGTCATATCCTTTGGTCCAAAGAGCGTGAAACTTTTTTGTACACGTTTTATTGTTTAAGAGTGTGTCCGATCAAAAAAAATCATTGGTTTAAAACTTTGCGTTTTATTGAAAAAGTTCAAAGGGGGTAGTACACGAAATTCTTGGAAAATCGATAAACCTCAAAAACGTCGTATCCTTTGGTCCAAAGAGCGTGAAACTTTTTTTGTACACGTTTTATGGTTTATAGAGTGTGTCCGATCAAAAAAATCAATAGTTTAAAACTTGCGTTTTATTGAAAAAGTTCAAAGGGGGTAGTACGAATTTTTTGGAAAATCGATAATCCTCAAAAACGTCGTATCTTTTTTGGTCCAAAGAGCGTGAAACTTTTTTTGTACACGTTTTATGGTTTATAGAGTGTGTCCGATCAAAAAAATCAATAGTTTAAAACTTTGCGTTTTATTGAAAAGTTCAAAGGGGGTAGTACACGAAATTCTTGGAAAATCGATAAACCTCTAAAACGTCGTATCCTTTGGTCCAAAGCGTGAAACTTTTTTGTACACGTTTTATGGTTTAAAGAGTGTGTCCGATAAAAAAAATCATTGGTTTAAAACTTTGCGTTTTATTGAAAAAGTTCAAAGGGGTAGTACACGAAATTCTTGAAAATCGATAATCCTCAAAAACGTCGTATCCTTTGGTCCAAAGAGCGTGAAACTTTTTTTGTACACGTTTTATGGTTTATAGAGTGTGTCCGATCAAAAAAATCAATAGTTTAAAACTTTGCGTTTTATTGAAAAGTTCAAAGGGGGTAGTACACGAAATTCTGGAAAATCGATAAACCTCTAAAACGTCGTATCCTTTGGTCCAAAGAGCGTGAAACTTTTTTGTACACGTTTTATGGTTTAAAGAGTGTGTCCGATCAAAAAAAATCATTGGTTTAAAACTTTGCGTTTTATTGAAAAAGTTCAAAGGGGGTAGTACACGAAATTCTTTGGAAAATCGATAAACCACAAAAACGTCGTGTCCTTTGGTCCAAGGAGCGTGAACTTTTTTGTACACGTTTTATGGTTTATAGAGTGTGTCCGATCAAAAAATCAATAGTTTAAAATTTTGCGTTTTATTGAAAAAGTTCAAAGGGGTAGTACACGAAATTCTTGGAAAATCGATAAACCTCTAAAACGTCATATCCTTTGGTCGAAAGAGTGTGAAACTTTTTTGTGCACGTTTTATGGTTTATAGTGTGTCCGATCAAAAAATCAATTGTTTAAAACTTTGCGTTTTATTGAAAAGTTCAAGGGGGTAGTACACGAATTCTTGGAAAATCGATAAACCTCAAAAACGTCGTATCCTTTGGTCCAAAGAGCGTGAAACTTTTTTGTAAACGTTTTATGGTTTAAAGAGTGTGTCCGATCAAAAAAATCATTAGTTTAACATTTGCATTTTTTTGAAAAAGTTTAAAGGAGTACACGAAATTCTTGGAAAATCGATAATCCTCAAAACGTCGTCTCTTTTGGTCCATAGAGCGTGAAACTTTTTTTGTACATGTTTTATGGTTTATAGAGTGTGTCCGATCAAAAAAATCATTGTTAAAAACTTTGCGTTTTATTGAAAAAGTTCAAAGGGGTAGTACACGAAATTCTTGGAAAATCGATAAACCTCAAAAACGTCGTATCCTTTGGTCCAGGGAGCGTGAAACTTTTTTTGTACACTTTTTATGGTTTATAAAGTGTGTCCGATCAAAAAAATCAATAGTTTAAAACTTTACGTTTATGAAAAAGTTCAAAGGAGGTATAGTACACAAAATTCTTGGAAAATCGATAAACCAAAAACGTCGTGTCCTTTGGTCCAAAGAGCGTGAAACCTTTTTTGTACACGTTTTATGGTTTAAGAGTGTGTCCGAAAAAAAAATCATTAGTTTAACATTTGCATTTTTTTGAAAAAGTTCAAAGGGGTAGTACACGAAATTCTTGGAAAATCGATAATCCTCAAAAACGTCGTATCCTTTGGTCCAAAGAGCGTGAAACTTTTTTTGTACACGTTTTATGGTTTATAGAGTGTGTCCGATCAAAAAAATCATTGGTTTAAAACTTTGCGTTTTATTGAAAAAGTTCAAAGGAAATTTCTTGGAAAATCAATAACCTCAAAAACGTCGTATCCTTGGTCCAAAGAGCGTGAAACTTTTTTTGTACACGTTTTATGGTTTATAGAGTGTGTCCGATAAAAAAAATCATTAGTTTAAATTTGCTTTTTTTGAAAAAGTTCAAAAGGGTAGTACACGAAATTCTTGGAAAATCGATAATCCTCAAAAACGTCGTATCCTTGGTCCAAAGAGCGTGAAACTTTTTTTGTACACGTTTTATGTTTATAGAGTGTGTCCGATCAAAAAAATCATTGGTTAAAACTTTGCGTTTTATTGAAAAAGTTCAAAGGAAAGGAAAATCCCTCAAAAACGTCGTATCCTTTGGTCCAAAGAGCGTGAAACTTTTTTTGTACACGTTTTATGGTTTATAGAGTGTGTCCGATCAAAAAAATCATTGGTTTAAAACTTTGCTTTTATTGAAAAAGTTCAAAGGGGGTAGTACACGAAATTCTTGGAAAATCGATAACCAAAAACGTCGTATCCTTTGGTCCAAGAGCGTGAAACTTTTTTTGTACACGTTTTATGGTTTATAGAGTGTGTCCGATCAAAAAAAATCAATTGTTTAAAACTTTGCGTTTTATTGAAAAAGTTCAAAGGGGGTAGTACACGAAATTCTTGGAAAATCGATAAACCTCAAAAACGTCGTATCCTTTGGTCCAAAGAGCGTGAAACCTTTTTTGTACACGTTTTATGGTTTAAAGAGTGTGTCGATAAAAAAAAATATTAGTTTAAATTTGCATTTTTTTGAAAAAGTTCAAAAGGGTAGTACACGAAATTCTTGGAAAATCGATAACCTCAAAAACGTCGTATCCTTTGGTCCAAAGAGCGTGAAACTTTTTTTGTACACGTTTTATGGTTTATAGAGTGTGTCCGATCAAAAAAATCAGTTTAAAACTTTGCGTTTTATTGAAAAAGTTCAAAGGGGAAAAAAATAATCCTCAAAAACGTCGTATCCTTGGTCCAAAGAGCGTGAAACTTTTTTTGTACACGTTTTATGGTTTATAGAGTGTGTCGATCAAAAAAATCATTGGTTTAAAACTTTGCGTTTTATTGAAAAAGTTCAAAGGGGGTAGTACACGAATTTCTTGGAAAATAAACCTCAAAAACGTCGTCTTTTGGTCCAAAGAGCGTGAAACTTTTTTTGTACACGTTTTATGGTTTATAGAGTGTGTCCGATCAAAAAAATCAATAGTTTAAAACTTTGCGTTTTATTGAAAAGTTCAAAGGGGGTAGTACACGAAATTCTTGGAAAATCGATAAACCTCAAAACGTCGTATCCTTTGGTCCAAAGAACGTGAAACTTTTTTGTACACGTTTTATGGTTTAAAGAGTGTGTCCGATAAAAAAATCATTGGTTTAAAACTTTGCGTTTTATTGAAAAAGTTCAAAGGGGGTAGTACACGAAATTCTTGGAAAATCGATAATCCCAAAAACGTCGTATCCTTTGGTCCAAAGAGCGTGAAACTTTTTTTGTACACGTTTTATGGTTTATAGAGTGTGTCCGATCAAAAAAATCATTGGTTTAAAACTTTGCGTTTTATTGAAAAAGTTCAAAGGGGGGTAGTACACGAAATTCATGGAAAATCGATAAACCTCTAAAACGTCGTATCCTTTGGTCCAAAGAACGTGAAAATTTTTTTGTACACGTTTTATGGTTTAAAGAGTGTGTCCGATCAAAAAAATCATTGGTTTAAAACTTTGCGTTTTATTGAAAAAGTTCAAGGGGTAGTACACGAAATTCTTGGAAAATCGATAAACCACAAAAACGTCGTGTCCTTTGGTCCAAGGAGCGTGAACTTTTTTGTACACGTTTTATGGTTTATAGATTGTGTCGATCAAAAAAATCAATAGTTAAAACTTTGCGTTTTATTGAAAAAGTTCAAAGGGGGTAGTACACGAAATTCTTGGAAAATCGATAAACCTCAAAAACGTCATATCCTTTGGTCAAAGAGTGTGAAACTTTTTTGTGCACGTTTTATGGTTTATAGAGTGTGTCCGATCAAAAAAATCAATTGTTTAAAACTTTGCGTTTTATTGAAAAAGTTCAAGGGGGTAGTACACGAAATTCTTGGAAAATCGATAAACCTCAAAAACGTCGTATCCTTTGGTCCAAAGAGCGTGAAACTTTTTTGTAAACGTTTTATGGTTTAAAGAGTGTGTCCGATCAAAAAAATCATTAGTTTAACATTTGCATTTTTTTGAAAAAGTTTAAAGGAGTACACGAAATTCTTGGAAAATCGATAATCCTCAAAACGTCGTATCCTTTGGTCCAAAGAGCGTGAAACATTTTTTGTACACATTTTATGGTTTATAGAGTGTGTCCGATCAAAAAAATCATTGGTTTAAAACTTTGCGTTTTATTGAAAAAGTTCAAAGGGGGTACTACACGAAATTCTTGGAAAATCGATAAACCACAAAAACGTCGTATCCTTTGTCCAGGGAGCGTGAAACTTTTTTTGTACACTTTTTATGGTTTATAAAGTGTGTCCGATCAAAAAAATCAATAGTTTAAAACTTTACGTTTAATGAAAAAGTTCAAAGGGGTATAGTACACAAAATTCTTGGAAAATCGATAAAACACAAAAACGTCGTATCCTTTGGTCCAAAGAGCGTGAAACCTTTTTTGTACACGTTTTATGGTTTAAAGAGTGTGTCCGATAAAAAAAATCATTAGTTTAACATTTGCATTTTTTGAAAAAGTTCAAAGGGGGTAGTACACGAAATTCTTGGAAAATCGATAATCCTCAAAAACGTCGTATCCTTTGGTCCAAAGAGCGTGAAACTTTTTTTGTACACGTTTTATGGTTTATAGAGTGTGTCCGATCAAAAAAATCATTGTTTAAAACTTTGCGTTTTATTGAAAAAGTTCAAAGGAAATTCTGGAAAATCAATAATCCTCAAAAACGTCGTATCCTTGGTCCAAAGAGCGTGAAACTTTTTTTGTACACGTTTTATGGTTTATAGAGTGTGTCCGATCAAAAAAATCATTGGTTTAAAACTTTGCGTTTTATTGAAAAAGTTCAAAGTAGTACACGAATTTCTTGAAAATCGATAACCTCAAAAACGTCGTATCTTTTGGTCCAAGAGCGTGAAACTTTTTTTGTACACGTTTTATGGTTTATAGAGTGTGTCCGATCAAAAAATCAATAGTTTAAAACTTTGCGTTTTATTGAAAAGTTCAAAGGGGTAGTACACGAAATTCTTGGAAAATCGATAACCTCAAAAACGTCGTATCCTTTGGTCCAAAGAGCGTGAAACTTTTTGTACACGTTTTATGGTTTAAGAGTGTGTCCGATCAAAAAAATCATTGGTTTAAAACTTTGCGTTTTATTGAAAAAGTTCAAAGGGGGTAGTACACGAAATTCTTGGAAAATCGATAAACCTCAAAAACGTCGTATCCTTTGGTCCAAAGAGCGTGAAACTTTTTTTGTACACGTTTTATGGTTTATAGAGTGTGTCCGATCAAAAAAATCAATAGTTTAAAACTTTGCGTTTTATTGAAAAAGTTCAAAGGGGAAAATCGATAACCTCAAAAACGTCGTATCCTTTGGTCCAAAGAGCGTGAAACTTTTTTGTACACGTTTTATGGTTTATAGAGTGTGTCCGATAAAAAAAATCAAGTTTAAAACTTTCGTTTTATTGAAAAAGTTCAAAGGGGGTAGTACACGAAATTCTTGGAAAATCGATAACCTCAAAAACGTCGTATCCTTTGGTCCAAAGAGCGTGAAACTTTTTTTGTACACGTTTTATGGTTTATAGAGTGTGTCCGATCAAAAAAATCAATAGTTTAAAACTTTGCGTTTTATTGAAAAAGTTCAAAGGGGTAGTACACGAAATTCTTGGAAAATCGATAAACCTCAAAACGTCGTATCCTTTGGTCCAAAGACGTGAAACTTTTTTGTACACGTTTTATGGTTTATAGAGTGTGTCCGATCAAAAAAAAATCAGTTTAAAACTTTGCGTTTTATTGAAAAAGTTCAAAGGGGGTAGTACACGAAATTCTTGGAAAATCGATAAACCTCAAAAACGTCGTATCCTTTGGTCCAAAGAGCGTGAAACTTTTTTTGTACACGTTTTATGGTTTATAGAGTGTGTCCGATCAAAAAAATCATTGTTTAAAACTTTGCGTTTTATTGAAAAAGTTCAAAGGGGGTAGTACACGAATTTCTTGGAAAATCGATAATCCTCAAAAACGTCGTCTCTTTTGGTCCAAAGAGCGTGAAACTTTTTTTGTACGTTTTATGGTTTATAGAGTGTGTCCGATCAAAAAAATCAATAGTTTAAAACTTTGCGTTTTATTGAAAAGTTCAAAGGGGGTAGTACACGAAATTCTTGGAAAATCGATAAACCTCAAAACGTCGTATCCTTTGGTCCAAAGAACGTGAAACTTTTTTGTACACGTTTTATGGTTTAAAGAGTGTGTCCGATAAAAAAAATCATTAGTTTAAAACTTTGCGTTTTATTGAAAAAGTTCAAAGGGGGTAGTACACGAAATTCTTGGAAAATCGATAATCAAAAACGTCGTATCCTTTGGTCCAAAGAGCGTGAAACTTTTTTTGTACACGTTTTATGGTTTATAGAGTGTGTCCGATCAAAAAAATCAATAGTTTAAAACTTTGCGTTTTATTGAAAAGTTCAAAGGGGGTAGTACACGAAATTCATGGAAAATCGATAAACCTCAAAACGTCGTATCCTTTGGTCCAAAGAACGTGAAACTTTTTTGTACACGTTTTATGGTTTAAAGAGTGTGTCCGATCAAAAAAAATCATTGTTTAAAACTTTGCGTTTTATTGAAAAAGTTCAAAGGGGGTAGTACACGAAATTCTTGGAAAATCGATAAACCACAAAAACGTCGTGTCCTTTGGTCCAAGAGCGTGAAACTTTTTTGTACACGTTTTATGGTTTATAGATTGTGTCCGATCAAAAAAATCAATAGCTTAAAACTTTGCGTTTTATTGAAAAAGTTCAAAGGGGTAGTACACGAAATTCTTGGAAAATCGATAAACCTCTAAAACGTCATATCCTTTGGTCCAAAGAGTGTGAAACTTTTTTTGTACACGTTTTATGGTTTATAGAGTGTGTCCGATCAAAAAAATCAATTGTTTAAAACTTTGCGTTTTATTGAAAAGTTCAAGGGGGTAGTACACGAAATTCTTGGAAAATCGATAAACCTCAAAAACGTCGTATCCTTTGGTCCAAAGAGCGTGAAACCTTTTTTGTAAACGTTTTATGGTTTAAAGAGTGTGTCCGATCAAAAAAAATCATTAGTTTAACATTTGCATTTTTTTGAAAAAGTTTAAAGGAGTACACGAAATTCTTGGAAAATCGATAATCCTCAAAACGTCGTATCCTTTGGTCCAAAGAGCGTGAAACTTTTTTGTACACGTTTTATGGTTTATAGAGTGTGTCCGATCAAAAAAATCATTGGTTAAAAACTTTGCGTTTTATTGAAAAAGTTCAAAGGGGTAGTACACGAAATTCTTGGAAAATCGATAAACCACAAAAACGTCGTATCCTTTGGTCCAGGAGCGTGAAACTTTTTTTGTACACTTTTTATGGTTTATAAGTGTGTCCGATCAAAAAAATCAATAGTTTAAAACTTTACGTTTATGAAAAAGTTCAAAGGGGTAGTACACAAAATTCTTGGAAAATCGATAAAACCAAAAACGTCGTATCCTTTGGTCCAAGAGCGTGAAACCTTTTTTGTACACGTTTTATGGTTTAAAGAGTGTGTCCGATAAAAAAAATCATTAGTTTAACATTTGCATTTTTTTGAAAAAGTTCAAAGGGGGTAGTACACGAAATTCTTGGAAAATCGATAATCCTCAAAAACGTCGTATCCTTTGGTCCAAAGAGCGTGAAACTTTTTTTGTACACGTTTTATGGTTTATAGAGTGTGTCCGATCAAAAAAATCATTGTTTAAAACTTTGCGTTTTATTGAAAAAGTTCAAAGGAAATTTCTCGGAAAATCAATAATCCTCAAAAACGTCGTATCCTTGGTCCAAAGAGCGTGAAACTTTTTTTGTACACGTTTTATGGTTTATAGAGTGTGTCCGATCAAAAAAATCATTGTTTAAAACTTTGCGTTTTATTGAAAAAGTTCAAAGGGGGTAGTACACGAATTTCTTGGAAAATCGATAATCCTCAAAAACGTCGTTCTTTTGGTCCAAGAGCGTGAAACTTTTTTTGTACATGTTTTATGGTTTATAGAGTGTGTCCGATCAAAAACAATCAATAGTTTAAAACTTTGCGTTTTATTGAAATAGTTCAAAGGGGGTGGTACCCGAAAATCTTGGAAAATCGATAAACCTCTAAAACGTCGTATCCTTTGGTCCAAAGAACGTGAAACGTTTTTTGTACACGTTTTATGGTTTAAAGAGTGTGTCCGATAAAAAAAATCATTGGTTTAAAAGTTTGCGTTTTATTGAAAAAGTTCGAAGGGGGTAGTACACGAAATTCTTGGAAAATCGATAATCCACAAAAACGTCGTATCCTTTGGTCCAAAGAGCGTGAAACTTTTTTTGTACACGTTTTATGGTTTATAGAGTGTGTCCGATCAAAAAAATCAATAGTTTAAAACATTGCGTTTTATTGAAATAGTTCAAAGGGACCAGTACACGAAATTCATGGAAAATCGATAAACCTCTAAAACGTCATATCCTTTGGTCCAAAGAACGTGAAACGTTTTTTGTACACGTTTTATTGTTTAAAGAGTGTGTCCGATCAAAAAAAATCATTGGTTTAAAACTTTGCGTTTATATGAAAAAGTTCGAAGGGGGTAGTACACCAAATTCTTGGAAAATCGATATACCACAAAAACGTCGTATCCTTTTGGTCCAAAGAGCGTGAAACTTTTTTTGTACATGTTTTATGGTTTATAGAGTGTGTCCGATCAAAAAAATCATTGGTTTAAAACTTTTCGTTTTATTGAAAAAGTTCAAAGGGGGGGGGGGGGGGGGGGGGTAGTAGTACACGAATTTTTTGGAAAATCGATAATCCTCAAAAACGTCGTCTCTTTTGGTCCAAAGAGCGTGAAACTTTTTTTGTACATGTTTTATGGTTTATAGAGTGGTGTCCGATCAAAAAAATCAATAGTTTAAAACTTTGCGTTTTATTGAAATAGTTCAAAGGGGGTGGTACACGAAATTCTTGGAAAATCGATAAACCTCTAAAACGTCGTATCCTTTGGTCCAAAGAACGTGAAACGTTTTTTGTACACGTTTTATGGTTTAAAGAGTGTGTCCGATAAAAAAAATCATTGGTTTAAAACTTTGCGTTTTATTGAAAAAGTTTGAAGGGGTAGTACACGAAATTCTTGGAAAATCGATAATCCACAAAAACGTCGTATCCTTTGGTCCAAAGAGCGTGACACTTTTTTTGTACACGTTTTATGGTTTATAGAGTGTGTCCGATCAAAAAAATCAATAGTTTAAAACATTGCGTTTTATTGAAATAGTTCAAAGGGGGGTAGTACACGAAATTCATGGAAAATCTATAAACCTCTAAAACGTCGTATCCTTTGGTCCAAAGAACGTGAAACGTTTTTTTGTACACGTTTTATGGTTTAAAGAGTGTGTCCGATCAAAAAAAATCATTGGTTTAAAACTTTGCGTTTTATTGAAAAAGTTCGAAGGGGGTAGTACACGAAATTCTTGGAAAATCGATAAACCACAAAAACGTCGTGTCCTTTGGTCCAAGGCGCGTGATACCTTTTTTGTACACGTTTTATGGTTTATAGATTGTGTCCGATCAAAAAAATCAATAGCTTAAAATTTTGCGTTTTATTGAAAAAGTTCAAAGGGAGTAGTACACGAAATTCTTGGAAAATCGATAAACCTCTAAAACGTCATATCCTTTGGTCGAAAGAGTGTGAAACGTTTTTTGTGCACGTTTTATGGTTTATAGATTGTGTCCGATCAAAAAAATCAATTGTTTAAAACTTTGCGTTTTATTGAAATAGTTCAGAGGGGGTAGTACACGGAATTCTTGGAAAATCGATAAACCTCAAAAACGTCGTATCCTTTGGTCCAAAGAGCGTGAAACCTTTTTTGTAAACGTTTTATGGTTTAAAGAGTGTGTCCGATCAAAAAAATCATTAGTTTAACATTTGCATTTTTTTGAAAAAGTTTAAAGGAGTACACGAAATTCTTGGTAAATCGATAATCCTCAAAATCGTCGTATCCTTTGGTCCAAAGAACGTGAAACATTTTTTGTACACATTTTATGGTTTATAGAGTGTGTCCGATCAAAAAAATCATTGGTTAAAAACTTTGCGTTTTATTGAAAAAGTTCAAAGGGGATACTACACGAAATTCTTGGAAAATCGATAAACCACAAAAACGTCGTATCCTTTGGTCCAGGGAGCGTGAAACTTTTTTTGTACACTTTTTATGGTTTATAAAGTGTGTCCGATCAAAAAAATCAATAGTTTAAAACTTTACGTTTAATCGAAAAAGTTCAAAGGAGGTATAGTACACAAAATTCTTGGAAAATCGATAAACCACAAAAACGTCGTGTCCTTTGGTCCAAGGAGCGTGAAACCTTTTTTGTACACGTTTTATGGTTTAAAGAGTGTGTCCGATAAAAAAAAAATCATTAGTTTAACATTTGCATTTTTTTGAAAAAGTTCAAAGGGGGTAGTACACGAAATTCTTGGAAAATCGATAATCCTCAAAAACGTCGTATCCTTTGGTCCAAAGAGCGTGAAACTTTTTTTGTACACGTTTTATGGTTTATAGAGTGTGTCCGATCAAAAAAATCATTGGTTTAAAACTTTGCGTTTTATTGAAAAAGTTCAAAGGAAATTTCTCGGAAAATCAATAATCCTCAAAAACGTCGTATCCTATGGTCCAAAGAGCGTGAAACTTTTTTTGTACACGTTTTATGGTTTATAGAGTGTGTCTGATAAAAAAAATCATTAGTTTAACATTTGCATTTTTTTGAAAAAGATCAAAAGTGGTAGTACACGAAATTCTTGGAAAATCGATAATCCTCAAAAACGTCGTATCCTATGGTCCAAAGAGCGTGAAACTTTTTTTGTACACGTTTTATGATTTATAGAGTGTGTCCGATCAAAAAAATCATTGGTCTAAAACTTTGCGTTTTATTGAAAAAGTTCAAAGGAAATTTCTCGGAAAATCAATAATCCTCAAAAACGTCGTATCCTTTTGGTCCAAGGAGCGTGAAACTTTTTTTGTACACGCTTTATGGTTTATAGAGTGTGTCCGATCAAAAAAATCATTGGTTTAAAACTTTGCTTTTATTGAAAATGTTCAAAGGGGGTAGTACACGAAATTCTTGGAAAATCGATATACCACAAAAACGTCGTATCCTTTGGTCCAAGGAGCGTGAAACTTTTTTTGTGCACGTTTTATGTTTTATAGAGTGTGTCCGATCAAAAAAAATCAATTGTTTAAAACTTTGCGTTTTATTGAAATAGTTCAAAGGGGGTAGTACACGAAATTCTTGGAAAATCGATAAACCTCTAAAACGTCGTATCCTTTGGTCCAAAGAGCGTGAAACCTTTTTTGTACACGTTTTATGGTTTAAAGAGTGTGTATGATAAAAAAAAATTATTAGTTTAACATTTGCATTTTTTTGAAAAAGTTCAAAAGTGGTAGTACACGAAATTCTTGGAAAATCGATAATCCTCAAAAACGTCGTATCCTTTGGTCCAAAGAGCGTGAAACTTTTTTTGTACACGTTTTATGGTTTATAGAGTGTGTCCGATCAAAAAAATCATTGGTTTAAAACTTTGCGTTTTATTGAAAAAGTTCAAAGGAAATTTCTCGGAAAACCAATAATCCTCAAAAACGTCGTATCCTATGGTCCAAAGAGCGTGAAACTTTTTTTGTACACGTTTTATGGTTTATAGAGTGTGTCTGATCAAAAAAATCATTGGTTTAAAACTTTTCGTTTTATTGAAAAAGTTCAAAGGGGGGGGGGGGGGGTAGTACACGAATTTCTTGGAAAATCGATAATCCTCAAAAACGTCGTCTCTTTTGGTCCAAAGAGCGTGAAACTTTTTTTGTACATGTTTTATGGTTTATAGAGTGTGTCCGATCAAAAAAATCAATAGTTTAAAACTTTGCGTTTTATTGAAATAGTTCAAAGGGGGTGGTACACGAAATTCTTGGAAAATCGATAAACCTCTAAAACGTCGTATCCTTTGGTCCAAAGAACGTGAAACGTTTTTTGTACACGTTTATGGTTTAAAGAGTGTGTCCGATAAAAAAATCATTGGTTTAAAACTTTGCGTTTTATTGAAAAAGTTCGAAGGGGGTAGTACACGAAATTCTTGGAAAATCGATAATCCACAAAAACGTCGTATCCTTTGGTCCAAAGAGCGTGAAACTTTTTTTGTAGACGTTTTATGGTTTATAGAGTGTGTCCGATCAAAAAAATCAATAGTTTAAAACATTGCGTTTTATTGAAATAGTTCAAAGGGGGGTAGTACACGAAATTCATGGAAAATCGATAAACCTCTAAAACGTCGTATCCTTTGGTCCAAAGAACGTGAAATGTTTTTTGTACACGTTTTATGGTTTAAAGAGTGTGTCCGATCAAAAAAAATCATTGGTTTAAAACTTTGCGTTTTATTGAAAAAGTTCGAAGGGGGTAGTACACGAAATTCTTGGAAAATCGATAAACCACAAAAACGTCGTGTACTTTGGTCCAAGGAGCGTGATACCTTTTTTGTACACGTTTTATGGTTTATAGATTGTGTCTGATCAAAAAAATCAATAGCTTAAAACTTTGCCTTTTATTGAAAAAGTTCAAAGGGAGTAGTAGTACACGAAATTCTTGGAAAATCGATAAACCTCTAAAACGTCATATCCTTTGGTCGAAAGAGTGTGAAACGTTTTTTGTGCACGTTTTATGGTTTATAGAGTGTGTCCGATCAAAAAAATCAATTGTTTAAAACTTTGCGTTTTATTGAAATAGTTCAGAGGGGGTAGTACACGGAATTCTTGGAAAATCGATAAACCTCTAAAACGTCGTATCCTTTGGTCCAAAGAGCGTGAAACCTTTTTTGTAAACGTTTTATGGTTTAAAGAGTGTGTCCGATCAAAAAAATCATTAGTTTAACATTTGCATTTTTTTGAAAAAGTTTAAAGGAGTACACGAAATTCTTGGAAAATCGATAATCCTCAAAATCGTCGTATCCTTTGGTCCAAAGAGCGTGAAACATTTTTTGTACACATTTTATGGTTTATAGAGTGTGTCCGATCAAAAAAATCATTGGTTAAAAACTTTGCGTTTTATTGAAAAAGTTCAAAGGGGGTACTACACGAAATTCTTGGAAAATCGATAAACCACAAAAACGTCGTATCCTTTGTCCAGGGAGCGTGAAACTTTTTTTGTACACTTTTTATGGTTTATAAAGTGTGTCCGATCAAAAAAATCAATAGTTTAAAACTTTACGTTTAATCGAAAAAGTTCAAAGGAGGTATAGTACACAAAATTCTTGGAAAATCGATAAAACACAAAAACGTCGTGTCCTTTGGTCAAAGGAGCGTGAAACCTTTTTGTACACGTTTTATGGTTTAAAGAGTGTGTCCGATAAAAAAAATCATTAGTTTAACATTTGCATTTTTTTGAAAAAGTTCAAAGGGGGTAGTACACGAAATTCTTGGAAAATCGATAATCCTCAAAAACGTCGTATCCTTTGGTCCAAAGAGCGTGAAACTTTTTTTGTACACGTTTTATGGTTTATAGAGTGTGTCCGATCAAAAAAATCATTGGTTTAAAACTTTGCGTTTTATTGAAAAAGTTCAAAGGAAATATCTCGGAAAATCAATAATCCTCAAAAACGTCGTATCCTATGGTCCAAAGAGCGTGAAACTTTTTTTGTACACGTTTTATGATTTATAGAGTGTGTCCGATCAAAAAAATCATTGGTTTAAAACTTTTCGTTTTATTGAAAAAGTTCAAGGGGGGGGGGGGTAGTACACGAATTTCTTGAAAAATCGATAATCCTCAAAAACGTCGTCTCTTTTGGTCCATAGAGCGTGAAACTTTTTTTGTACATGTTTTATGGTTTATAGAGTGTGTCCGATCAAAAAAATCAATAGTTTAAAACATTGCGTTTTATTGAAATAGTTCAAAGGGGGTAGTACACGAAATTCATGGAAAATCGATACACCTCTAAAACGTCGTATCCTTTGGTCCAAAGAACGTGAAACGTTTTATGTACACGTTTTATGGATTAAAGAGTGTGTCCGATCAAAAAAAATCATTGGTTTAAAACTTTGCGTTTTATTGAAAAAGTTCAAAGGGGGTAGTACACGAAATTCTTGGAAAATCAATAAACCACAAAAACGTCGTATCCTTTGGTCCAAAGAGCGTGAAACTTTTTTTGTACACGTTTTATGGTTTATAGAGTGTGTCCGATCAAAAAAATCAATAGTTTAAAACTTTGCGTTTTATTGAAAAAGTTCAAAGGAAATTTCTCGGAAAATCAATAATCCTCAAAAACGTCGTATCCTATGGTCCAAAGAGCGTGAAACGTTTTTTGTACACGTTTTATGGTTTAAAGAGTGTGTCCGATAAAAAAAATCATTGGTTTAAAACTTTTCGTTTTATTGAAAATGTTCGAAGGGGGTAGTACATGAAATTCTTGGAAAATCGATAATCCACAAAAACGTCGTATCCTTTGGTCCAAAGAGCGTGAAACTTTTTTTGTACACGTTTTATGGTTTATAGAGTGTGTCCGATCAAAAAAATCAATAGTTTAAAACATTGCGTTTTATTGAAATAGTTCAAAGGGGTAGTACACGAAATTCATGGAAAATCGATAAACCTCTAAAACGTCGTATCCTTTGGTCCAAAGAACGTGAAACGTTTTTTGTACACATTTTATTGTTTAAAGAGTGTGTCCGATCAAAAAAAATCATTGGTTTAAAACTTTGCGTTTTATTGAAAAAGTTCGAAGGGGGTAGTACACGAAATTCTTGGAAAATCGATAAACCACAAAAACGTCGTATCCTTTGGTCCAAAGAGCGAGAAACTTTTTTTGTACACGTTTTATGGTTTATAGAGTGTGTCCGATCAAAAAAATCATTGGTTTAAAACTTTTCGTTTTATTGAAAAAGTTCAAAGGGGGGGGGGGGGGGTAGTACACGAATTTCTTGGAAAATCGATAATCCTCAAAAACGTCGTCTCTTTTGGTCCAAAGAGCGTGAAACTTTTTTTGTACATGTTTTATGGTTTATAGAGTGTGTCCGATCAAAAAAATCAATAGTTTAAAACTTTGCGTTTTATTGAAATAGTTCAAAGGGGGTGGTACACGAAATTCTTGGAAAATCGATAAACCTCTAAAACGTCGTATCCTTTGGTCCAAAGAACGTGAAACGTTTTTTGTACACGTTTTATGGTTTAAAGAGTGTGTCCGATAAAAAAAATCATTGGTTTAAAACTTTGCGTTTTATTGAAAAAGTTTGAAGGGGGTAGTACACGAAATTCTTGGAAAATCGATAATCCACAAAAACGTCGTATCCTTTGGTCCAAAGAGCGTGACACTTTTTTTGTACACGTTTTATGGTTTATAGAGTGTGTCCGATCAAAAAAATCAATAGTTTAAAACATCGCGTTTTATTGAAATAGTTCAAAGGGGGGTAGTACACGAAATTCATGGAAAATCGATAAACCTCTAAAACGTCGTATCCTTTGGTCCAAAGAACGTGAAACGTTTTTTGTACACGTTTTATGGTTTAAAGAGTGTGTCCGATCAAAAAAAATCATTGGTTTAAAACTTTGCGTTTTATTGAAAAAGTTCGAAGGGGGTAGTACACGAAATTCTTGGAAAATCGATAAACCACAAAAACGTCGTGTCCTTTGGTCCAAGGAGCGTGATACCTTTTTTGTACACGTTTTATGGTTTATAGATTGTGTCCGATCAAAAAAATCAATAGCTTAAAATTTTGCGTTTTATTGAAAAAGTTCAAAGGGAGTAGTACACGAAATTCTTGGAAAATCGATAAACCTCTAAAACGTCATATCCTTTGGTCGAAAGAGTGTGAAACGTTTTTTGTGCACGTTTTATGGTTTATAGATTGTGTCCGATCAAAAAAATCAATTGTTTAAAACTTTGCGTTTTATTGAAATAGTTCAGAGGGGGTAGTACACGGAATTCTTGGAAAATCGATAAACCTCAAAAACGTCGTATCCTTTGGTCCAAAGAGCGTGAAACCTTTTTTGTAAACGTTTTATGGTTTAAAGAGTGTGTCCGATCAAAAAAAATCATTAGTTTAACATTTGCATTTTTTTGAAAAAGTTTAAAGGAGTACACGAAATTCTTGGAAAATCGATAATCCTCAAAATCGTCGTATCCTTTGGTCCAAAGAGCGTGAAACATTTTTTGTACACATTTTATGGTTTATAGAGTGTGTCCGATCAAAAAAATCATTGGTTAAAAACTTTGCGTTTTATTGAAAAAGTTCAAAGAGGGTACTACACGAAATTCTTGGAAAATCGATAAACCACAAAAACGTTGTATCCTTTGGTCCAGGGAGCGTGAAACTTTTTTTGTACACTTTTTATGGTTTATAAAGTGTGTCCGATCAAAAAAATCAATAGTTTAAAACTTTACGTTTAATCGAAAAAGTTCAAAGGAGGTATAGTACACAAAATTCTTGGAAAATCGATAAACCACAAAAACGTCGTGTCCTTTGGTCCAAGGAGCGTGAAACCTTTTTTGTACACGTTTTATGGTTTAAAGAGTGTGTCCGATAAAAAAAATCATTAGTTTAACATTTGCATTTTTTTGAAAAAGTTCAAAGGGGGTAGTACACGAAATTCTTGGAAAATCGATAATCCTCAAAAACGTCGTATCCTTTGGTCCAAAGAGCGTGAAACTTTTTTTGTACACGTTTTATGGTTTATAGAGTGTGTCCGATCAAAAAAATCATTGGTTTAAAACTTTGCGTTTTATTGAAAAAGTTCAAAGGAAATTTCTCGGAAAATCAATAATCCTCAAAAACGTCGTATCCTATGGTCCAAAGAGCGTGAAACTTTTTTTGTACACGTTTTATGGTTTATAGAGTGTGTCCGATCAAAAAAATCATTGGTTTAAAACTTTTCGTTTTATTGAAAAAGTTCAAAGGGGGGGGTAGTACACGAATTTCTTGGAAAATCGATAATCCTCAAAAACGTCGTCTCTTTTGGTCCATAGAGCGTGAAACTTTTTTTGTACATGTTTTATGGTTTATAGAGTGTGTCCGATCAAAACAATCAATAGTTTAAAACTTTGCGTTTTATTGAAATAGTTCAAAGGGGGTGGTACCCGAAAATCTTGGAAAATCGATAAACCTCTAAAACGTCGTATCCTTTGGTCCAAAGAACGTGAAACGTTTTTTGTACACGTTTTATGGTTTAAAGAGTGTGTCCGATAAAAAAAATCATTGGTTTAAAAGTTTGCGTTTTATTGAAAAAGTTCGAAGGGGGTAGTACACGAAATTCTTGGAAAATCGATAATCCACAAAAACGTCGTATCCTTTGGTCCAAAGAGCGTGAAACTTTTTTTGTACACGTTTTATGGTTTATAGAGTGTGTCCGATCAAAAAAATCAATAGTTTAAAACATTGCGTTTTATTGAAATAGTTCAAAGGGACCAGTACACGAAATTCATGGAAAATCGATAAACCTCTAAAACGTCATATCCTTTGGTCCAAAGAACGTGAAACGTTTTTTGTACACGTTTTATTGTTTAAAGAGTGTGTCCGATCAAAAAAAATCATTGGTTTAAAACTTTGCGTTTTATTGAAAAAGTTCGAAGGGGGTAGTACACCAAATTCTTGGAAAATCGATATACCACAAAAACGTCGTATCCTTTGGTCCAAAGAGCGTGAAACTTTTTTTGTACATGTTTTATGGTTTATAGAGTGTGTCCGATCAAAAAAATCATTGGTTTAAAACTTTTCGTTTTATTGAAAAAGTTCAAAGGGGGGGGTACACGAATTTTTTGGAAAATCGATAATCCTCAAAAACGTCGTCTCTTTTGGTCCAAAGAGCGTGAAACTTTTTTTGTACATGTTTTATGGTTTATAGAGTGTGTCCGATCAAAAAAATCAATAGTTTAAAACTTTGCGTTTTATTGAAATAGTTCAAAGGGGAGTGGTACACGAAATTCTTGGAAAATCGATAAACCTCTAAAACGTCGTATCCTTTGGTCCAAAGAACGTGAAACGTTTTTTGTACACGTTTTATGGTTTAAAGAGTGTGTCCGATAAAAAAAATCATTGGTTTAAAACTTTGCGTTTTATTGAAAAAGTTTGAAGGGGGTAGTACACGAAATTCTTGGAAAATCGATAATCCACAAAAACGTCGTATCCTTTGGTCCAAAGAGCGTGACACTTTTTTTGTACACGTTTTATGGTTTATAGAGTGTGTCCGATCAAAAAAATCAATAGTTTAAAACATTGCGTTTTATTGAAATAGTTCAAAGGGGGGTAGTACACGAAATTCATGGAAAATCTATAAACCTCTAAAACGTCGTATCCTTTGGTCCAAAGAACGTGAAACGTTTTTTGTACACGTTTTATGGTTTAAAGAGTGTGTCCGATCAAAAAAAATCATTGGTTTAAAACTTTGCGTTTTATTGAAAAAGTTCGAAGGGGGTAGTACACGAAATTCTTGGAAAATCGATAAACCACAAAAACGTCGTGTCCTTTGGTCCAAGGCGCGTGATACCTTTTTTGTACACGTTTTATGGTTTATAGATTGTGTCCGATCAAAAAAATCAATAGCTTAAAATTTTGCGTTTTATTGAAAAAGTTCAAAGGGAGTAGTACACGAAATTCTTGGAAAATCGATAAACCTCTAAAACGTCATATCCTTTGGTCGAAAGAGTGTGAAACGTTTTTTGTGCACGTTTTATGGTTTATAGATTGTGTCCGATCAAAAAAATCAATTGTTTAAAACTTTGCGTTTTATTGAAATAGTTCAGAGGGGGTAGTACACGGAATTCTTGGAAAATCGATAAACCTCAAAAACGTCGTATCCTTTGGTCCAAAGAGCGTGAAACCTTTTTTGTAAACGTTTTATGGTTTAAAGAGTGTGTCCGATCAAAAAAAATCATTAGTTTAACATTTGCATTTTTTTGAAAAAGTTTAAAGGAGTACACGAAATTCTTGGTAAATCGATAATCCTCAAAATCGTCGTATCCTTTGGTCCAAAGAACGTGAAACATTTTTTGTACACATTTTATGGTTTATAGAGTGTGTCCGATCAAAAAAATCATTGGTTAAAAACTTTGCGTTTTATTGAAAAAGTTCAAAGGGGATACTACACGAAATTCTTGGAAAATCGATAAACCACAAAAACGTCGTATCCTTTGGTCCAGGGAGCGTGAAACTTTTTTTGTACACTTTTTATGGTTTATAAAGTGTGTCCGATCAAAAAAATCAATAGTTTAAAACTTTACGTTTAATCGAAAAAGTTCAAAGGAGGTATAGTACACAAAATTCTTGGAAAATCGATAAACCACAAAAACGTCGTGTCCTTTGGTCCAAGGAGCGTGAAACCTTTTTTGTACACGTTTTATGGTTTAAAGAGTGTGTCCGATAAAAAAAAATCATTAGTTTAACATTTGCATTTTTTTGAAAAAGTTCAAAGGGGGTAGTACACGAAATTCTTGGAAAATCGATAATCCTCAAAAACGTCGTATCCTTTGGTCCAAAGAGCGTGAAACTTTTTTTGTACACGTTTTATGGTTTATAGAGTGTGTCCGATCAAAAAAAATCATTGGTTTAAAATTTGCGTTTTATTGAAAAAGTTCAAAGGAAATTTCTCGGAAAATCAATAATCCTCAAAAACGTCGTATCCTTTGGTCCAAAGAGCGTGAAACTTTTTTTGTACACGTTTTATGGTTTATAGAGTGTGTCTGATAAAAAAAATCATTAGTTTAACATTTGCATTTTTTTGAAAAAGATCAAAAGTGGTAGTACACGAAATTCTTGGAAAATCGATAATCCTCAAAAACGTCGTATCCTATGGTCCAAAGAGCGTGAAACTTTTTTTGTACACGTTTTATGATTTATAGAGTGTGTCCGATCAAAAAAATCATTGGTCTAAAACTTTGCGTTTTATTGAAAAAGTTCAAAGGAAATTTCTCGGAAAATCAATAATCCTCAAAAACGTCGTATCCTTTTGGTCCAAAGAGCGTGAAACTGTTTTTGTACACGTTTTATGGTTTATATAGTGTGTCTGATCAAAAAAATCATTGGTTTAAAACTTTGCGTTTTATTGAAAAAGTTCAAAGGGGGTACTACAAGAAATTCTTGGAAAATCGATATACCACATAAACGTCGTATCCTTTGGTCCAGGGAGCGTGAAACTTTTTTTGTGCACGTTTTATGGTTTATAACGTGTGTCCGATCAAAAAAATCAATAGTTTAAAACTTTACGTTTAATCGAAAAAGTTCAAAGGAGGTAGTACACGGAATTCTTGGAAAATCGATAAACCACAAAAACGTCGTGTCCTTTGGTCCAAGGAGCGTGATACCTTTTTTGTACACGTTTTATGGTTTATAGAGTGTGTATGATCAAAAAAATCAATAGCTTAAAATTTTGCGTTTTATTGAAAAAGTTCAAAAGTGGTAGTACACGAAATTCTTGGAAAATCGATAATCCTCAAAAACGTCGTATCCTTTGGTCCAAAGAGCGTGAAACTTTTTTTGTACACGTTTTATGGTTTATAGATTGTGTCCGATCAAAAAAATCAATTGTTTAAAACTTTGCGTTTTATTGAAATAGTTCAGAGGGGGTAGTACACGGAATTCTTGGAAAATCGATAAACCTCAAAAACGTCGTATCCTTTGGTCGAAAGAGCGTGAAACCTTTTTTGTAAACGTTTTATGGTTTAAAGAGTGTGTCCGATCAAAAAAAATCATTAGTTAAACTTTGCATTTTTTTGAAAAAGTTTAAAGGAGTACACGAAATTCTTGGAAAATCGATAATCCTCAAAATCGTCGTATCCTTTGGTCCAAAGAGCGTGAAACATTTTTTGTACACATTTTATGGTTTATAGAGTGTGTCCGATCAAAAAAATCAATAGTTTAAAACTTTGCGTTTTATTGAAATAGTTCAAAGGGGGTGGTACACGAAATTCTTGGAAAATCGATAAACCTCTAAAACGTCGTATCCTTTGGTCCAGGAGCGTGAAACGTTTTTTGTACACTTTTATGGTTTAAAGAGTGTGTCCGATCAAAAAAATCAATAGTTTAAAACTTTACGTTTAATCGAAAAAGTTCAAAGGAGGTATAGTACACAAAATTCTTGGAAAATCGATAAACCACAAAAACGTCGTGTTCTTTGGTCCAAGGAGCGTGAAACCTTTTTTGTACACGTTTTATGGTTTAAAGAGTGTGTCCGATAAAAAAAAATCATTAGTTTAACATTTGCATTTTTTTGAAAAAGTTCAAAGGGGGTAGTACACGAAATTCTTGGAAAATCGATAATCCTCAAAAACGTCGTATCCTTTGGTCCAAAGAGCGTGAAACTTTTTTTGTACACGTTTTATGGTTTATAGAGTTGTGTCCGATCAAAAAAATCATTGGTTTAAAACTTTGCGTTTTATTGAAAAAGTTCAAAGGGGGGTAGTACACGAAATTCATGGAAAATCGATAAACCTCTAAAAACGTCATATCCTTTGGTCCAAAGAACGTGAAACGTTTTTTGTACACGTTTTTATTGTTTAAAGAATGTGTCCGATCAAAAAAATCATTGGTTTAAAACTTTGCGTTTTATTGAAAAAGTTCGAAGGGGGTAGTACACGAAATTCTTGGAAAATCGATAAACCCAAAAACGTCGTGTCCTTTGGTCCAAGGAGCCGTGATACCTTTTTTGTACACGTTTTATGGTTTATAGATTGTGTCCGATCAAAAAAATCATAGCTTTAAAACTTTGCTTTTATTGAAAAGTTCAAAGGGAGTAGTACACGAAATTCTTGGAAAATCGATAAACCTCTAAAACGTCATATCCTTTGGTCCAAAGAGTGTGAAACGTTTGTTTGTGCACGTTTTATGGTTTATAGAGTGTGTCCGATCAAAAAAAATCAATTGTTTAAAACTTTGCGTTTTATTGAAATAGTTCAGAGGGGGTAGTACACGGAATTCTTGGAAAATCGATAAACCTCTAAAACGTCGTATCCTTTGGTCCAAAGAGCGTGAAACCTTTTTTGTAAACGTTTTATGGTTTAAAGAGTGTGTCCGATCAAAAAAAATCATTAGTTTAAATTTGCTTTTTTGAAAAAGTTTAAAGGAGTACACGAAATTCTTGGAAAATCGATAATCCTCAAAAACGTCGTCTCTTTTGGTCCATAGAGCGTGAAACTTTTTTTGTACATGTTTTATGGTTTATAGAGTGTGTCCGATCAAAAAAATCAATAGTTTAAAACTTTGCGTTTTATTGAAAAAGTTCAAAGGGGTAGTACACGAAATTCTTGGAAAATCGATAAACCTCAAAAAACGTCGTATCCTTTGGTCCAAAGAGCGTGAAACTTTTTTAGTACACGTTTTATGGTTTATAGAGTGTGTCCGATCAAAAAAATCAATAGGTTTTAAACTTTGCGTTTTATTGAAAAAGTTCAAAGGGGTAGTACACGAAATTCTTGGAAAATCGATAAACCTCAAAAACGTCGTATCCTTTGGTCCAAAGAGCGTGAAACTTTTTTTGTACACTTTTTATGGTTTATAGAGTGTGTCCGATCAAAAAAATCAATAGTTTAAAACTTTGCGTTTTATTGAAAAAGTTCAAAGGGGATAGTACACAAAATTCTTGGAAAATCGATAAACCTCAAAAACGTCGTATCCTTTGGTCCAAGAGCGTGAAACTTTTTTGTACACGTTTTATGGTTTAAAGAGTGTGTCCGATCAAAAAAAATCATTAGTTTAAATTTGCTTTTTTTTGAAAAAGTTCAAAGGGGTAGTACACGAAATTCTTGGAAAATCGATAATCCTCAAAAACGTCGTATCCTTTGGTCCAAAGAGCGTGAAACTTTTTTGTACACGTTTTATGGTTTATAGAGTGTGTCCGATCAAAAAAATCAATAGTTTAAAACTTTGCGTTTTATTGAAAAAGTTCAAAGGGGGTAGTACACGAAATTCTTGGAAAATCGATAAACCTCAAAAACGTCGTATCCTTTGGTCCAAAGAGCGTGAAACTTTTTTGTACACGTTTTATGTTTATAGAGTGTGTCCGATCAAAAAAAATCAATTAGTTTAAAACTTTGCGTTTTATTGAAAAAGTTCAAAGGGGGTAGTACACGAAATTTTGGAAAATCGATAAACCTCAAAAACGTCGTATCCTTTGGTCCAAGAGCGTGAAACTTTTTTTGTACACGTTTTATGGTTTATAGAGTGTGTCCGATCAAAAAAATCAATAGTTTAAAACTTTGCGTTTTATTGAAAAAGTTCAAAGGGGTAGTACACGAAATTCTTGGAAAATCGATAAACCTCAAAAACGTCGTATCCTTTGGTCCAAAGAGTGTGAAACTTTTTGTACACGTTTTATGGTTTATAGAGTGTGTCCGATCAAAAAAATCAATTGTTTAAAACTTTGCGTTTTATTGAAAAGTTCAAAGGGGTAGTACACGAAATTCTTGGAAAATCGATAAACCTCAAAAACGTCGTATCCTTTGGTCCAAAGAGCGTGAAACTTTTTTGTACACGTTTTATGGTTTAAAGAGTGTGTCCGATCAAAAAAATCATTAGTTTAAAATTTGCATTTTTTTGAAAAAGTTCAAAGGGTACACGAAATTCTTGGAAAATCGATAACCTCAAAACGTCGTATCCTTTGGTCCAAAGAGCGTGAAACTTTTTTGTACACGTTTTATGGTTTATAGAGTGTGTCCGATCAAAAAAATCATTGGTTAAAACTTTGCGTTTTATTGAAAAAGTTCAAAGGGGGTAGTACACGAAATTCTTGGAAAATCGATAAAACCAAAAAACGTCGTATCCTTTGGTCCAAGGAGCGTGAAACTTTTTTTGTACACTTTTTATGGTTTATAAAGTGTGTCCGATCAAAAAAATCAATAGTTTAAAACTTTACGTTTAATGAAAAAGTTCAAAGGGGTATAGTACACAAATTCTTGGAAAATCGATAAACCACAAAAACGTCGTGTCCTTTGGTCCAAGGAGCGTGAAACCTTTTTTGTACACGTTTTATGGTTTAAAGAGTGTGTCCGATAAAAAAAATCATTAGTTTAAAACTTTGCTTTTTTTGAAAAAGTTCAAAGGGGTAGTACACGAAATTCTTGGAAAATCGATAACCTCAAAAACGTCGTATCCTTTGGTCCAAAGAGCGTGAAACTTTTTTTGTACACGTTTTATGGTTTATAGAGTGTGTCCGATCAAAAAAATCATTGGTTTAAAACTTTGCGTTTTATTGAAAAAGTTCAAAGGAAATTCGGAAAATCGATAAACCTCAAAAACGTCGTATCCTTTGGTCCAAAGAGCGTGAAACTTTTTTTGTACACGTTTTATGGTTTATAGAGTGTGTCCGATCAAAAAAATCATTAGTTTAAAACTTTTCGTTTTATTGAAAAAGTTCAAAGGGGTAGTACACGAAATTCTTGGAAAATCGATAATCCTCAAAACGTCGTATCTTTTGGTCCAAAGAGCGTGAAACTTTTTTTGTACATTTTATGGTTTATAGAGTGTGTCCGATCAAAAAAATCAATAGTTTAAAACTTTGCGTTTTATTGAAAAAGTTCAAAGGGGTGGTACACGAAATTCTTGGAAAATCGATAAACCTCTAAAACGTCGTATCCTTTGGTCCAAAGAACGTGAAACTTTTTTTGTACACGTTTTATGGTTTAAAGAGTGTGTCCGATAAAAAAAATCATTGGTTTAAAATTTGCGTTTTATTGAAAAAGTTCAAGGGGTAGTACACGAAATTCTTGGAAAATCGATAATCCACAAAAACGTCGTATCCTTTGGTCCAAAGAGCGTGAAACTTTTTTTGTACACGTTTTATGGTTTATAGAGTGTGTCCGATCAAAAAAATCAATAGTTTAAAACTTTGCGTTTTATTGAAAAGTTCAAAGGGGGTAGTACACGAAATTCTTGGAAAATCGATAAACCTCAAAAACGTCGTATCCTTTGGTCCAAAGAGCGTGAAACTTTTTTGTACACGTTTTATGGTTTAAAGAGTGTGTCCGATCAAAAAAAATCATTGGTTTAAAACTTTGCGTTTTATTGAAAAAGTTCGAAGGGGGTAGTACACGAAATTCTTGGAAAATCGATAAACCACAAAAACGTCGTATCCTTTGGTCCAAGAGCGAAACTTTTTTGTACACGTTTTATGGTTTATAGAGTGTGTCCGATCAAAAAAATCAATAGTTAAAACTTTGCGTTTTATTGAAAAAGTTCAAAGGGGTAGTACACGAAATTCTTGGAAAATCGATAAACCTCTAAAACGTCGTATCCTTTGGTCCAAAGAGCGTGAAACTTTTTTGTACACGTTTTATGGTTTATAGAGTGTGTCCGATCAAAAAAAATCAATTGTTTAAAACTTTGCGTTTTATTGAAAAGTTCAAAGGGGTAGTACACGAATTCTTGGAAAATCGATAAACCTCAAAACGTCGTATCCTTTGGTCCAAAGAGCGTGAAACTTTTTTGTAAACGTTTTATGGTTTAAGAGTGTGTCCGATCAAAAAAAATCATTAGTTTAACATTTGCATTTTTTTGAAAAAGTTTAAAGGGGTACACGAAATTCTTGGAAAATCGATAATCCTCAAAACGTCGTATCCTTTGGTCCAAAGAGCGTGAAACATTTTTTGTACACATTTTATGGTTTATAGAGTGTGTCCGATCAAAAAAATCATTGGTTAAAACTTTGCGTTTTATTGAAAAAGTTCAAAGGGGTAGTACACGAAATTCTTGGAAAATCGATAAACCACAAAAACGTCGTATCCTTTGGTCCAAGAGCGTGAAACTTTTTTGTACACTTTTATGGTTTATAAAGTGTGTCCGATCAAAAAAATCAATAGTTTAAAACTTTACGTTTATGAAAAAGTTCAAAGGGGTATAGTACACAAAATTCTTGGAAAATCGATAAACCTCAAAAACGTCGTATCCTTTGGTCCAAGGAGCGTGAAACTTTTTTGTACACGTTTTATGGTTTAAAGAGTGTGTCCGATAAAAAAAATCATTAGTTTAAAATTTGTTTTTTTTGAAAAAGTTCAAAGGGGGTAGTACACGAAATTCTTGGAAAATCGATAATCCTCAAAAACGTCGTATCCTTTGGTCCAAAGAGCGTGAAACTTTTTTTGTACACGTTTTATGGTTTATAGAGTGTGTCCGATCAAAAAAATCATTGGTTTAAAACTTTGCGTTTTATTGAAAAAGTTCAAAGGAAATTTCTTGGAAAATCAATAATCCTCAAAAACGTCGTATCCTTGGTCCAAAGAGCGTGAAACTTTTTTTGTACACGTTTTATGGTTTATAGAGTGTGTCGATCAAAAAAATCATTAGTTTAAAATTTGCTTTTTTTGAAAAAGTTCAAAGGGTAGTACACGAAATTCTTGGAAAATCGATAATCCTCAAAAACGTCGTATCCTTGGTCCAAAGAGCGTGAAACTTTTTTTGTACACGTTTTATGGTTTATAGAGTGTGTCCGATCAAAAAAATCATTGTTTAAAACTTTGCGTTTTATTGAAAAAGTTCAAAGGAAATTCTTGGAAAATCGATAAACCTCAAAAACGTCGTATCCTTTGGTCCAAAGAGCGTGAAACTTTTTTGTACACGTTTTATGGTTTATATAGTGTGTCGATCAAAAAAATCATTGGTTTAAAACTTTGCGTTTTATTGAAAAAGTTCAAAGGGGGTAGTACACGAAATTCTTGGAAAATCGATAAACCACAAAACGTCGTATCCTTTGGTCCAGAGCGTGAAACTTTTTTTGTACACTTTTATGGTTTATAAGTGTGTCCGATCAAAAAAATCAATAGTTTAAAACTTTGCGTTTTATTGAAAAAGTTCAAAGGGGTAGTACACGAATTCTTGGAAAATCGATAAACCACAAAAACGTCGTGTCCTTTGGTCCAAGGAGCGTGAACTTTTTTGTACACGTTTTATGGTTTATAGATTGTGTCCGATCAAAAAAATCAATAGTTTAAAATTTGCGTTTTATTGAAAAAGTTCAAAGGGGTAGTACACGAAATTCTTGGAAAATCGATAAACCTCAAAACGTCGTATCCTTTGGTCAAAGAGTGTGAAACGTTTTTTGTACACGTTTTATGGTTTATAGAGTGTGTCCGATCAAAAAAATCAATTGTTTAAAACTTTGCGTTTTATTGAAAAGTTCAAAGGGGTAGTACACGAATTCTTGGAAAATCGATAAACCTCAAAACGTCGTATCCTTTGGTCCAAAGAGCGTGAAACCTTTTTTGTAAACGTTTTATGGTTTAAAGAGTGTGTCCGATCAAAAAAAATCATTAGTTAAACATTTGCATTTTTTTGAAAAAGTTTAAAGGAGTACACGAAATTCTTGGGTAAATCGATAATCCTTCAAAATCGTCGTATCCTTTGGTCCAAAGAGCGTGAAACATTTTTTGTACACATTTTATGGTTTATAGAGGTGTGTCCGATCAAAAAAATCATTGGTTAAAAACTTTGCGTTTTATTGAAAAAGTTCAAAGGGGGGTACTACCACGAAATTCTTGGAAAATCGATAAACCACAAAAACGTCGTATCCTTTGGTCCAGGGAGCGTGAAACTTTTTTTGTACACTTTTATGGTTTATAAAGTGTGTCCGATCAAAAAAATCAATAGTTTAAAACTTTACGTTTAATCGAAAAAGTTCAAAGGAGGTATAGTACACAAAATTCTTGGAAAATCGATAAACCACAAAAACGTCGTGTTCTTTGGTCCAAGGAGCGTGAAACCTTTTTTGTACACGTTTTATGGTTTAAAGAGTGTGTCCGATAAAAAAAAATCATTAGTTTAACATTTGCATTTTTTTGAAAAAGTTCAAAGGGGGTAGTACACGAAATTCTTGGAAAATCGATAATCCTCAAAAACGTCGTATCCTTTGGTCCAAAGAGCGTGAAACTTTTTTTGTACACGTTTTATGGTTTATAGAGTGTGTCCGATCAAAAAAATCAATAGTTTAAAACTTTGCGTTTTATTGAAGTAGTTCAAATGGGGTGGTACCCGAAAATCTTGGAAAATCGATAAACCTCTAAAACGTCGTATCCTTTGGTCCAAAGAACGTGAAACGTTTTTTGTACACGTTTTATGGTTTAAAGAGTGTGTCCGATAAAAAAATCATTGGTTTAAAAGTTTGCGTTTTATTGAAAAAGTTCGAAGTGGGTAGTACACGAAATTCTTGGAAAATCGATAATCCACAAAAACGTCGTATCCTTTGGTCCAAAGAGCGTGAAACTTTTTTTGTACACGTTTTATGGTTTATAGAGTGTGTCCGATCAAAAAAATCAATAGTTTAAAACATTGCGTTTTATTGAAATAGTTCAAAGGGGGGTAGTACACGAAATTCATGGAAAATCGATAAACCTCTAAAACGTCATATCCTTTGGTCCAAAGAACGTGAAACGTTTTTTGTACACGTTTTATTGTTTAAAGAATGTGTCCGATCAAAAAAAATCATTGGTTTAAAACTTTGCGTTTTATTGAAAAAGTTCGAAGGGGGTAGTACACGAAATTCTTGGAAAATCGATAAACCACAAAAACGTCGTGTCCTTTGGTCCAAGGAGCGTGATACCTTTTTTGTACACGTTTTATGGTTTATAGATTGTGTCCGATCAAAAAAATCAATAGCTTAAAACTTTGCGTTTTATTGAAAAAGTTCAAAGGGAGTAGTACACGAAATTCTTGGAAAATCGATAAACCTCTAAAACGTCATATCCTTTGGTCCAAAGAGTGTGAAACGTTTGTTGTGCACGTTTTATGGTTTATAGAGTGTGTCCGATCAAAAAAAATCAATTGTTTAAAACTTTGCGTTTTATTGAAATAGTTCAGAGGGGGTAGTACACGGAATTCTTGGAAAATCGATAAACCTCTAAAACGTCGTATCCTTTGGTCCAAAGAGCGTGAAACCTTTTTTGTAAACGTTTTATGGTTTAAAGAGTGTGTCCGATCAAAAAAAATCATTAGTTTAACATTTGCATTTTTTTGAAAAAGTTTAAAGGAGTACACGAAATTCTTGGAAAATCGATAATCCTCAAAATCGTCGTATCCTTTGGTCCAAAGAGCGTGAAACATTTTTTGTACACATTTTATGGTTTATAGAGTGTGTCCGATCAAAAAAATCATTGGTTAAAAACTTTGCGTTTTATTGAAAAAGTTCAAAGGGGGTACTACACGAAATTCTTGGAAAATCGATAAACCACAAAAACGTCGTATCCTTTGGTCCAGGGAGCGTGAAAATTTTTTTGTACACTTTTTATGGTTTATAAAGTGTGTCCGATCAAAAAAATCAATAGTTTAAACTTTACGTTTAATCGAAAAAGTTCAAAGGAGGTATAGTACACAAAATTCTTGGAAAATCGATAAACCACAAAAACGTCGTGTCCTTTGGTCCAAGGAGCGTGAAACCTTTTTTGTACACGTTTTATGGTTTAAAGAGTGTGTCCGATAAAAAAAAATCATTAGTTTAACATTTGCATTTTTTTGAAAAAGTTCAAAGGGGGTAGTACACGAAATTCTTGGAAAATCGATAATCCTCAAAAACGTCGTATCCTTTGGTCCAAAGAGCGTGAAACTTTTTTTGTACACGTTTTATGGTTTATAGAGTGTGTCCGATCAAAAAAATCATTGGTTTAAAACTTTGCGTTTTATTGAAAAAGTTCAAAGGAAATTTCTCGGAAAATCAATAATCCTCAAAAACGTCGTATCCTATGGTCCAAAGAGCGTGAAACTTTTTTTGTACACGTTTTATGGTTTATAGAGTGTGTCCGATCAAAAAAATCATTGGTTTAAAACTTTTCGTTTTATTGAAAAAGTTCAAAGGGGGGGGGGGGGGGGGGGGGGGGGGGTAGTACACGAATTTCTTGGAAAATCGATAATCCTCAAAAACGTCGTCTCTTTTGGTCCATAGAGCGTGAAACTTTTTTTGTACATGTTTTATGGTTTATAGAGTGTGTCCGATCAAAAAAATCAATAGTTTAAAACTTTGCGTTTTATTGAAGTAGTTCAAATGGGGTGGTACCCGAAAATCTTGGAAAATCGATAAACCTCTAAAACGTCGTATCCTTTGGTCCAAAGAACGTGAAACGTTTTTTGTACACGTTTTATGGTTTAAAGAGTGTGTCCGATAAAAAAAATCATTGGTTTAAAAGTTTGCGTTTTATTGAAAAAGTTCGAAGTGGGTAGTACACGAAATTCTTGGAAAATCGATAATCCACAAAAACGTCGTATCCTTTGGTCCAAAGAGCGTGAAACTTTTTTTGTACACGTTTTATGGTTTATAGAGTGTGTCCGATCAAAAAAATCAATAGTTTAAAACATTGCGTTTTATTGAAATAGTTCAAAGGGGGTAGTACACGAAATTCATGGAAAATCGATAAACCTCTAAAACGTCGTATCCTTTGGTCCAAAGAACGTGAAACGTTTTTTGTACACGTTTTATTGTTTAAAGAATGTGTCCGATCAAAAAAAATCATTGGTTTAAAACTTTGCGTTTTATTGAAAAAGTTCGAAGGGGGTAGTACACGAAATTCTTGGAAAATCGATAAACCACAAAAACGTCGTGTCCTTTGGTCCAATGAGCGTGATACCTTTTTTGTACACGTTTTATGGTTTATAGATTGTGTCCGATCAAAAAAATCAATAGCTTAAAACTTTGCGTTTTATTGAAAAAGTTCAAAGGGAGTAGTACACGAAATTCTTGGAAAATCGATAAACCTCTAAAACGTCATATCCTTTGGTCCAAAGAGTGTGAAACGTTTGTTGTGCACGTTTTATGGTTTATAGAGTGTGTCCGATCAAAAAAAATCAATTGTTTAAAACTTTGCGTTTTGTTGAAATAGTTCAGAGGGGGTAGTACACGGAATTCTTGGAAAATCGATAAACCTCTAAAACGTCGTATCCTTTGGTCCAAAGAGCGTGAAACCTTTTTTGTAAACGTTTTATGGTTTAAAGAGTGTGTCCGATCAAAAAAATCATTAGTTTAACACTTTGCATTTTTTTGAAAAAGTTTAAAGGAGGTATAGTACACGAAATTCTTGGAAAATCGATAATCCTCAAAATCGTCGTATCCTTTGGTCCAAAGAGCGTGAAACATTTTTTGTACACATTTTATGGTTTATAGAGTGTGTCCGATCAAAAAAATCATTGGTTAAAAACTTTGCGTTTTATTGAAAAAGTTCAAAGGGGGTACTACACGAAATTCTTGGAAAATCGATAAACCAAAAAAACGTCGTATCCTTTGGTCCAGGGAGCGTGAAACTTTTTTTGTACACTTTTTATGGTTTATAAAGTGTGTCCGATCAAAAAAATCAATAGTTTAAAACTTTACGTTTAATCGAAAAAGTTCAAAGGAGGTATAGTACACAAAATTCTTGGAAAATCGATAAACCACAAAAACGTCGTGTCCTTTGGTCCAAGGAGCGTGAAACCTTTTTTGTACACGTTTTATGGTTTAAAGAGTGTGTCCGATAAAAAAAAATCATTAGTTTAACATTTGCAGTTTTTTGAAAAAGTTCAAAGGGGGTAGTACACGAAATTCTTGGAAAATCGATAATCCTCAAAAACGTCGTATCCTTTTGTCCAAAGAGCGTGAAACTTTTTTTGTACACGTTTTATGGTTTATAGAGTGTTTCCGATCAATAAAATCATTGGTTTAAAACTTTGCTTTTATTGAAAAAGTTCAAAGGGGGTAGTATAGGAAATTCTTGGAAAATCGATAAACCACAAAAACGTCGTATCCTTTGGTCCAAGGAGCGTGAAACTTTTTTTGTACACATTTTATGGTTTATAGAGTGTGTCCGATCAAAAAAAAATCAATTGTTTAAAACTTTGCGTTTTATTGAAATAGTTCAAAGGGGGTAGTACACGAAATTCTTGGAAAATCGATAAACCTCTAAAACGTCGTATCCTTTGGTCAAAAGAGCGTGAAACCTTTTTTGTACACGTTTTATGGTTTAAAGAGTGTGTCTGATCAAAAAAATCATTAGTTTAACATTTGCATTTTTTTGAAAAAGTTCAAAGGGGGTAGTAAACAAAATTCTTGGAAAATCGATAATCCTAAAAAACGTCGTATCCTTTGGTCCAAAGAGCGTGAAACTTTTTTTGTACACGTTTTATGGTTTATAGAGTGTGTCTGATCAAAAAAAATCAATGGTTTAAAACTTTGCGTTTTATTGAAAAAGTTCAGGGGGGGTATAGTACACAAATTTATTGGAAAATCAATAATCCTCAAAAACGTCGTATCTTTTGGTCCAAAGAAAGTGAAACTTTTTTTGTACACGTTTTATGGTTTATAGAGTGTGTCCGATCAAAAAAAATCATTGGTTTAAAATTTGCGTTTTATTGAAAAAGTTCGGGGGGGGGGGGGGGGGGGGGTAGTACACGAATTTCTTGAAAAATTGATAATCCTCAAAAACGTCGTCTCTTTTGATCCAAAGTGCGTGAAACTTTTTTTGTACATGTTTTATGGTTTATAGAGTGTGTCCGATCAAAAAAATCAATAGTTTAAAACATTGCGTTTTATTGAAATAGTTCAAAGGGGGGTAGTACACGAAATTCTTGGAAAATCGATAAACCTCTAAAACGTCGTATCCTTTGGTCCAAAGAACGTGAAATGTTTTTTGTACACGTTTTATGGTTTAAAGAGTGTGTCCGATAAAAAAAATCATTGTTTTAAAACTTTGCGTTTTATTGAAAAAGTTCGAAGGGGGTAGTACACGAAATTCTTGGAAAATCGATAATCCACAAAAACGTCGTATCCTTTGGTCCAAAGAGCGTGAAAAATTTTTTGTACACGTTTTATGGTTTATAGAGTGTGTCCGATCCAACAAATCATTGGTTTAAAACTTTGCGTTTTATTTAAAAAGTTCAAAGGAGGCAGTACACGAAATTCTTGGAAAATCGATATACCACAAAAACATCGTATCCTTTGGTCCAAAGAGCGTGAAACTTTTTTTTTACACGTTTTATGGTTTATAGAGTGTTTCCGATCAATAAAATCATTGGTTTAAAACTTTGCTTTTATTGAAAAAGTTCAAAGGGGGTAGTATAGGAAATTCTTGGAAAATCGATAAACCACAAAAACGTCGTATCCTTTGGTCCAAGGAGCGTGAAACTTTTTTTGTACACATTTTATGGTTTATAGAGTGTGTCCGATCAAAAAAAAATCAATTGTTTAAAACTTTGCGTTTTATTGAAATAGTTCAAAGGGGGTAGTACTTGAAATTCTTGGAAAATCGATAAACCTCTAAAACGTCGTATCCTTTGGTCAAAAGAGCGTGAAACCTTTTTTGTACACGTTTTATGGTTTAAAGAGTGTGTCTGATAGAAAAAATCATTAGTTTAACATTTGCATTTTTTTGAAAAAGTTCAAAGGGGGTAGTAAACAAAATTCTTGGAAAATCGATAATCCTAAAAAACGTCGTATCCTTTGGTCCAAAGAGCGTGAAACTTTTTTTGTACACGTTTTATGGTTTATAGAGTGTGTCTGATCAAAAAAATCAATGGTTTAAAACTTTGCGTTTTATTGAAAAAGTTCGGGGGGGGGGGGGTAGTAGTACACAAATTTATTGGAAAATCAATAATCCTCAAAAACGTCGTATCTTTTGGTCCAAAGAAAGTGAAACTTTTTTTGTACACGTTTTATGGTTTATAGAGTGTGTCCGATCAAAAAAATCATTGGTTTACAACTTTGCGTTTTATTGAAAAAGTTCGGGGGGGGTAGTACACGAATTTCTTGAAAAATTGATAATCCTCAAAAACGTCGTCTCTTTTGATCCAAAGTGCGTGAAACTTTTTTTGTACATGTTTTATGGTTTATAGAGTGTGTCCGATCAAAAAAATCAATAGTTTAAAACATTGCGTTTTATTGAAATAGTTCAAAGGGGGGTAGTACACGAAATTCTTGGAAAATCGATAAACCTCTAAAACGTCGTATCCTTTGGTCCAAAGAACGTGAAATGTTTTTTGTACACGTTTTATGGTTTAAAGAGTGTGTCCGATAAAAAAAATCATTGTTTTAAAACTTTGCGTTTTATTGAAAAAGTTCGAAGGGGGTAGTACACGAAATTCTTGGAAAATCAATAATCCACAAAAACGTCGTATCCTTTGGTCCAAAGAGCGTGAAAAATTTTTTGTACACGTTTTATGGTTTATAGAGTGTGTCCGATCCAACAAATCATTGGTTTAAAACTTTGCGTTTTATTTAAAAAGTTCAAAGGAGGTAGTACACGAAATTCTTGGAAAATCGATATACCACAAAAACATCGTATCCTTTGGTCCAAAGAGCGTGAAACTTTTTTTTTACACGTTTTATGGTTTATAGAGTGTGTCCGATCAAACAAATCATTGGTTTAATACTTTGCGTTTTATTGAAAACGTTCAAAGGAGGTAGTACACGAAATTCTGGGAAAATCGATATACCACAAAAACGTCGTATCCTTTGGTCCGAGGAGCGTGAAACTTTTTTTGTACACGTTTTATGGTTTATATAGTGTGTCTGATCAAAAAAATCATTGGTTTAAAACTTTGCGTTTTATTGAAAAAGTTCAAAGGGGGTACTACAAGAAATTCTTGGAAAATCGATAAACCACATAAACGTCGTATCCTTTGGTCCAGGGAGCGTGAAACTTTTTTTGTACACTTTTTATGGTTTATAACGTGTGTCCGATCAAAAAAATCAATAGTTTAAAACTTTACGTTTAATTGAAAAAGTTCAAAGGAGGTAGTACACGGAATTCTTGGAAAATCGATAAACCACAAAAACGTCGTGTCCTTTGGTCCAAGGAGCGTGATACCTTTTTTGTACACGTTTTATGGTTTATAGAGTGTGTCCGATCAAAAAAATGAATAGTTTAAAACTCTGCGTTTTATTGAAAAAGTTCAAAGGGAGTAGTACACGAAATTCTTGGAAAATCGATATACCTCTAAAACGTCGTATCCTTTGGTCCAAAGAGTGTGAAACGTTTTTTGTGCACGTTTTATGGTTTATAGAGTGTGTCTGATCAAAAAAATCAATAGTTCAAAACTTTGCGTTTTATTGAAAAAGTTCAAAGGGGGTAAACGAAATTCTAAGAAAAACGATAAAACTCAAAAACGTCGTATCCTTTGGTCCAAAGAGTGTGAAACTTTTTTTGTACACGTTTTATGGTTTATAGAATGTGTCCGATAAAAAAAAATCATTGGTTTAAAACTTTGCGTTTTACTGAAAAAGTTCGAAGGGGGTAGTACACGTAATTCTTGGAAAATCGATTATCCTCAAAAACGTCGTATCCTTTGGTCCACTGAGCGTGAAACTTTTTTTGTACACGTTTTATTGTTTATAGAGTGTGTCCGATCAAAAAAATCATTGGTTTAAAACTTTGCGCTTTATTGAAAAAGTTCGAAGGGGGTAGTACACGAAATTCTTGGAAAATCGATAATCCTCAAAAACGTCGTATCCTTTGGTTCACAGAGCGTGAAACGTTTTTTGTACACGCTTTATTGTTTATAGAGTGTGTCCGATCAAAAAAATCTATAGTTTAAAACTTTGTGTTTTATTGATAAAGTTCAAAGGGGGTAGCCCACGAAATGTAACATCCGGAATTTCTATTCCGGACTTAGAGCGTTATGTTGACCTTCCCGCGTTAGCAGTTCAGTTTTCCCGCAGGCACTGTAACACCCCAAATCCACGGGACTCGGGATGCTACGGGCGAGACCTCATAATGGGTCCCGACCCTTAGCCTGACAACAATTTCACTGGATCTTTCCAACAAGGCACAAATAAAGGCAAAACTCGAAAACGTTTGTAATGTATGCGAGAAACTAAAAGGTAAGAATACAACGTGGAAACTCAGTCAAGTCCTCAAAACGACATTACCCGATATGGAAATCTAAACATACAATAACATCCATGAACAACAACATGAAACAAGACTGAAAAACATCCCCGTCCTATAATGTACGGAGACCCCGGATGTCCACTCCTCCACCTCACTCGGCGGCGTCCCTAACCTGCAAGTCATCTACAACACGGTTTAAAACCGTTAGCTCATATTCGAAGCATTAGAAAAGTGGTGAAGGCACAAACACATACATAACACAAAACATAAATCACACAAGTCCGGTTTATTATCTTTTTATTATTAAGTCATATCCCGTTCTAATTCAACTTCTGTTGTGACACGAGAACCACCGTGGTCTCGCCCCGGTCCCCACTTAACGGCAAGAATGGTACGGATGCACCCAACCATATCACCCGCCGGGCTAGTCGCCGAGATCCCCCTAGACTTCACGCAGAGCCTAGGCAAGAGGTCACCGCCCGTTATCATACACTTGGGCCAAAATACATATAAGGTCGGTTGTCCTATTTACCGGTTTAATAGTTATAACAAGAATATATACACACACCACCAAACACACATCAATGCTAATACGTAAAATACGAGCTAAGTAAGTCCGGAGACTTACCTCGTCACCACACTCTTGCTTCCTTAAGGCGGAAGCCCACAACCTGCTCACAAGAGATATGCTTATCAATACATACTCACTCTCAAGAAGTCTTAGACTTCACTCTAGTGATCTAAGCAAGATCACCCAACCCTCAAGCTAGGAATGCATCCTAGGTCCAAGTACTCATCACGCACATGAAACAACCCACAACAGTTCATAATTCCACAAGAGTAATCCTCAACCAAAGAGGCACAAGCTAGCCTAGAAGGTCCATCATGCTCACATGCTCATATCCATCACTTTCATCGAGCCTTAAGGGCTCCTAGGTTCACAACCACTAAGTGGCATTCCAAGCTACTCTAGATCCATCCTCGGCATGCTACTAACATGATCTAACATCAATACTAAGGAAGGAACAAAGAGGAAAGGAAAGGAGAAGCCTACTGTTGCAGAAACGCAGTCGCGGAGTCAAGCTGGCGCCCCGGCGGAGCAGGAGCCGCCTCTGCGGAACCAGAGGCCGCCCCAGCGGAGATGCCGGCCGCACCCGCGGCGGAAGGGATCCGCCCCGCGGCCGTCGTGTCCTGGCTCCAAAGTCCTCATTTCCTTGCTGGGTCTTCTCCAAACACTCCCTACTGATCTTATGGTTTATAGAGTGTGTCCGATCAAAAAAAATCAATTGTTTAAAACTTTGCGTTTTATTGAAATAGTTCAAAGGGGGTAGTACACGAAATTCTTGGAAAATCGATAAACCTCTAAAACGTCGTATCCTTTGGTCCAAAGAGCGTGAAACCTTTTTTGTACACGTTTTATGGTTTAAAGAGTGTGTCTGATAAAAAAAATCATTAGTTTAACATTTGCATTTTTTTGAAAAAGATCAAAAGTGGTAGTACACGAAATTCTTGGAAAATCGATAATCCTCAAAAACGTCGTATCCTATGGTCCAAAGAGCGTGAAACTTTTTTTGTACACGTTTTATGATTTATAGAGTGTGTCCGATCAAAAAAATCATTAGTTTAAAACTTTGCGTTTTATTGAAAAAGTTCAAAGGAAATTTCTCGGAAAATCAATAATCCTCAAAAACGTCGTATCCTTTTGGTCCAAAGAGCGTGAAACTGTTTTTGTACACGTTTTATGGTTTATAGAGTTTTTCCGATCAAAAAAATCATTGGTTTAAAACATTACTTTTATTGAAAAAGTTCAAAGGGGGTAGTACACGAAATTCTTGGAAAATCGATATACCACAAAAACGTCGTATCCTTTGGTCCAAAGAGCGTAAAACTTTTTTGTACACGTTTTATGGTTTATAGAGTGTGTCCGATCAAAAAAATCAATAGTTGAAAATTTTGCGTTTTATTGAAATAGTTCAAAGGGGGTGGTACACGAAATTCTTGGAAAATCGATAAACCTCTAAAACGTCGTATCCTTTGGTCCAAAGAACGTGAAACCTTATTTGTACACGTTTTATCTTTTAAAGAGTGTGTCCGATCAAAAAAAAATCATAAATTTAACATTTGCATTTTTTTGAAAAAGTTCAAAGGGGGTAGTACACGAAATTCTTGGAAAATCGATAAACCTCTAAAACGTCGTATCCTTTGGTCCAAAGAGCATGAAACCTTTTTTGTACACGTTTTATGGTTTAAAGAGTGTGTCTGATCAAAAAAAATCATTAGTTTAACATTTGCATTTTTTTGAAAAAGTTCAAAGGGGGTAGTACACAAAATTCTTGGAAAATCGATAATCCTCAAAAACGTCGTATCCTTTGGTCCAAATAGCATGAAAATTTTTTTGTACACGTTTTATGGTTTATGGAGTGTGTCCGATCAAAAAAATCATTGGTTTAAAACTTTGCGATTTATTGAAAAAGTTCAGGGGGGGGGGGGGTAGTAGTACACAAATTTCTTGGAAAATCAATAATCCTCAAAAACGTCGTATCTTTTGGTCCATAGAGCGTGAAACTTTTTTTGTACACGTTTTAAGGTTTATAGAGTGTGTCCGATCAAAAAAATTATTGGTTTAAAACTTTGCGTTTTATTGAAGAAGTTCAAGGGGGGGGGGGGGGGGGGTAGTACACGAATTTCTTGGAAAATCGATAATCTTCAAAAACGTCGTCTCTTTTGGTCCAAAGTGCGTGAAACTTTTTTTGTACATGTTTTATGGTTTATAGAGTGTGTCCGATCAAAAAAATCAATAGTTTAAAACATTGCGTTTTATTGAAATAGTTCAAAGGGGGTAGTACACGAAATTCTTGGAAAATCGATAAACCTCTAAAACGTCGTATCCTTTGGTCCAAAGAACGTGAAACCTTTTTTGTACACGTTTTATGGTTTAAAGAGTGTGTCCGATCAATAAAAAATCATTGGTTTAAAATTTTGCGTTTTTTTGAAAAAGTTCGAAGGGGGTAGTACACGAAATTCTTGGAAAATCGATAAACCTCTAAAACGTCGTATCCTTTGGTGTAAAGAGCGTGAAACCTTATTTATACACGTTTTATGGTTTTAAGAGTGTGTCCCATCAAAACAAATCATTAGTTTAACATTTTCATTTTTTTGAAAAAGGTCAAAGGGGGTGGTACACGAAATTCTTGGAAAATCGATAATCCTCAAAAACGTCGTATCCCTTGGTCCAAAGAGCGTGAAAATTTTTTTGTACACGTTTTATCGTTTATAGAGTTTGTCCGATCAAAAAAATCATTGGTTTAAAACTTTGCGTTTTATTGAAAAAGTTCAAAGGGCGTACACGAAATTCTTGGAAAATCGATAAACCACAAAAACGTCGTATCCTTTGGTCCGAGGAGCGTGAAACTTGTTTTGTACACGTTTTATGGTTTATATAGTGTGTCCGATAAAAAAAATCAATAGTTTCAAACTTTGCGTTTAATCGAAAAAGTTCAAAGGAGGTAGTACACGAAATTCTTGAAAAATCGATAAACCACAAAAACGTCGTATTCTTTGGTCCAACGAGCGTGAAACCTTTTTGGTACATGTTTTATGGTTTATAGAGTGTGTCTGATCAAAAAAATCAATAGTTTAAGACTTTGCGTTTTATTTAAAAAGTTCAAGGGGGGGTACACGAAATTCTTGGAAAATCGATAAACCTCTAAAACGTCGTATCCTTTGGTCCAAAGATTGTGAAACGTTTTTTGTGCACGTTTTATGGTTTATAGAGTGTGTCCGATCAAAAAAATCAATAGTTTAAAACTTTGCGTTTTTTTGAAAAAGTTCAAAGGGGGTAGTACACGAAATTCTTGGAAAATCGATAATCCTCAAAAACGTCGTATACTTTGGTCCAAAGAGCGTGAAACTTTTTGTTTACACGTTTTATGGTTTATAGAGTGTGTCCGATCAAAAAAATCATTGGTCTAAAACTTTGCATTTTATTGAAAAAGTTCAAAGGGGGTAGTACACGTAATTCTTGGAAAACCGATAATCCTCAAAAACGTCGTATCCTTTGGTCCAAAGAGTGTGAAACTTTTTTTTACACGTTTTATGGTTTATAGAGTGTGTCCGATCAAAAAAATCATTGGTTTAAAACTTTGCATTTTATTGAAACAGTTTAAAGGGGGTAGTACACGAATTTCTTGGTAAATCGATAATCCTCAAGAACGTCGTATCCTTTGGTCCGAGGAGCGTGAAACATTTTTTGTACACGTTTTAAGGTTCATAGAGTGTGTCCGATCAAAATAATCAATAGTTTAAAACTTTGCGTTTTATTGAAAAAGTTCAAAGGGAGTAGTACACGAAATTCTTGGAAAATCGATAAACCTCTAAAACGTCGTATCCTTTGGTCCAAAGAACGTGAAACCTTATTTGTACACGTTTTATCTTTTACAGAGTGTGTCCGATCAAAAAAAAATCATAAATTTAACATTTGCATTTTTTTGAAAAAGTTCAAAGGGGGTAGTACACGAAATTCTTGGAAAATCGATAAACCTCTAAAACGTCGTATCCTTTGGTCCAAAGAGCATGAAACCTTTTTTGTACACGTTTTATGGTTTAAAGAGTGTGTCTGATCAAAAAAAATCATTAGTTTAACATTTGCATTTTTTTGAAAAAGTTCAAAGGGGGTAGTACACAAAATTCTTGGAAAATCGATAATCCTCGAAAACGTCGTATCCTTTGGTCCAAATAGCGTGAAACTTTTTTTGTACCCGTTTTATCGTTTATAGAGTGTGTCCAATCAAAAAAATCATTGGTTTAAAACTTTGCGTTTTATTGAAAAAGTTCAAAGGGCGTACACGAAATTCTTGGAAAATCGATAAACCTCTAAAACGTCGTATCCTTTGGTCCAAAGAGCGTGAAACCTTTTTTGTACACGTTTTACGGTTTTAATATTGTGTCCGATCAAAAAAAATCATTAGTTTAACATTTGCATTTTTTTGAAAAAGTTCAATGGGGGTAGTACACGAAATTCTTGGAAAATCGATAATCCTCAAAAACGTCGTATCCTTTGGTCCAAAGAGCGTGAAACTTTTTTTGTACACGTTTTATGGTTTATAGAGTGTGTCCGATCAAAAAAATCATTGGTTTAAAACTTTGCGATTTATTGAAAAAGTTCAGGGGGGGTAGTAGTACACAAATTTCTTGGAAAATCAATAATCCTAAAAAACGTCGTATCTTTTGGTCCAAAGAGCGTGAAACTTTTTTTGTACACGTTTTATGGTTTATAGAGTGTGTCCGATCAAAAAAATCATTGGTTTAAAACTTTGCGTTTTATTGAAAAAGTTCAAAGGGGGGGGGGGTAGTACACGAATTTCTTGGAAAATCGATAATCCTCAAAAACGTCGTCTCTTTTGGTCAAAAGTGCGTGAAACTTTTTTTGTACATGTTTTATGGTTTATAGAGTGTGTCCGATCAAAAAAATCAATAGTTTAAAACATTGCGTTTTATTGAAATAGTTCAAAGGGGGTAGTACACGAAATTCTTGGAAAATCGATAAACCGCTAAAACGTCGTACCCTTTGGTCCAAAGAACGTGAAACCTTTTTTGTACACGTTTTACGGTTTTAATATTGTGTCCGATCAAAAAAAATCATTAGTTTAACATTTGCATTTTTTTGAAAAAGTTCAAAGGGGGTAGTACACGAAATTCTTGGAAAATCGATAATCCTCAAAAACGTCGTATCCTTTGGTCCAAAGAACGTGAAACTTTTTTTGTACACGTTTTATGGTTTATAGAGTGTGTCCGATCAAAAAAATCATTGGTTTAAAACTTTGCGATTTATTGAAAAAGTTCAGGGGGGGTAGTAGTACACAAATTTCTTGGAAAATCAATAATCCTAAAAAACGTCGTATCTTTTGGTCCAAAGAGCGTGAAACTTTTTTTGTACACGTTTTATGGTTTATAGAGTGTGTCCGATCAAAAAAATCATTGGTTTAAAACTTTGCGTTTTATTGAAAAAGTTCAAAGGGGGGGGGGGGTAGTACACGAATTTCTTGGAAAATCGATAATCCTCAAAAACGTCGTCTCTTTTGGTCCAAAGTGCGTGAAACTTTTTTTGTACATGTTTTATGGTTTATAGAGTGTGTCCGATCAAAAAAATCAATAGTTTAAAACATTGCGTTTTATTGAAATAGTTCAAAGAGGGTAGTACACGAAATTCTTGGAAAATCGATAATCCTCAAAAACGTCGTATCCTTTGGTTCAAAGAGCGTGAAACTTTTTTTGTACACGTTTTATGGTTTATAGAGTGTGTCCGATCAAAAAAATCTACAGTTTAAACCTTTGCGTTTTATTGAAAAAGTTCAAAGGGGGTAGTACACGAAATATTTGGAAAATCGATAAACCACAAAAACGTCGTATCCTTTGGTCCAAGGAGCGTGAAACTTTTTTGTACACGTTTTATGGTTTATAGAGTGTGTCCGATCAAAAAAATCAATTGTTTAAAACTTTGCGTTTTATTGAAATAGTTCAAAGGGCGTACACGAAATTCTTGGAAAATCGATGAACCACAAAAACGTCGTATCCTTTGGTCCGAGGAGCGTGAAACTTTTTTTGTACACGTTTTATTGTTCATAGAGTGTGTCCGATCAAAAAAATCAATAGTTTAAAACTTTGCGTTTTATTGAAAAAGTTCAAAGCGGGTAGTACACGAAATCCTTGGAAAATCGATAAACCTCTAAAACGTCGTATTCTTTGGTCTAAAGAGCGTGCAACCTTTTTTGTACACGTTTTCTGGTTTAAAGAGTGTGTCCGATCAAAAAAAATCATTAGTTTAACATTTGCATTTTTTTTGAAAAAGTTCAAAGGGAGCGTACACGAAATTCTTGGAAAACCGATAATCCTCAAAAACGTCGTATCCTTTGGTCCAAAGAGCGTGAAACTTTTTTTTACACGTTTTATGGTTTATAGAGTGTGTACGATCAAAACAATCATTGGTTTAAAACTTTGCATTTTATTGAAAAAGTTCAAAGGGGGTAGTACACGAATTTCTTGGAAAATCGATAATCCTCAAGAACGTCGTATCCTTTGGTCCGAGGAGCGTGAAACATTTTTGGTACACGTTTTAAGGTTCATAGAGTGTGTCCGATCAAAAAAATCAATAGTTTAAAACTTTGCGTTTTATTGAAAAAGTTCAAAGGGGGTAGTACACTAAATTCTTGAAAAATCGATAATCCTCAAAAACGTTGTATACTTTGGTCCAAAGAGCGTGAAACTTTTTTTTTACACGTTTTATGGTTTATAAAGTGTGTCCGATCAAAAAAATCATTGGTTTAAAACTTTGCATTTTATTGAAAAAGTTCAAATGGGGTAGTACACGAAATTCTTGGAAAATCGATAAACCTCTAAAACGTCGTATCCTTTGGTATAAAGAGCGTGAAACTTTTTTTGCACACGTTTTATGGTTTAAAGAGTGTGTCCGATCAAAAAAAATCATTAGTTTAAAATTTTCATTTTTTTGAAAAAGTTCAAAGGGGGTAGTACACGAAATTCTTGGAAAATCGATAATCCTCAAAAATGTCGTATCCTTTGATCCAAAGAGCGTGAAACTTTTTTTGTACCCGTTTTATGGTTTATAGAGTGTATCCGATCAACAAAATCATTTGTTTAAAACTTTGCGTTTTATTGAAAAAGTTCAAAGGGCGTACACGAAATTCTTGGAAAATCGATAAACCACAAAAACGTCGTATCCTTTGGTCCGAGGAGCGTGAAACTTTTTTTGTACACGTTTTATTGTTCATAGAGTGTGTCCGATCAAAAAAATCAATAGTTTAAAACTTTGCGTTTTATTGAAAAAGTTCAAAGCGGGTAGTACACGAAATCCTTGGAAAATCGATAAACCTCTAAAACGTCGTATTCTTTGGTCTAAAGAGCGTGAAACCTTTTTTGTACACGTTTTCTGGTTTAAAGAGTGTGTCCGATCAAAAAAAATCATTAGTTTAACATTTGCATTTTTTTTGAAAAAGTTCAAAGGGGGTAGTACACGAAATTCTTGGAAAACCGATAATCCTCAAAAACGTCGTATCCTTTGGTCCAAAGAGCGTGAAACTTTTTTTTACACGTTTTATGGTTTATAGAGTGTGTCCGATCAAAAAAATCATTGGTTTAAAACTTTGCATTTTATTGAAAAAGTTCAAAGGGGGTACTACACGAATTTCTTGGAAAATCGATAATCCTCAAGAACGTAGTATCCTTTGGTCCGAGGAGCGTGAAACATTTTTTGTACACGTTTTAAGGTTCATAGAGTGTGTCCGATCAAAAAAATCAATAGTTTAAAACTTTGCGTTTTATTGAAAAAGTTCAAAGGGGGTAGTACACGAAATTCTTGGAAAATCGATAATCCTCAAAAACGTTGTATACTTTGGTCCAAAGAGCGTGAAACTTTTTTTTTACACGTTTTATGGTTTATAAAGTGTGTCCGATCAAAAAAAATCATTGGTTTAAAACTTTGCATTTTATTGAAAAAGTTCAAATGGGGTAGTACACGAAATTCTTGGAAAATCGATAAACCTCTAAAACGTCGTATCCTTTTGTATAAAGAGCGTGAAACTTTTTTTGCACACATTTTATGGTTTAAAGAGTGTGTCCGATCAAAAAAAATCATTAGTTTAAAATTTGCATTTTTTTGAAAAAGTTCAAAGGGGGTAGTACACAAAATTCTTGGAAAATCGATAATCCTCAAAAATGTCGTATCCTTTGTTCCAAAGAGCGTGAAACTTTTTTTGTACCCGTTTTATGGTTTATAGAGTGTGTCCGATCAAAAAAATCATTGGTTTAAAACTTTGCGTTTTATTGAAAAAGTTCAAAGGGGGTACACGAAATCCTTGGAAAATCGATAAACCACAAAAACGTCGTATCCTTTGGTCCGAGGAGCGTGAAACTTTTTTTGTACATGTTTTATGGTTCATAGAGTGTGTCCGATCAAAAAAGTCATTAGTTTAACATTTTGAGTTTTATTGAAAAAGTTCAAAGGGGGTAGTACACGAAATCCTTGGAAAATCGATAAACCTCTAAAACGTCGTATACTTTGGTCCAAAGAGCGTGAAACTTTTTTTGTACACGTTTTATGGTTTAAAGTGTGTGCCGATCAAAAAAATCATTGGTCTAAAACTTTGCATTTTATTTGAAAAAGTTCAAAGGGGGTAGTACACGAAATTCTTGGAAAATCGATAATCCTCAAGAACGTCGTATCCTTTGGTCCAAAGAGCGTGAAACCTTTTTTGACACGTTTTATGCTTCATAGAGTGTGTCCGATCAAAAAAATCAATAGTTTAAAACTTGGCGTTTTATTGAAAAAGTTCAAAGGGAGTAGTACACGAAATTCTTGGAAAATCGATAAACCTCTAAAACGTCGTATCCTTTGGTCCAAAGAGCGTGAAACCTTTTTTGTACACGTTTTATGGTTTAAATATTGTGTCCGATCAAAAAAATCATTAGTTTAACATTTGCTTTTTTTTGAAAAAGTTCAAAGGGGGTTGTACACGAAATTCTTGGAAAATCGATAATCCTCAAAAACGTCGTATCCATTTGTCCAAAGAGCGTGAAACCTCATGTGATAACGGTACTGTTGAATGGTGTTTGTCATGCCAAGCTGAATTATTCTGATGCTATGATGTGTACTGTTGAGGCGGAAACGCTAGCTAAATCTATGGTTGAGCAAGTTCTCGATGACTCATGTGATAACGGTAACAATGAGACTTTGGTAAAACATATACTCCGAACTTGTTATCTGATGATGAATTCAATAAAGATAAAGAGGATATTAAATTGCAGATTGATAAAATGAATGATGCTGAAAATGTTGCTAGTTTGACTACTAAGGATGATTCAAATATGTCTAATATAATGTCGAATGATAGCAATGTAACTATGCATGAAAATCCTTTGGCTATTGTATGCTATGATGGTGGAATAAATTCTAACGTTACTCATGTGATTGATAATGTCAAGAATACTCTAAATGCTTTAAAAGACAGCAATGCTATGAATCATGAAAATGTTATTGATATTGTTGATGGCAATCATGGTGATATGACTAATGGTTTGAATGGTGTTGTGAGTGACAACTCTAAACTGAATGTGGTGGAAAATGTGCCTACTCCTTTAGTGGATAAGGTGACCAAAGAGAAAAAAGATGAGCGAACCCCAATCCTTCCCACACCGACTGAGGCAAATGGTAGATTCAAGCCGGCCCCGGTTTCGACTCAAAATGCTTGGAATAGGCCCCCGAAAAAGGTCTTTATGAATGAAGGACTCGGTGGTAAACTCTCTTTTACTCCTTGTCCTGATAAACATGTTAAAATTCGTTGTGATGAAGCTTTGCCCAAGCATGTTGTATGGGGATATAGTCTTCTAGGACAATTTGTTGGCTATTTCCCGGGTTATCCTGCTATTAATGGTCTTATGAAGAAATGGAATGTTAAATCTGATTTTCGCATGGAATCTAGTTGGATGATTTTTTCATTTAATAATGAGCATGATAGGGACAAAGTTTTGATGGAGGGACCTTATTTTTTATTTGGAAGACCGCTTCTCCTGAAGCTGATTCCGGATAAGTTTTCTTTAATCCGCAAAGATGTTGCCACGGTCCCTCTTTGGACTCGCATATTTGGTATTCCTAATTATTTTTGGACTCATGATATTCTTGGTAGAGTGGCTTCCAAGCTCGGAAAGCCTCTATATGTTGGTAAAGTTACCGAGTCCAGGAAACGTGGTGCTTACGCTAGGGTTTTGATTAAGGTTAATTTTGCCTGTGAGGTTTTGCATGAAGTGACCTTACAATTTGATGATGGTGTGATTATTAACTGCAAAGTACTAAATGAGAATGAACTTGACTATTGTCGTAGATGCGTTGTCTTTGGTCATAAGGACTCCATGTGTTCGTTTAACAAAAAGTCTAAAAATGAAAAAGAGACAGGTGATAAAGAAGGCCTTACCAAGGCGGATGATAATCTAGATGAAGGAAAAAATAAAGATGAAGAGGCGACGGAAAAGAAGACCATGGATAAAGGTAAGGGTAAAGTTATTGAGGATTCTAATGTAACTAACGTTGTGGGATGTGGTGCTGAATTTGTACAGGTTAACCCTAATCCACCCCGGCATGGAGAAGGCACGTCCGGTACAAAGGTTATGGACCGCAACACCTCAGATGTTGCGTGGCGCCGGAAACGGAATGCTCGCAGAAATGCTCTACGTAAACTCCAAAGGGTGAAAGCCTTGAAGGCTAGACTCGCCTCGATGCACCCTTCCCCCCGCATGGAGAAAGACGCTTGCCCCCAAACTGACCCGTCTTTGAACCTCGCTATTGTTAGCTACTCTGGTGTGGTTGATGACTCTAAGAAGTCATGTTCCGACGTGGAGGAGGATGTCATTGACGGGATTCATGAGGAGGCATCTGGAGAATCAAGCACCGAAGTCTCTTCGGATGATAGCCGAGGTGGTACGGACTCAGATGGTAAGGAGGAAGGAGAGATCTCCTCTAGCTCGGGAAGTGAGGGTAAGCCTTCTAGTTCTCCTTCTATTACTTTTCTTTCTCCTTTATCTCCTATTGCTACTAACCCCCCTATTGGTGATAAGAGTGAGGGTTTCACTAAGGTGTTGTCTAGGTCTGATAGAAAGGCCCTCCGTGCTGCTGCTACTAGGGCTAACCTTCATCTTAGTGGTATTAAACCTAGGGCGGAAGAAAGGGATGGTTGGCATAGACCTAGGGATGGTAGACTTGGAAGTCGAAGATCTACTAGGTTGGCCTCTAGATTGCAGGTGCAGGGGAAGGGAGATACTCATAGGGGTAGAAATACCAATTTACCCATGGTTTCCCGATGAGTATCATATCTTGGAATGTTCAGGGTTCTGCCAACCCCGGATACAAAAAGGCCTTAAAAACCTTTTGGTTGAGTATAAGTCTGGTTTATGTGGAGTTCTTGAGACTAGGTTTGCACACCGGCCTTCTGACATTGATGAGGTGATGAGGAGTCAATTTTCGAATTGGTCCTTTACCACCAATTTCCATGTTGACGATCGGTGCGGAATCCTAGTTATGTGGGATGAGTGTAAGTTTGATGTTAGTGTGGTTGAGATTGGTGTCCAACATATTGCTTGCCTTGTTACTTGTAGGGTTACGGGCCTTCTCTTTGGTACTTGTTTTGTTTATGGGCTCCATAACAGCACTAATCGTGCTCTTATTTGGGAGATCTTGAGAGTTAGGATGGAGAGAGATCCCCTTCCTTGGCTAGTCTTGGGGGACTTTAACAATGTCATGTTCTCAAACGAACGTGTTAATGGTGCTAGAGTTAGGATGAATGAGACAACGGCTATGTTTGAGAGCTGTCAGGCGCTTGGTTTTTCAGATGTCCCGTTCACAAGTGAAAACATTTTCACTTGGACGAATGGTAAGATCTGGACCAAACTTGACAGGGTGATGGTCAATCATGAGTGCCTAGAGCGTGGAGTTTACTGTAGGGCGACTTTCCCTAACATGTGGCAATTTTCGGATCATAAACCGGCGATTGCCCATGTTATCCACCGACCCCTTACCGGCAAACCTAGCTTTAAATTCTTCAACATGTGGACACACCATGAAAAGTTCCAAAGCGTTGTCAGGGAGAGCTGGGTGTGTCACCATAGGGGTACTTACCAGTTTCGCCTTTGTGCCCTCTTACGGTGCCTTAAGGGGCCGCTTAGAGGTCTCAATAGACGTCATTTTGCTCATATTGCAGAGAAGGCCAAAGCGGCTAATGAGGAGTATGCCGACTGTCTTGAGCGCCTTCGCCTTGACCCACAGTCCGAGTCTATCACGACCGAGCTGTTGGATCTCAAGACCAAGACCCGTAGACTTAATGCGGCCAAGAGGAGCTTCTTTAGCCAGCAGGCTAAGGCCAGGTACATCCTTAACAGTGACCGTGCTTCTTCTTATTTTCATGGCATTATGAAGGCCAATGGGCGGCGGGATTTCATCCCGTCGCTCAAGCTTCCTGATGACTCGACCACTTCCTCTCTTGAGGAGGTGGCCGAAAGATTTGTTGATTTTTTTCAAGGTCTTTTTGGCACTGCCTACCCAGTGGAGGTTGCTCCGAGAGATTGGTTTGCTGATGGTCCTTGTGTTGCTGCTGAAGACAGTACCCGCCTCGTTGAGATGGTCTCCTTCAAGGAGATTAAGGAGGCACTTTGGTCGATCGGAGATCTCAAAGCCCCCGGTCCGGATGGCTACAACTCCAAGTTCTTCAAGTCCACTTGGAGCACCACGGGTCCGGAGTTGTGTGCTGCAGTTCGGGAGTTTTTCGTTAACGGGAAACTTCTTCGACAAATCAACCATACTTCTGTGTCCCTGATTAGTAAGGTGGATAACCCCTCTCGGGTTGAGCATTTCAGGCCGATCTCATGTTGCAACGTGGTGTACAAGATCATCACCAAGCTCATGGCGAACCGGCTTGGTTCTTGCCTTGGATATCTGATTGATCCTGCGCAGTCTGCTTTTGTTCCGGGGAGACTGATGTCCGACAACATCTTCCTTGTTCAGGAGCTTCTCCGGAGATATAACGTTCAGAGAGATACTAAGCGGTGCTTCATGAAGATTGATTTGGCTAAGGCTTATGATACCATTTCTTGGGATTTTTTGAGATGTGCTATGACGGAGCTCTTGTTCCCGACCATGTTCATTGATTGGGTGATGGAGTGTGTCACTACGGCGTCCTACTCTATCCGGGTTAACAAGACTTCACATGGCCACTTCCAGGGTCGACGGGGCCTTCGCCAGGGATGCCCCCTTTCCCCTCTCTTATTTGTTATATGCATGGAGTTCTTATCTAAGATGATCCGCCGTGAAACTACGAGCCCTGAGTTCCAGTTCCACCAGCATTGCAAAGGGCTCCGTATTGCTCACCTGATGTATGCTGATGATGTTGTCTTATTCTGTCGAGGTGATAGGGCTTCTGTCGATATCTTATTGGGTTGTATTCGCCGATTCGAGAGGATCTCGGGACTTGCTCTTAGCCTGTCCAAGTCTTCTATCTACCTTGCTTCCGTTCCCACCACGGAGGCTGCTGATTTGATACAGTGCTCCGGCTTAGCTGCTGGTGAGTTCCCTTTCCGTTATTTGGGCATTCCAGTGGCTCCACACCGGCTTATGATGGTAGATTATTCCCCCCTTATTGAGCGCATTGGGAGACATATCAGCGCTTGGAACAAGAGGCATTTGTCATTTGCTGGTCGTCTTGAGCTTATCCGTGCTGTCCTTCAGGGAAATGTTTGCTTCTGGCTTTCCATTCTTCCTATTCCAGGACTCGTCATGGACCGTCTGATTGGGTTATGCAAGAGTTTCCTCTGGAGCTGGCCGAGAGTTGCTTGGAACAAGGTCTGCTTACCGAAGAAAGAAGGAGGTCTTGGCCTTTTTGATCTCCGTGCATGGAACTTGGCCTTCATGTCCAAGCATTACCAGCACATCCATACCAGCCGTGATAGCCTTTGGGTCAGATGGATACACCACCGTTACCTCCAGGTGACTGAGCCTTGTGATTGGGTGGCTCACATACGTGACTCACCTCTTATTAAGGCCATCCTTGGAGCGAGAGATGAGACTGTCAAACACATGGATCCGATTATGAGTCTAACAGAGACTCTTGATTCCTGGTGCCATGGAGAGAAGTTCTTGGTGACTCGAGCATATGATATATTTAGAGAGCATGGACATAATGTGGACTGGTACAGATTGGTTTGGGATTCGGGGAATACGCCGAAACATTGCTTCATTCTCTGGATGGGCATCCTTGGACGCCTCTCCACGAGAGATAGGCTGTGTTTTCTCATGACCACTTGTTCTTTGGATGCACGTATGCTAGAGTTGTTTGGAAACAGGTCTGTGATGGATTTGGCATGTCATGTAGCTTGACTTCTATTGCAGCATCTCTTGAGTGGTTGAGACTTTCGGTTATTGGAAGAGGATGGACGAGCGGGCAAAGGATCTACGCCCTCTCATCTACGGTCTATTATTTATGGCATTCTAGGAATGCCTTGGTTTTTAACGGAAATAGGATTCCTATTGACGTTTTGGTTCGGCTTATCAGATCGCATGTTTTTAGACTCCTCCATGAGAAGTTCCCTCCTAGAGTTGGTGTGTAAGCCATTGATGTTTAGAGTTGACACGAGAGATATCACGACTGATGATGACACTCTTCCTAGGTGTGACCTCTTCCCTACTGATGGCCATGCCGAAGGTGGGGGATGTCTTATCTTGATGGAGCTGGTCGCGCTTGGCTCTCTTGGTTCCCATCTACTGATGGCTTTGCCGAAGGTGGATGAGCCTTTTGAGTATGATCTATCAGATTATGAGTATATGATTAATATGTATCATTTTATTACGGGTATTTGGAACTACTTGGGGACTTGCATGTTCGCCTTGAGATCTTGGATTTTGAGATTTCTTTGTTTTATGCCTTAGACTTCATGTTTGGGCACCGTGTACACTGACTTGTTACCCTTATTCATAAACCAAATTGGTTTATGAATATTTTTTTTTCTATGAATTTACCTTTACCCGCAAAGAGCGTGAAACTTTTTTTGTACACGTTTTATGGTTTATAGAGTGTGTCCGATCAAAAAAATCATTGGTTTAAAACTTTGCGTTTTATTGAAAAAGTTCAAAGGGCGTACACGAAATTCTTGGAAAATCGATAAACCACAAAAACGTCGTATCCTTTGGTCCGAGGAGCGTGAAACTTTTTTTGTACACGTTTTATGGTTTATATAGTGTGTCCGATCAAAAAAATCAATAGTTTAAAACTTTGCGTTTAATCGAAAAAGTTCAAAGGAGGTAGTACACGAAATTCTTGAAAAATCGATAAACCACAAAAACGTCGTATCCTTTGGTCCAAGGAGCGTTAAACCTTTTTGGTACATGTTTTATGGTTTATAGAGTGTGTCCGATCAAAAAAATCAATAGTTTATAACTTTGCGTTTAATCGAAAAAGTTCAAAGGAGGTAGTACACGAAATTCTTGAAAAATTGATAAACCACAAAAACGTCGTATCCTTTGGTCTAAAGAGCGTGAAACCTTTTTTGTACACGTTTTATGGTTTATAAAGTGTGTCCGATCAAAAAAACCATTGGTTTATAACTTTGCATTTTATTGAAAAAGTTCAAAGGGGGTAGTACACGAAATTCTTGGAAAATCGATAAACCTCTAAAACGTCGTATCCTTTGGTATAAACAACGTGAAACCTTTTTTGTACACGTTTTATGGTTTAAAGAGTGTGTCCCATCAAAAAAAATCATTAGTTTAACATTTGCATTTTTTTGAAAAAGTTCAAAGGGGGTAGTACACGAAATTCTTGGAAAATCGATAATCCTCAAAAACGTCGCATCCCTTGGTCCAAAGAGCGTGAAACTTTTTTTGTACACATTTTATGGTTTATAGAGTTTGTCCGATCAAAAAAATCATTGGTTTAAAACTTTGCGTTTTATTGAAAAAGTTCAAAGGGCGTACACGAAATTCTTGGAAAATCGATAAACCACAAAAACGTCGTATCCTTTGGTCCGAGGAGCGTGAAACTTTTTTTGTACACGTTTTATGGTTTATATAGTGTGTCCGATAAAAAAAATCAATAGTTTAAAACTTTGCGTTTAATCGAAAAAGTTCAAAGAAGATAGTACACGAAATTCTTTGAAAATCGATAAACCACAAGAACGTCGTATCCTTTGGTCCGAGGAGCGTGAAACATTTTTTGTACACGTTTTAAGGTTCATAGAGTGTGTCCGATCAAAAAAATCAATAGTTTAAAACTTTGTGTTTTATTAAAAAAGTTCAAAGGGGGTAGTACACTAAATTCTTGGAAAATCGATAATCCTCAAAAACGTCGTATACTTTGGTCCAAAGAGCGTGAAACTTTTTTTTTACACGTTTTATGGTTTATAAAGTGTGTCCGATCAAAAAAATCATTGGTTTAAAACTTTGCATTTTATTGAAAAAGTTCAAATGGGGTAGTACACGAAATTCTTGGAAAATCGATAAACCTCTAAAACGTCGTATCCTTTGGTATAAAGAGCATGAAACCTTTTTTGTACACGTTTTATGGTTTAAAGAGTGTGTCCCATCAAAAAAATCATTAGTTTAACATTTGCATTTTTTTGCAAAAGTCAAAGGGGGTAGTACACGAAATTCTTGGAAAATCGATAATCCTCAAAAACGTCGTACCCCTTGGTCCAAAGAGCGTGAAACTTTTTTTTTACACGTTTTATGGTTTATAGAGTGTGTCCGATCAAAAAAATCATTGGTTTAAAACTTTGCGTTTTATTGAAAAAGTTAAAAGGGCGTACACGAAATTCTTGGAAAATCGATAAACCACAAAAACGTCGTATCCTTTGGTCTGAGGAGCGTGAAACTTTTTTTGTACACGTTTTATGGATTATATAGTGTGTCCGATCAAAAAAATCAATAGTTTAAAATTTGCGTTTAATCGAAAAAGTTCAAAGGAGGTAGTACACGAAATTTTTGAAAAATCGATAAACCACAAAAACGTCGTATCCTTTGGTCCGAGGAGCGTGAAACTTTTTTTGTACACGTTTTATGGTTTATATAGTGTGTCCGATCAAAAAAATCAATAGTTTAAAACTTTGCGTTTAATCGAAAAAGTTCAAAGGAGGTAGTACACGAAATTCTTGAAAAATCGATAATCCTCAAAAACGTCGTATCCTTTGGTCCAAGGAGCGTGAAACCTTTTTGGTACACGTTTTATGGTTTATAGAGTGTGTCCGATCAAAAAAATCAATAGTTTATAACTTTGCGTTTAATCGAAAATTTTCAAAGGAGGTAGTACACGAAATTCTTGGAAAATCGATAAACCACAAAAACGTCGTATCCTTTGGTCCGAGGAGCGTGAAACTTTTTTTGTACCCGTTTTATGGTTTATAGAGTGTATCCGATCAAAAAAATCAATAGTTTAAAACTTTGCGTTTTATTGAAAAAGTTCAAACGGGGTACAAGAAAATCTTGAAAAATCGATAAACCTCTAAAACGTCGTATCCTTTGGTCTAAAGAGCGTGAAACCTTTTTTGTACACGTTTTATGGTTTAAAGAGTGTGTCCCATAAAAAAAAAATCATTAGTTTAACACTTTGCATTTTTTTGAAAAAGTTCAAAGGGGGTAGTATACGAAATTCTTGGAAAATCGATAATCCTCAAAAACGTCGTATCCCTTGGTCCAAAGAGCGTGAAACTTTTTTTGTACACGTTTTATGGTTTATAGAGTGTATCCGATCAAAAAAATCATTGGTTTAAAACTTTGCGTTTTATTGAAAAAGTTCAAAGGGCGTACACGAAATTCTTGGAAAATCGATAAACCACAAAAACGTCGTATCCTTTGGTCCGAGGAGCGTGAAACTTTTTTTGTACACGTTTTATTGTTCATAGAGTGTGTCCGAACAAAAAAATCAATAGTTTAAAACTTTGCGTTTTATTGAAAAAGTTCAAACGGGGTAGTACACGAAATCCTTGGAAAATCGATAATCCTCAAAAACGTCGTATCCCTTGGTCCAAAGAGCGTGAAACTTTTTTTGTACACGTTTTATGGTTTATAGAGTGTATCCGATCAAAAAAATCATTGGTTTAAAACTTTGCGTTTTATTGAAAAAGTTCAAAGGGCGTACACGAAATCCTTGGAAAATCGATAATCATCAAAAACGTTGTCTCCTTTAGTCCAACGAGCGTGAAACTTTTTTGTACATGTTTTATGGTTTATAGAGTGTGTCCGATCAAAAAATTCAATAGTTTAAAACTTTGCGATTTATTGAAATAGTTCAAAGGGGGTAGTACACGAAATCCTTGGAAAATCGATAAACCTCTGAAACGTCGTATCCTTTGGTCCAAAGAGCGTGAAACCTTTTTTGTGCACGTTTTATGGTTTAAAGAGTGTGTCCGATCAAAAAAAATCATTAGTTTCACATTTGCATTTTTTTGAAAAAGTTCAAAGGAGTAGTGTAGTACACGAAATTCTTGGAAAATCGAAAATCCTCAAAAACGTCGTATCCTTTGGTCCAAAGAGCGTGAAAATTTTTTTGTACACGTTTTATGGTTTATAGAGTGTGTCCGATCAATAAAATCATTGGTTTAAAACTTTGCGTTTTATTGAAAAATTTCAAAGGGGGTAGTACACCAATTTCTTGGAAAATCGATAATCCTCAAGAACGTCGTATCCTTTGGTCCAAAGAGCGTGAAACTTTTTTTGTACACGTTTTATGGTTTATATAGTGTGTCCAATCAAAAAAATCAATAGTTTAAAACTTTGCGTTTAATCGAAAAAGTTCAAAGGAGGTAGTACACGAAATTCTTGGAAAATTGATAAACCACAAAAACGTCGTATCCTTTGGTCCAAGGAGCGTGAAACCTTTTTTATACACGTTTTACGGTTTATAGAGTGTGTCTGATCAAAAAAATCAATAGTTTAAAACTTTGCGTTTTATTGAAAAAGTTCAAAGGGAGTAGTACACGAAATTCTTGGAAAATCGATAAACCTCTAAAACGTCGTATCCTTTGGTGTAAAGAGCGTGAAACCTTATTTGTACACGTTTTATAGTTTTAAGATTATGTCCGATCAAAAAAAAATCATTAGTTTAACATTTTCATTTTTTTGAAAAAGTTCAAAGGGCGAAAAACTTTTTTTGTACCCGTTTTATGGTTTATAGAGTGTGTCCGATCAAAAAAATCATTGGTTTAAAACTTTGCGTTTTATTGAAAAAGTTCAAAGGGGGTAGTACACGAATATCTTGGAAAATCGATAATCCTCAAGAACGTCGTATCCTTTGGTCCAAAGAGCGTGAAACTTTTTTTGTACACGTTTTATGGTTTATATAGTGTGTCCGATCAAAAAAATCAATAGTTTAAAACTTGGCGTTTAATCGAAAAAGTTCAAAGGAGGTAGTACACGAAATTCTTAAAAAATCGATAAACCACAAAAACGCCGTATCCTTTGGTCCAAGGAGCGTGAAACCTTTTTGGTACATGCTTTATGGTTTATAGAGTGTGTCCGATCAAAAAAATCAATAGTTTAAGACTTTGCGTTTTATTGAAAAAGTTCAAAGGGGGGTACACGAAATTCTTGGAAAATCGATAAACCTCTAAAACGTCGTATCCTTTGGTCCAAAGATTGTGAAACATTTTTTGTGCACGTTTTATGGTTTATAGAGTGTATCCGATCAAAAAATTAATAGTTTAAAACTTTGCGTTTTATTGAAAAAGTTCAAAGGGGGTAGTACACGAAATCCTTGGAAAATCGATAAACCTCTAAAACGTCGTATCCTTTGGTCTAAAGAGCGTGAAACCTTTTTTGTACACGTTTTCTGGTTTAAAGAGTGTGTCCGATCAAAAAAATCATTAGTTTAACATTTGCAATTTTTTTGAAAAAGTTCAAAGGGGGTAGTACACGAAATTCTTGGAAAACCGATAATCCTCAAAAACGTCGTATCCTTTGGTCCAAAGAGCGTGAAACTTTTTTTTACACGTTTTATGGTTTATAGAGTGTGTCCGATCAAAAAAATCATTGGTTTAAAACTTTGCATTTTATTGAAAAAGTTCAAAGGGGGTAGTACACGAATTTCTTGGAAAATCGATAATCCTCAAGAACGTCGTATCCTTTGGTCCGAGGAGCGTGAAACATTTTTTGTACACGTTTTAAGGTTCATAGAGTGTGTCCGATAAAAAAAATCAATAGTTTAAAACTTTGCGTTTTATTGAAAAAGTTCAAAGGGGGTAGTACACGAAATTCTTGGAAAATCGATAATCCTCAAAAACGTCGTATACTTTGGTCCAAAGAGCGTGAAACTTTTTTTGTACACGTTTTATGGTTTATAGAGTGTGTCCGATCAAAAAAATCATTGGCTTCAAACTTTGCGTTTTATTGAAAAAGTTCAAAGGGCGTACACGAAATTCTTGGAAAATCGATAAACTACAAAAAAAGTCATATCCTTTGGTCCGAGGAGCGTGAAACTTTTTTTTACACGTTCTATGGTTTATATAGTGTGTCCGATCAAAAAAAACAATAGTTTAAAACTTTGTGTTTAATCGAAAAAGTTCAAAGAAGATAGTACACGAAATTCTTTGAAAATCGATAAACCACAAGAACGTCGTATCCTTTGGTCCGAGGAGCGTGAAACATTTTTTGTACACGTTTTAAGGTTCATAGAGTGTGTCCGATCAAAAAAATCAATAGTTTAAAACTTTGTGTTTTATTAAAAAAGTTCAAAGGGGGTAGTACACTAAATTCTTGGAAAATCGATAATCCTCAAAAACGTCGTATCCTTTGGTCCAAAGAGCGTGAAACTTTTTTTGTACACGTTTTATGGTTTATAGAGTGTGTCCGATCAAAAAAATCAATAGTTTAAAACTTTGCGTTTTATTGAAGTAGTTCAAATGGGGTGGTACCCGAAAATCTTGGAAAATCGATAAACCTCTAAAACGTCGTATCCTTTGGTCCAAAGAACGTGAAACGTTTTTTGTACACGTTTTATGGTTTAAAGAGTGTGTCCGATAAAAAAAATCATTGGTTTAAAAGTTTGCGTTTTATTGAAAAAGTTCGAAGTGGGTAGTACACGAAATTCTTGGAAAATCGATAATCCACAAAAACGTCGTATCCTTTGGTCCAAAGAGCGTGACTTGAATCACCATCCCGATTTCATCTACCAATTAACAACATTGGTTGACCCGGGAAAGGAATTAACTGAAGAGCATCAACAGGAAATGCTTTTACCAACAGAATCACCTTGCCACGTCCATACGATATCCCTCAGCGCCGGCCTCACTTCCTCCTCGCAAAACCTAAGAAACTCTGCCGTCTCTCCCTCCCTCTTCGACAGCTCCACCACAGTCAGCTCCGGCGCCGACTTGAACACCTCCATTGTAACCTTCAACCCCTTCCCTTCTCCCACCCTCAGTTTCAGTTTGAATTCCTCTACTCTCTCCACCTCCCACCTCAACCCCCTTGCCATCTTCTCGATCTCCGTCACAACCAATTCCGCCGCCACTTGCGACGTAAACACCTTGCTTCTCGCCCTCTCTTCCTCAAACAAACTCGACAGATTGAATCCCGATGCCATGGATGATATCAACTCGAACGCGTTATAGAACCCTGGCAACGTCGCTGTTCGAGCCAAGTTCGAATTCGCTGTCGATGTCGGCATCCGATACCGGTCGCTATTACCGTCCGATCCTCCTCCCATCTCTGACAATGTTGCCGTACTAATTGAACGATTGATGCCTCTTACGAACCACGGATCTCGTTTTATGGCATCGATCGAAATCCTCCGTTTCGGATCTATGACGAGCATTTTTGCTACGAGTTTCCTCGCTCCAGGTGGAAATCCAGGGTGAAATTCGTAGTCTGCGGTGATGATCTTTTCGTAAATACGTTTGAGGTTCTCATCCTGAAATGGGAGTGTTCTGGAGAGCAGAGCGAAGAGGATGACACCGCAGGACCAGATGTCGGCCTTGGTTCCGTCGTAGCCCAGGCCCTGGATGACCTCCGGTGGCATATAAGCCGGAGCTCCGCAGACTGTGTGGAGGAGGCCATCGCCGCGGAGCTGGTCTGCAGAAGCGGAGAGGCCAAAGTCCGCCACCTTCAGGTTATGGTGTGTGCCGTCCAGGAGGAGGTTTTCTAGCTTAAGATCGCGGTGGTACACGCCTTTGCTGTGGCAGTATTCGACGGCGCTCATCAGCTGCTGGAAATACCTGATCAGATCAATTCAATTCAACTCATACTTAGTTCAATTTGACGACGTCAATACTTTGAATCAATTGGTTACGGTTCGTGCGTTGACATGAACGAATTGAGTGATCGATATGTAATTTGACATGAATTGAATGAATACCTGATGGCATCTTTCTCAGGGAGTCTGGCGCGCTGTATCTTGTAGCAGAGATCTCCACCTTGCAGAAACTCCATGACAAGGTAAATCTTGGTCCTGGTAGCCATGACCTCCTTGATCTCAACGATATTAGGGTGCTTAACTCTGGCCATTATAGAAATCTCCCTGGTGATTTGATCGGTCATCCCGGCTTCCTCCACCTCAGCCCTTTTCATAACCTTGATGGCTACTTCATCGCCGGTAACGACGCGCTTCCCGTAGTACACCGTCCCAAAGGTGCCCTGCCCTATCAATTTCTGGATCTCATACTTCTCGAATATTATCTTTGGCTCTACCATGGTCGATAAAGCAAGCTGCAAGATTCTAGCTACTATGAAGTAATCGACTTTGAATGGGAACAATACTCTGTTTATGGAAGGTCTAAATATTGGGACTTATTAGGGGAATATGATCTAAGTATTTAAACCAAGCTTCAGTTTATATGGAATAACATTTCAAATGTCATCAACATTATTTTAATTATGTAATGCTGTATTGAGATCTGCCGATCTGGTATTGGACATAGATGGGGTCAATTGATGATACAAGAATTGGTAGAGGTTGATAAACATTTTTGAGGCAGTCTCTCTCCACTTAAAATCTCACACAGGGTTATTTGACAAATTCATAAGAAATTTGTTTTACAAGTCATGTATATTTAAGCTTTGTCATAATTTTGATCCGACAATTTCATAACTTATACATCGAATTATTCTTGGGTATTCTTTTATATCCTTTAACCGATTAAAGGCATCATATTATTCCTGATGGGCCTGCTTGCCAATGTGGTAGGCCTTTCGAGTTGCTTCTACAATTTTAGGCCTCCGATGTCATATAATTCATCCACGTACTACAAGTAACCCAACAATATTGCTTGATATTGTGTACCTCACTCGGAAATTAAGATACGTTAAATATTAACATATTTTATATCAGATTTTGATATTATGTTGGGTATTACATTGAATATTAAAATACTGAATATTATGGTTGGATATTAATATATTAAATATTACGGTTGAATACTAACATATTGAGTACTACACTTTGATATTAAGATATTGGGTAATAAATGTAAGAAATTGTTGAGAAAAATGGGATAATAATATATACAAAATAAGTCCCTCTACTTTTATCCTAAAATTTTAATTTTAAAATTATTTATAAGAAGGTTATAATAGTAAATTGGATATTCAAACTTCTAATAAACCCTATCTTCCTTCCTGTCTCTCCCATTCCTCTCTGCCTCCATGCCTCTCTGGTTCCTGTCGTGCCTCGACGGAGAATCCCACGCCACCACTCTCTCTTGCATTTCTGTAACACCACCGGCGACCACCGAGCACGCCGGAAGGACCACAAACTACTCTACCTCGTCGTCTCTCTCCTCAAGCTCACCGGCTTCCACCGGTTCATCCTACCTCGCTCTTCTTCAAAAGCTTACTGCTTATTTTTTCCATTTGCAAGTAGAGTAATTCAATAAAGTTTTGGAAGCAGTCCCTACTTGTCTTCCTCTTTGGCTTCAATTTTGAAGCAAACAACAATGAGCATAATACAGATTTCAACTTCAATTCTCAACTCCAACAACATTTACGGTAATTTCTCTTCACTCTCATGCGTTTTTTTATAACTTTATCAATTGCTGCTATTCTCTTCTCGAGTTGAATCTCGCCAGTTTGATTTGCGTGTTTCCCTATTCGTCTTCATATTGAATCTCATCTTGATTTTGTTTTAGTTGAGAAAATTGGGAGAGATCTCTGATTTTGTCTTATGTTTGAAGTTTTTGCCGTGCTTCTTCTCTCTCTTAACTTTACTCTTTTTTCACTCGACTTTTTCTAGAGTTCTACCACTCTGCATCGCCAGCAGCTCAAACCATGACTAAAGATATCGAACAAGGTAGATTTCTCGTTCCCTCTATTTAATTTCATAATATTCCGCTTCTCTAAGTTTTTGCAGTTCGGCAAATCTCGGTTTTTATTCATTTTAATTTTTATTCCGTTGGATTCTTGATTTGCTTTTCAGCTCAATTGTTTGTAGCTCATCTTCGTAATGGTTTTGTGAGGGTTCTCGTTTTAAACTTTAATTGTGATTTATAATTGGATTGAGCTTTATTACTGCTTCAATAATTCATCCTATATCAATCGTGAATTCGTCTTAATTCTATGCCCTAATTTCCTTTTGAGAATTTGTGAATTTACTTTCTGGTTATTGCTTTTAGTTGATGTTGAATTGTTGCTTGATGCTATCTTTGCAGTTGGAGACAAAGACCTTAAACTAGGGACGGTCATTCCATCACAAGACAACAAGGTTCATAAATAATGCATTGCAGTACACAGTGAGTTAGAAAAGTACTAGTTACATATAATAAAACATATAAAAACTTATTTAGTTAGTTACACAAGGTCAAGGTCGAGCAATATTGTATAACTCGATTCGGCTTTATTTAGTTAGTTACACAAGGTCAGAGCAATATTGTATAACTCGATTAGGTTTGGACTTGTTAAGGAATTTACTTGAGCTTCATATTTCTTGATTTTGTTAATCTTTCATTAAGCTATTGGCTTAGTATATGTAATTTTTTGATGATTTCTAGAATTCCCGTTGTTGTCTTGCTGCACATTATTTTTTTAATTTGGCTAAGTTAATGATAACAAGGAAAGTGATTTCTTTCACTCGGAATGGACTTGTGCATTAGTTGTAGTTATAATGTCTTTTAAAAGCTAAACTTTGTGTAATGGACTTGTGTATGTCGACGTACCTTGGACTTGTGTAACTCGATGGACCTTGGACTTGTGTAACTCTGCGGACATTGGACTTGTGTAACTCAACAAACATTAGACTTGTGCAACTCGACGGACCTTGGACGTGTGTAGCTCAACGGACCTTGGACTTGGGTAACTTGACGTAAGTGTGTATTTGAAGCTTAGACTTGTGTAACCTGACCTTGTGTAAACGACGGAAATGTGTATTTGAAATTGTGTATCAATATTGTGTATTAACATTCGGTTTTAAGTATAACATTACCAAGAATAATAATGGAATACGCAAGCTCAACTAGTCCAAGGGTCTCTCATTCAGAGTTCGAAACCCAATAACTATAAGATTTATTAGGCTTGTGTATTGGGCCCGAACGTAGGCTTGTGCTTTGGGGCCGAGTCTAGGCTTGTGTATTGGGCCCGAACGTAGGCTTGTGTATTGGGTCCGAGCGTAGACTTGTTTATTGGGTCCGAGCGTAGACTTGTCAATTGGACCCGAGCGTAGGCTTGTTTATTGGGTCCGAGCGTAGGCTTGTGAATTTGGCCCGAGGGTAGGCTTGTGTATTGGACCCGAACGTAGGCTTGTGTATTGGACCCGAGCGTAGGCTTGTCATTGGGTCCGAGCGTAGGCTTGTGTATTGGGCCCGAGCGTAGGCTTGTGTATTGGGCCCTGTCCGAAGCTTGTGTATTGGGCCGTGTCCGAAGCTTGTGTATTGGGCCGTGTCCGAAGCTTGTGTATGGGGACCTGTCCCAAGCTTGTGTATCGGGACCTGTCCCAAGCTTGTGTATCGGGACCTGTCCCAAGCTTGTGTATCGGGACCTGTCCCAAGCTTGTGTATCGGGACCTGTCCCAAGCTTGTGTATCGGGACCTGTCCCAAGCTTGTGTATTGGGTCATGTCCGAAGCTTGTGTATTGGGCCCTGTCCGAAGCTTGTGTATCGGGCCCTTACCCAAACTTGTGTATCGGGACCTGTCCCAAGCTTGTGTAGCGGGACCTGTCCCAAGCTTGTGTATCGGGACATGTCCGAAGCTTGTGTATTGGGCGTAACCTTTATTAAAACAATTGAGCTTTCATTAAACCAATTGGGCTTGAGTTTTTATTAAAACACCTGTGTCTTCATTAAACCAATTGAACTTGGGCTTTTATTAAAATATTTGGGCCTTCATTAAAACTATTGGGCTTGAACTTTCATTAAACCAATTGGGTTTGGGCTTAAGTAATTTCATATTCCTAATTTGCCCTTTCATTTAATCTTTAAATATAAGTAAATGGGACATAATTTGTCCATTGATATGAAAAGGAGCCTACTTAGTGCTGCTCATCATTACAAAAAGAGCCTAGTCTCCCATTTCAACCGAAATTGTTTTCCTTCTTCCTAATATTATTAAAAATATCATTTTACTAAACTAATTATTTTATTATTTATTTTTTCTTTTTCCTTTTTACGAAGATTTTTTTTTTTAAATCTCTTCCTTGTTTACAAAAGCGCATACTTTGTCTCTATAAGAAAATCTACGCACTTTGTAGTTTGTATCCCTATAATAAAGTGCATGATTTCCAAAATCCTCATTTTTTTAATATTTGCTTAAGTTATAAGAGTTTTATTGATGTTATTTTAGAGAATAAAAATAAAAATAATATAATTTTAGTTTTAGATAAAACCCGCACAAGGTACAACTGAACTAGTTGAAAACAAAATGAGTATTTTGGAAACTAGACACCTTATTATGGAGAATACAAGGTGTGTAGTTTTTTTTTTCATGGAAGACAAATATATGCACTTTTGTAAATGAGGGAGGAGACTTTTAAAATAATCCTAGGAAAAAGAAAAAAAAATAATTAATTTAACAAAATGATATTTTTAATAATCCAAGGAAGAAAGATAAATATTTTTCTTTTAACCTAATATCTTCATATCCAAGGGGTACCCAATATGTTAGTACCAAATATGTTAATAGTCAACCGTAATACCCAATATACCCAAGTCTGATACAAAATATGTTGATATTCAATACTCACCAATATGTTAATACTCAACGTATCTTACTACTCAAGTGTGGTACCCAATATGTCAATTCTAACACAATACCCAAGTCAAGTATGATAGTCAATATGTTAATACCCAACGTGTAATAATGTAACACTAATATATAGATATCCAACCTTCACGTACTCAACCTTCACGAATCCAAAATTCACGTACCGAACTTCACTCACTTACCCAATGTTAGTTATCCGATTTTATATACCCAATATATCTTTTTGGGGCAATTTATAGAATTAAAGAAATTTGGGTCATTTCCTACTATTATAATTTTGAGTAGTTTTCTGTAATTATTTTTCAGGATAAATCTGCAAATTTAGAAAGTTGGGTTATTAGCACAATTACAAAATATAAGATTTTTTTGTAGTTTAACAAAATCTCCATTATTTTGGAAAACGGAAAGTTGTTAGGTTAGACTACCTTCTAGAGGTAGTCCAACCTAAAGCATCCTTACGGATGAGAACAAGAAGTTTGGGGTCATAAGAAAAATTGGGGTTGGGGTCGAGATTCCTGGGCGGGTCAATCGGTCAGCAACACCGTTTAATTCTCTGAAAACATGCCTGGTCTGGATTTCATTAAAAAAAAACAACAACAAAGATCTAGTTCAGAGTTGGAAATAATCATCTCGACATCCCACAAACAACTCCACAAACCTTGGAGTGCCCTGATAACACACATATTGTCACCTTCGATTTCAATCTTTTTTTAGTTGCAGTCTGATTGCCTCTTGTAAACCAGCCTTAAGAGCGAAAGCTTAACCTTTTATGACAGAGTTGAAGTTATTTTTCTTTGCATCAAGGCTAATAACATCTCCATTGTGATTTCGAATCACAAAGTCAATAGATGTTACACCCAAAATAGTTTTGATCCGTCAAAATTAAGTTTATGGAATCTGAATTTTGGTTTTTCCCATTTCATATTGTGTTTTTTTCCTTTTTGTCGCATTAGTGTCCTTTTGTTGTTGTTTAATATCGTAATAATCTTCGTCAGTGATTATAATTTTACAGTTATGGATTTGATTTTTAATGAATGCAATTACCTTAGTATCAGGGTCAATTGTTTATTATTAAAGATAATTTTGTTTCTAAGAAACCAAATACTCCACCGTATAGTTGCGAGACACTCGAACTTGTTCGTTCCAAAAAAATTTTAATTTCATGTAGGATTTCATGAGCTTTTTTATTTTGGGTTCTTATTTTGTTGAGTTCATTCAAGATTGTTCTATCGAATTTGGTAATGATTTGTTTAGTGAAAGGGCATTCGATGATCAGGTTAGACGAGTCTTCCATGTGATTGTTGAAGAATTCACAGTGCCTTGTTACGACAATTCTTCTTTCATCCGGTTTTGCTTTTGTTGGAATTCCGTTTATAGACATTTTCCAAATAAAGTTTTTAATTTTGGGTTGGGTATTGAGTTTCCAAACCCATTAACAATAATTATTTGGTTGAAAACTGGATTCCTCCTCAATCCTATTGGAAGTAAATTTAGTAGAGAATCAACCGTTTTTACTGCATCTTCAATATAGTTTGTCATGCGGTTCATTTTTGGTTTTGATTGTTTCTTTTATTTTTTTTCCTCTAATATCTGAATTAATGATATTTTGTAACTCGTTAACAAAATCATCCAATTGATATAGGGTCTCTGCTGAAACCAATTGACGGTGGCGTCAAGATCCGGTGACGACAAGCGAGGGCGGTGGGCGGAGATCCATCTCCAGGGTACTGGGCACTGGCACGACATCGTAAGCGGGCCCAACCCGACGTAGAAGAAGAAGACAATGATAGGAGATCCATTTTCGATGACATGGATTTCAGTAACGAATCGAATGAAAATGAAAATGGAGGAGAAGAAGATGTTGGGTCGAGTATTTGTATACCACCAAAGAATGCTCTACTTCTCATGCAATATAAAACTGATCCACTTAAGATGTCTGCTCTTTCTAACAAGTTATGGCAATCACCTCCAAAATCTAAGAAGGATACATCTTACAAGATCCACGCATACATTTGACAGATACACAACAACAAGATCCACACATATATTTGATGTTGGTGGTAACACATCCATAATTCCATATACATCAACTTTTACAATGAATGCCCATAACCACCAATAAATTCAACCATCTTACATCTATCTAGCTAGTTTATGTAAAGTTAAAATACTAACTCCCTAATAATGAAGATTATGAGTACAATATGATCAAAACCTTTCTTTCAAGAACCCTAACTAACATGGAGTTATACTAAATGCTAAGTTCAGCCAAAACCTAAGCCTGATTCCTGCACATTTCGAACTCATCTTCATCTGCTCTATTCTCTGGAATAGGTTCCATGGATATAGACGTAATGCTTGTGTCATTGTGTAGACGCTGCATTTGGAAGGATAGGTTATGGTATTCTGCTGCCATGGAATCATCTATCTTGGATCAACTGGAGAATTCAACTTCAGTTTTTCTTTCTCAACTTCCTTCTGAGCCTTTCTCTTCTCGAACTCTAGCTGCTTGCAGTTCTCATCATGAGCTCGGACAAACAGCCTCAAGAAGTTGAGCAAAGTCGACACCACTGCCAAATGCCATATATATAGTACACAATATTAAGGAAAATGGTTATCCTCCGAGGCAAAGCTCAACGATGAGGTGTTTAGTGGTCAGAATATCAATCTTGTTCCAGGCGTTCAAATATAAGAAAAAGCAATGCAAAACACATTTGTTTTACTTTCACACTAAAAGAACAAAAGCAGGAATACAAAGCAACAACACAAACAACAATTCTAAAGCCAATGATGATCCAAGAAAACCATTATACCTTGTTCAAATGGACACTTTGCTGGATCTTCTCCAAAATACATGGCCAAGGCATCGGCATTCCTACCCTGGAAACAAACAAGTTCACAGACATCTAAGATCAAAGTCGTGTTCTATTTGTGTGCTGTCCTGCATCTACCTTTAAGGTTCATGGAAATGGGGAATGCGTGCTGATAAAGCAGAACCAGTGCTTGTAATCTCTAGTTGGTGATTTGTGTTAATGCTTCCAGAGTGAGACAACTATGATGATACAGTAAGATTTGATTACGATGCTTTCAGACATTCAAGTCTTTTATCAAGTATCAAGTTTCAGTTGAACACCTTCCCATCCACTAAAAGCCTGAAATCGTGTCACTTTCAAGCTTCCAAAAATAAAAAGCACTGTTGATCGGAAGCTCAGATTAGCCTGGCTTTAGCAACTAGAGGAAGGTAGCAAGGAGAGTTTTAAAATCAAGCAGGAAAGGTAACAAACAACTTCTCAGAAGGCAAGCATCACATTTCAAGCATTCTGACATTGACCGCAGACTTCCTGCAGCTATTTGGTTCAATTATCGCCTAATATCAACATATAGTACACATCAAGCTGATAATGGTGGAAGACGCTTACCACGTAACAATAGAGTGCAGCTAAAGACTTCACTTCACCTTCAGCAAAAGAAAGGAATTGCTTCAATAGCTGGGCATAATTAAAGACTTTTTTTGTTAGCAAGGGCTTCCAGATGACCAAAAGAAAGCATAAGAAAAACACACCTTTCAAATTCCAAGCCTATTGAAGCTAAGATGGAAGTATATCTAACAAAGTAACAAGGGCCTGGTTTACAGCAAGAACTATAATCTATCTTGAAACAACTCCATTATGATTACAAATTTACAAGCTCACATCATTATAGGGTATATGGATGCAATGTTTGTATTCTTCAATTTCAAGATGACTCAAATTTGAACCAACAAACTTTAGCAGAATGAGAGATGAAAAACAATGTTAAGGGTGAAACAAAAATATCAAACCTTGCAAAAAATCTTTGACACCAGACCATCATTTTCTGAGGTTGTGAGCTCCTGAGCAACTTTCTCTAACCCTTTGCTGATAGCTTGCATTTCTTCAGCCAAGATCTTCAATTGTATCTACAAATAAAAATTTGCTTAAATGAGCAGCACAAAATAACTAGATGTAACTGAAGGACCTACTTTTGAGCATGGTTGATTTTGTTGTAAATCAGAAAAAGCTTGACACTAATATTACAAATAATAGATGAACAATACAGCGGAAAAATTGTTATTATGTGTTTCAGTTAGAAGCTTGTCATTTTAGTTTTGTGAACAGTTAACACAAGCACATACCACCATCTTTATATTTTGCTGTCCATGTTGAAAGGGCGATCATATTACCAAATGTTAGAATAATAAAACAGATTAGAGACAATGTCATCCGGCTAATAATATTACTTGAATTTCATAAGTCGAGCACATGTGGTATGCTTTTCCTCAACTAAATTAAATGCTTAAATTGACAGAAAAATAAACAGGGGAAATTAATTATAAAAAAAAACGGACAACTTAAATAGAGCCAGATGAACAATATGGGAAAGAACGTACGTTCACATTAAAAGAGCGGCTAAGTAGAACAACAATTAGGAATTAAAATATATCTGATGATTTAGGAGTTCTTAAATAGAAAAGTGAAATTGTTAGAACTACACATGATCAAGTTTAACGGACCACAGCAGGATAAATAAACAAATTTATTTGGTACGGTTGACTCAGAACATAGAATTGGAATACTAGAATACCTAGTGACGGTAAGCGAATAGATAAAACAGCATTTTCTATCCCTTTTTTGGGGTGAGGTGGGGGATGTAGTGGTGAGTGATACCTTTGCTGCAGACTCTAAACTCTGAAGATCCTTGGGGAAATCTAGAAGGTCAGGAAGCTTCTCAGCAAGAACCTACATATCACCAGCAGATCTCAGCAACAATATATTGCAAAAGCTATTCCTGTGGATAGCATGGGAAAATTGGGAAGTCCTCAAGTTGGACATATGTCAACAGCCTATTTCCGGATGGAAAAAAAAAAAAAAAAAAAGATTGTCCAATTGAACGGTAGAAGAAAGTTTAAAGAACGTGATGCAGACCAAGATTCCATGTAAATCAGGTAATTATGAAGCCAAATGGCAAGACTGTTAGGAATTCGTTAAGCATTAGCAAGGTAAAATAGACAGTTTACCTTGCAAAGATAATGCATGAGTGTCATCTTGTTGTTTCTAGCTCGGGTGTCAGTAAGTTTTAAGAGGCTATCCAAGCGGAATCCAACAGCAGATCCTATGTGCAAAATATAACAGAGCTATCAAGACTATGAAACAAAAGACCAATACAATTACTTGACAGCTGATAATACCTAATGTGAAGCCTTAAATAAGCTGTCCCGTTGCTTTGACAACACAAAAGTGAAAGATACAACTTACCCCGTGCAGTGCCTTGGTTCAAAGCATTCCCCAGTTGCAAGATAGTGTGCATGATTCTTCTCAATTTTTCAGAACTTCTCACCTATATTAAGAAAGTGTAGAGGCAGGAATTTATGCACTTTGAAACATGTCTCGAGGGGATATACCGAGACCAAATACAAGGAAGAGTGATTGCTTGCCTCTTCAGATGCGGAATTTACAACATTCAGATTTTTCCTCAGGTCAGAAACCTGAAGAAAATATATTTTGCAAAACATTAAGAGGAAACGCAAAAAATACAGACAGATCGATATGCCCACTTAGATATATCACTAACCTGGGAATTAAACTGCATCTTAAAACAAAAAACCCTTAGCTTTGATTCCACCCGAGGTACTTTCATTAACTCTAAGAAGAACTACAAAAAAAATATTATGAGAAGCAGGTTAGAATGGAACACATCATAATTGGAAATTCTCTTTCAAGTATGATATGGTAAAACTTTGATCTGTCAATATCACCACATAACAAATCGAAATTGATTTTCAACAATTTTACATGTTTTAATGCTTTAAATGAAATTTCATCTGTTGCTTTTCACTTTCACATATGCTTATTGGTTACAGTGGAATTCAAAAAAGACATGGTAGAGTAATGGAGGAAATACAGATGGGATGTTATTCCAGTTCACATGACATTATTTGTATGGAACCAAAATGGTGGTTTAGAACCATCTCTTACGACATCTTTCTATTTCAACACTTCAAATGTATTTAGAACTGATTATTACCAACATATATCTATTTTAACAAAATAGTGTAAAAAGTAAGAAATAAGGATCTGATGTGTCACTCTATTGAACGTGAACAAGAGACTTCAGACGAAAGTGTGCATATTCTCCCTCCTAGAGGTATGCAAAAATGCACATGCAGTTGCCAATTCAAGAATGCTGCATCTCATATATTATCACCACTAGTTTAGGCTTGATTTGATTTTCAATCAGATGTTTTAGTAAGATAACGAAGTTATTATCACCCTTTTCACTGGCATACCACATTGTAACATCCCTGTACCAAAAGATCAACAATTAAAAAAGCCACCCATGTTTTAAGGTTGCAGTCCTTGCTATTGGCTCTGTAGTTTCACTACGGTTTCAATATCTCTTACAAATATAATGCACAAGGATTTTAAAAAATGGGACAAAAATTCAACTCACCTGCTCACATTTCCCTAACTTTTCATTGTCACCAGTGTATCCCTGGAAAATTTGGTAAAATAATTAGCTAAGAAAATGAGATCAGAAGTCATCTGTCTTATGTATCTGTAGAGCATAACATTAGTTCTTAAAGAATATAACACAGGAGCAAAAGGAAGGTAATATCATCAGAAATATGTTGGCAATTACCTTCAGAAGCTCCATCTCCTCCTTTGTTGGACAGAACTTTATTAAGTTTTCCACCTGGTCAATGTCTAAACCCGAATCATCCAAGGCAAGCACTGAATTCTGCATCATATTCAGAGAAGAAAATGCAGGAACGTGAGCATCCCAAATCTTTTTTCCAGGGTAAATATTTAGTTGTTTTCAAAAACATAGCAGAAAAAAGCAAGTAGTATAAAGTTTTCTAAGTATACTCAGGGAATTATCATGCTTCACAACTGTTATCTGCTCAAATTCAATTAGAAATACAACTTTTGCCACTAAATAAAGCAGTAAAATGATAACCTTGATAACTCGCGAATCTAGGAGCCACCAAAGAGTGGGATAATATAAGGATAACTCAGAAGGTAAGGATACATAATGGAGGGAGAAAGAAGGAGAAAAAAGGGTATATTCTTAGATTCTTAGGTCTCAAAGCTCATAAAGTATCATTAATTACAGAGTATCAAGAGAAACAGGAGAATTTTGGGCTTACCATTAAGTCGGGCAAAGGAATTTTGACCTTTGATAACATTATTTCACAATTATATGCTCGTCTAAGCTCAATCTGCAGGAATGAAATATCTCTTTGAATTAAGAAGTTTAATGTGATGCTTAATAGATGTCAGCTTTCACATAACTTATAAATGAATTACACAAGAAATTGAGAAAACAGAGGGTGGTGTGATATTCTAACAACTCTTTAGATGTTGAAATTACTTATTAGTTATTATTGCATAAAAGGGATTTCAATTTTTAAGATTATCTATACAATTACCTATATAACATTTTTTTGTCATGAAAGAGCAACCAAGCCAATCAATCAGGTGCATCTCTAAGGATGACGGACATGATTTAGGGGGGTACATAACTGAGACATGATAATAAAGAAGACTGATGGGGTGCTTTCAGCATATTCTACACGTAACACTAACTTAAAACTATGAGATCAATTTACTTGAGCAGAAACTATTTATGAATGTAAAATGTCATATATTACTGTCCCCTGATTGGGCAGCTTTACCTATCCGTGTCTATATGACAAAAGCGTGAAGAAAGAGCATGCCGGTAGAATGTAGGAAATCCAACAATGTTATAAATTCAAATACCGATTGTACCAAATCATAAGTCATCACATAACCTCCAAAGTTGTGTTATAACAAAATAAGTAGATGAGATGCATTATTTTAGCTCATACAGAAAAAAGAAAAGAAGAAAAATAACAAAAATACCAACAAAAAAAATCCAGATGAGCATGGTAGGTAATAAACTATAAACCTGCACATACACCCATATAAACAACCTGTCAGACTTTCAGAAAGAACGTTCCTATGATATTATTGCCAAGTCTAATACAATATAAAACCATAAAAGACATTTTCTTCAAGCATTATGTTGGATATTCAAGCACAGAGCATGAACTAAGAGAATGGGTCCAGTGTAAGTAAGGACATCGTTAAAGAATTGTACAAGTAACTTACCAGCTGTACTTTATCCAGTTTTGGTCCTGAAGCACCGCGATTTGATTTTCCACCTGAACTCCTAAGATCCGAGTTTGGAGCTGCTGCTGCAAACAGATTCTCAAGTTCTGAAAAGTCAAACTCTGGAGCCCTGGCAGACAAGTAAAATGAAGCACTGAAGCCAATGTGCAGGAAATAGTCTATAATCTGAAGATACAGGAATTATTCAGTTAGAGACTTCAGTGAGAAGACACAATATTTACTTGGAAGCTTCTCCAGATTTTTGTGCATCAGCCCATAAGCTTCCTTGCATTACCCTGGTTAACTTCAACCAATGATATGGCTTCAAAGTTGTCCTTTTTGGCTGATTTGGATTCTTAGCAAGACTTCGTGTTAGGCCCCTTCCTTTTGAACTTAGAAGTGGTCCAGGAGCAGGAGGTACAAGACCATTACTTCCTGGCACGGGGGGTGGACCGGGTGGCTGAGGGGGACCACCTTTTCCAGATGGAGGAGGTGGTACAGGCGGACATGGTGGAGAAGTTCCGATTCTCGGACTTGTGAAGTTAATGCTAGGAGGAGGAGGTGGAGGCACCACAGAGGAAGTTTTTGGTGGTAGTGGCGGTGGTGGAGGAGTACTCACAGCAGTACCCTGTTTTGGAGATGACAAAGCTAGTTTAGAATTTTCTGATAGAGGGGGTGGGGGAGGGGGAGGGGGAGGTGGTTTAGCCATTGTGGTGCTTGATGTATATGGAGGTGGAGAACTTATCGAAGGAGGGGGAGGAGGTGGTGGAGGAGGAGGTACAGAAGCAGAGTGGCTTGCCAATGTTTTTCCACCAGAAAGTGGGGAAGATACGACTTTAGCTGACGATGATGTGTGTGGAGGTGGTGGGGGTGGTGGGGGCGGTGGTGATGAGAGTTTTGATGGAGGGGGAGAAGGAGAAGCTTTTGGCGAAACTTTAGGTGACGGGGAGAGCTTTGTCGCAACTGAAGCATCAGCATGTGGTCGTGATGAAAGTGGAGGCGGAGGAAGAGGTGAATGAGAGCCTGAACGTACAAGTTTAGTCATATCAGGAACAGAAGCAACTATAGTAGAGGATGAAGAAGATTCTTGGCTGTATTTCTCACTTTCGTGTGCAGTATGATCATCCAAAACTGCAGTGATTCCGAGAGGTGGGGATGTACCTCGATACCTTGCTTTGGATGATAGAGGTGAACTGGGGAATGAATTGCTCCTCTGGGTAGGACTAGAATGTGATGAAGGAGAGAATCGGGGGGTTATGATTTTCGATAGACTCGTCATTTTTGTAGGAATTGTATCTCCAGAGGTTCCTGAAGAGGACTTGGGTCGCTTCTCCGTGGCCATAGATGTGGGACTGCTACTGCTCTCTAATGTATGCAATTGTGGAATGTCATTGAACTTTTCTGGAATAGGATCTTCAAGACTAGCTGATGCCATTCGTGGAGGATCTATTTCCTCTGCAATCAAATTAGCATCCCCTGTTGACATGAGACCCTTGATTTTGCTGTCAGATGCTAGTGAGGTTTGCTTTTGATCCAGGTTTTCAGGATAAAAAGGTTCAAGAAGTTCTGATTTTCCTACATCAGAAGAAGGCACTTCTTTTCCGTCCTGCTGAACAGTGGTCGTTTGCCTTTCCAGCTCCATGGTTGCAAAGTTCTCATTGCTGTTTTCATATGTGCCCGAGCTTACCATAACCTCTGGCACTTGTAGGTTACATAAACCAACAGATGTAGCTGTTGTTTCTATTGGACTTGCCTTATCTTGAGCAATTTCAGTATGCAGGGGAAATTCCGCTGAAAGCCCTTGCTTTTGTAGTGTCTGAGACTGAGGATTCTGTTCAAGTATAGGATTTAATACTTCAGGGCTCCAAGTTTCTGCTTCCTGGTCAGATACAAAGTGGAACTTTTCCTTGTGGTGAGTTGGTGTAGTTATATGCTCTAGAAAATTCAGTGCCAAATCTGGCTTTGGGTCTAGCCAGTTTACATTGCTGAAAATCTCCTGCACTTTAGCGAAGGCATCCAGAGGAAGTTCTTCTTTTGCCACAACATCAGGCAAATCAATTGCAGCAACAGAGGCAAGTGCATCCATCTCTGAAAAGATTACCTTCAATTGGGAGATATGAATCAAGGTTCTATCCACGGATAATTAAAAAGGGATAGATGCAGACAAAATAGAAAGTAGATAAGAACATTATAGGATTTCTGAACAGAGAAAGCAAGATCTTAGTACCTCTGCTCTGAATTCCTTAGGGAAGAGATCTTTTGCATTCCAAAGGATGTCAATATCATCACGGTTAAGCATTAAAATGTTGGATCTGATGAAAGCTGTATTAAACATGACCCTAAACATCATAGCTTCGCGCTCTAGATCGTCATCTAAGGTTATGCACTCAAGCACAACATCTCCTTTAATATGGCAATTGATATCAATCTTTAGCAATCCACAATCTACCTGAATGTGAAAAGTTATAAAATTCAGAAGAAGAAAAACACTTCTACTAATCAAAATAAAGGGGACAATGTCATAAATAGAAGGGGGCATGCATAATCATAGTAGTCACTGCTTTCCCGACTACAACGTAATAAGCAGAAAGCATTCTGTTTAAGAAATATTCCAATCCTGCAAGATGCACAAGCCAAGTCAACAGTAATTTGGTGGGGACCGGCTCTATATCCACATTATACGTAAATATATACATAGAGAGAGAGGGCAACTAGGTGAGGGGAAATACAAAGCAAAGACGGAAAAATAGAAACACCTGTTTGTAGTGTCGAACAACTTTGCTTTTCTTTGACATTGAAAATAGAACCTTTGGAGAAGGATCTGAAACTAAAAGAGGGTCCTGTCCATATATTCTAAGTATTGGTCGGCAACCCCCCTTTCCATCAATATTAGGGATGGATCTAAGAATCATGCAATCCATGGTGAGTTCTCGGTCTTTGGGAGGCCATTCTGAGCCCAGATTCCTCCTGGAAATATATTTAAGGTATCTCAGCTGTGAAGGTAATGGGTTCAATGGAGAAACCAACTGTAAGAGCTCCTGAGGCGCTTGTTTGTGGATCATGTCCAATGTTTTCTGTTCCGCTGCATACTGCTTCCTGTAAATTAGGAGCCCAGCTAACATGAAAGCCAATACTGGCCATCCACCTCGTTCACAGTGCATTAGCAGGACATTATGTTGCCCAAGTAAAAGCCAATTCTCACTTGATCTTAAGAAATGATGGATCACCTCCATTGTGAGCAAAGGACAACCTTCGTAATGTCGTGGATAGTCCATGACAGTCATTTCATGCTCAGATAGAATATTAGCAATTTGGCTCTGTTTCTCTCCCTCGCGGAAGTTGAATACCATGAATGAACCTTCTGGGAAATAAGCGCGGAGTTGTTTCACTATGTCACCGATGTAAGTTTTATAATTTTCGTCCTCCACAACGTCGGTCGTAAAGCAATAATCAAAAACTACATGAATAAAAGCAAGCCAAAAGTAAAGGTTATGCTCAGAAAGACGAGGAACATAAGTGGCAGAGGTAATATGAATATCACACCCCTATACAAAACTTAATGTTAAACGCTAGTTTTAATATCATCTTGGCAAACTTGCCAGCGGTAGAAGAATATCTGAAGACAGTCCCACATAAAACCAGAATAATATATCAGCAAACAAAACTACTCCTCCATACATAAAAATAATATCATATCACTTCATTTATCATGGCCCGCTTGCTGAACCAAACATTCATTCATTATGATTAATCTTAAATTTTCTTTACATTATCTATAATTCAGTGGCTATCCAGACCTCTGTAAATTGGATAACATTGTTGGAAGAACTCAGATTTTCCTCCAAAAGGAGAGCAACACCAAGGATAGGACTATAGGAGGAAGATAAGAAAGAACAACCCAGAAAAACATTAAAGATGGGATGTGGAGAGGGTAGATGTTCACAGCTGGTATTTCCAAGAGAACCCAGCTCAGTAAAGACAAATCAACCCTGATCCAACAGGGCCATCCGGTTATTTGGCATCATAACTCAGACCCATACCCCAGTCAATATCATCAAACCCAACCTGGCCTTAAAATCTATCAAAAACAAGTTTCTAAGTAAATACCTAACTTAGCATAATAGAAGCACAGGGACAAATGCTACCCATGTAGTCTGATCCATCAAGAATATACCTAAACATCCCTCCACTTCCGCCAAAACCAACTTCTAAAAACTGAAGTAAGAGAAAGGAAATTAGAGATAAACTTAAATAGCGTCAAAGAATAGGCATTAAGTAATAGATAGAAACTCTACAATGGTAAAATCAAACTAAGCTATAAGGCAATAGCTGAAACTTAATATTAAAGACATAAAACTTGATTTGCACACGATAATACCCTCAAAATTAATGTTGCACGATCCGTTCAGCAGAGGCTCACGTAGCTCAAAATCCTAAACTGACAAATATAATCAAGTACTGTATCATTCTGATGGGAAATTTCCCAAATTTGTGGAAATGATACAACTAAATTAGCACACAATAAAACCCTCAAACAACTACGACGAATTACTGAGAAAGTACTGACAGTTTGAAGCCGTGTGAAAGTAGGTTACCATAAACTCGGTCAGAGATCTCAAACAACCCATCGGGCGGCTTCTTGAAAAAGATTTTCCGAAACAACGCCATTGTTTATGAGACTGGAGGGTCAAATTTGCAGCAACGGGGGAAGACCCTCTATTCAAACCGTATCAACAATGTTGGCCAAGGTTGAAGGGTACAGATTCAGTCGAAATGTACACAATGAACAAAGAGGAACGCAATATATCATAATGGGGAGAGAATGAGAGGGGGTGGAGAAATTGTGGGTGGGTCGAGAGACGAAAAGGGTATCGGTTTTGCTGGGTGGGTAAGAAAACCCAAGTGCCCAAATTCGTTAATTTTAGCCTTGAGGATTACACTATCAGCAAAAGTTCGCTTTCAAATGGAGGAAAGGAGAGCGGGGATTAGAATAGAGAGTCCAAGGAGGGTGAAGAAGAAGCCTCTGTCAGTAGATATCGTGGTAGGGCTCGAGACGATAATGGAGCTGGGGATGGAGATTATAAGAGTTGGGTAGGATCCAAGTTAGGGGATCTGGGGTTTGTCTTACCCTTTTTCCTCTCTCTTTTTCTCTACGTTTGATTGATGTGGGAATTGCAGAGACTGGGACTTCGAATTAACGTGGGGAAGATGATGATAAGGATGTCTTATTTCTTCCTTTTCTCTCTCTCGTCAGAATCTCAACAGTGCTTTGTCGGCTTCCTTTTCCCTCCAAATTCAGGGATTAGTAGAGAGATCATGTGTGCAAGTAATCGTGCATCCAATCCTAGTGATCAAAGTCAAATCACAGTGCTACTTGCTAATCCTCAAGCTGATGGGATCACTTTTAACGTTTATAGCATCTTTCAAAAGTAAAACCCTTGTTTATTTATATTGAAATACATTCAACTAATAATTATATTGACTAACTATTACAAATTTTACGACAGTGATAAAGTAGGAAAAATTGAGTACTTTTCAAGTGAGAATATTTCCTACGAATTTAGTAAGTGAATTTTAATCGAAATTGTAAGACTTTATCTTTCTTTGCATCAAAAAAAACAAATTAGATTTTATTTTTCTCTCACCGTTATATATTATGCTACACATAAAATTTATATTAATTTTCGAGTGTAACTCTATCACTGGTGTTCGTGTTAGATGGATTCATCAACTTAACGACATTTTTATCTGTTGTATATATTTGCCCAAACATACATGTTCGAAACATACATGTTCTAACACGAGCTTAGTATTAAGTTATCGCGTGTATAACGAATTTATCCGTTGTATATATTTGCCCAAACATACAAGATTCAAGACAATATTCCATATGCTCCACATGGATAGTAATTAAGTGTATGGAGTCGGACTCATTGATTTTATTATTGACTTTGTGTTTAAGATTTCTCGTGTATTTCAAAATTTCTTTCTCACATTTCATAGTATCTATTCATCTCCTCTCGTAGACATTGTGTTATTTTGTTTGTAATCATAAAACCAAAAGGATTGAACTAGTTTAACGACCCAACCAAATTGGTTTCACTCAAATAAATGGATTTTTGAAAATTCAATCACTTAATGCATTTATAAATTATATACACATTATGAGCAAGTTCACCCGTTGGGGTCAAAATATCAAATGTCACTATTTTAAATGTCATTGGGTCAAATGTTATTCATCAGTCGATTTTGTGTACGCTTTAAACAATTTAAAAATATACCAAATTAGAAGTAAATGTTTTTTTTATTAGAATCACTCCTTTTGTTATGTAAATTGTATATACAAAAGTTTCACAATTTTTTGGCCATCGAATTGACCTTCTTAATTTTTAGAGATTTTATCCGAATTTCGTGTGATAATACATTTTGAATATATTTTGGAAAAAAGTAAATATCAAATAATTGTAATTTTAAATGTAATCACTCGATGCATCATAAAACTCGTATAAATTAAATTTTCATAACTTTTTTCGACATCGGATTTGATGTACTCGTTTTTTTTAAAGATGTTGCCCTAATTTCATATTTTCATGTAATATACAGTTTTAAACTTTAAAAATGAAAAATTAAAGATAGAAGGACTTTATGGGAATGGATATATTTCACTCATCATATAACAAGTATATACTGTACTTTTGCAATTTTTGAAGCATAATTTGATGTTCTCAAGTTTTAGAGAATTTTTTCCGATTTTCGCATATTATACCTTTTAATCAATTTCGAAAAAATAACGAATTATAAATAAATGATGTTTTGGAATGTATTCGCTCCATGCATCATAAAACGTGTATATAGTAAGGATAAAAAACTTTGGGACCATCAAATTTGACGAATTTGATGTTCTCAAAATGGTAGACGAAATTCGTCGGAAAATCTTTAAATCTGGAAATGAATTCTAATTGTATAGGTTATGTGAGGCTTATAGTGTGTCTATTTCCAAAAAGTCATTCATTGAAAATTGTCATTTTCGAAAAATGTTCGTAGGATATAGTATACGAAACTTTTTATGTACAAATTCTATTATGCATAGCGGGTGTTTATTCGCAAAAATTCAATTATATGAAACTTGTCATTTTTTGAAAATGTTCGAAGGATATATAGTACAAAAAATTCATAGGAAATTTCGAAAACTCTGAAAACGTAGTATCCCTTGCTCCAAAAACCTTGAAAATTTGTTTCATATATACTAGTCTTATGATAGATAAAGGATCCATTTCCAAAAAAAAATCAATAAAACTTGTTGTTTTTTAAAAATGTTTAAGGGGTATTATAGCACACGAAATCTGCACGAAATATCGAAAACTCCAAAAATGTCGTATCACTTCCTTCAAAAATCGTGAAACTTTTTTGTACAAGTTTTCTAATGCATATAGTTTGTCCATTCCCAAAAAATGAATTTTTAAAAACTCATCTTTTTTAAATGGTCAAAGGTATAATATACAAAACTTGCCACAAATCTAAAAAACTCTAAAATCATCTTATCCTTCGCTTAAAAAACCGTAAAACTTTTTTTCACAAATTTTTAATGCATAATGTGTTAATTTCCTAAAAAAAAAAAAAAAAAGCTTGTCGTTTGTTGAAAAATGGTCAAAGGATATAGTACATAAAATTCGCTAAAAATCTCAAAAACTCCGAAAACATCACATCACTTGCTCAAAATACCGTGCGACTTTTTTATATAAGTTTTATGATGCATATCGTGTGTCCATTAAGCTGGAGATATTTGATGGAGGACGATGGTTGTTGGGTTTGTTGTCTTGTGCTCGAAATACTTTAAAGACAATAACATACCTCATTCGGATCCTTCGTATGTATGAAAAAGCATCGTAAGAGGGATCAAATAGGTTATCAATAAGGGCATTCAATGGGTTCTTGGGGACGAAAATACAATTTTCTTCTGGTTGGATAAATGGTTAACAAACCCTCCCCCTTCTGTTAACAACTACATGACCTATTGAAGAAGAGATAAGCAGTTAAACCTATCATTTGCCCTTTTGAGTCTCTTGAGTGATGATAATATAAATATTGTTGTCGGCGAGATGAGATGTATGGCTCTCTGGATGGGCTTTCCTCCTCCTCTTCTACTAATAAGTTAATTACTTCTAGTTATGACATCTCCTCGGTGGATAGGGTTATGTTTAAAAATGTCCGGTAAATTAATGACCCATAAAGGAAAAAGATGTTTGTATGGAAGTTGCTGAAGTGTGGGATTCTTATGAACACCGAAAGATGTACAAGGCACATTGCTTTGTCGGATACATGTTGTTGCTGCAAATTTATGCCAGAGACAGAAGCTCAACTTTTCAGGGATTGTGAATGCAATAACCGGAAAATTTTATTCCGATAACAGTCGTAGTACCAAGGCTCAATCAATTAAAACCGAACCCAACCAGTTTTAATCTCGGATCAAAGCCTCTCCTTCTTGCGTTCTTTCTTATTTCTTTTGGCCGGCCTATCTGTTTGCGGCCCAAGTGCTCCCTGACCCAATTGCTTCTCCTTTCCCAGTTACTAATACCATGGCCCAATTGCTTCTCCTTTCCCAGTTACGGATCAATGCAAAGGATATCTCCCCCTCTCATTTTCTTTTCTTTTTTTTTAATTTGCCTTACTTGAACAACAACCACCGAGATCCTCGTTCCAACTTCGCGACCGGCCCCTCGATCTCTTCTGACCTTTCAGCTTTGATCGCATCAATCGGCAGCGCTCCCACACGATCACTCCCACCAACGAACTCTGGTTCGTCTCAGCAACGTCTTCTGGAGCAGCAATGGTGGTCTCCTGTTTCGTTTCAGCAACACCTTCTAGAGCGGCAACGGTGGTCTCCTGTTTCGCCTTAGCAACGCAACAGTGGTCTCGTCTCCATCTTCTTCGATCAGTCTGGTGAATAGCATTTGCTTTACCCTTTGCTTCTCCTTCATGCCTTCCCTCCTTCGATGGTTCTTGAAAGCCAAGAACTCACCATCTCTTCATTGTGTCCGTTCCAGTTAAGCAGGAGGTATAAGGTCGGGATTTGGGACTCTGACATCGTACCCTTGGCTGCAACGAACAGAGGTATTGTCCTCTTGGCTTTTCTTGCTTTTGTTGATCGTACACACATGAAATCATAGGAGAGTATAGGTTTTGCTTCCCACGAGATTCAAACTTGAGACCTCATGTGCTAGTGTTTATAGAATTGTTTAGTTGCTCAAAGGGCTCGAATCCAAGACATAGTGGAGGAACATTTTATTTCATAACTTGCTCTCTGCACGACACGAACTGGAGATGTGTTGTAGGTTGTCTTATTCCAGAAAATTTCAGTTTTTGTATCTAACTTTGGGACTAAGGTTCGATGACTTAGAAATAACTTTTACCGTTGAAATTTTAATATGTTGTAGATGGATATATTTCGTTTATAGTATAAAATTTTGGGAACGATCGAACGGTTAAAATTGGACTTATGAGGTCGTAAAGTAAGGTATAAATGCAGTTTTGAGAAATAGTAGGATTTTTGGCTAAGTGTTGGTTTTAAGTGTTCAAGTAGGCAACTTTTCGATTTTTATTTAGAACTTTTGGATAATTGATTATGGGTTTTGATCATCCTAGCTAAGAGTAGGCATGACATAGTACGTTTAATATTTTTCTCGGAATTTTGGGGATTTAGTAGAAGTGTTTTATCGTAGGCCAAAATAGGGCACTTGAGCGGTTTCAGAAAGAAGTATGATTAGGATTTTTGACTTAGGATGTAAGTTTGAGTATTTCTCAAACCCGTTATGGATATTTTAGGGTGATGAGATATTGTTGGACAATAGTGAGGTTCTTAATCCCGTTTTGGGCACTTTTCGGAATCATAGGAAAGTTAAGGACATTTTGGTAATTTCCGTAAAAGTTAGGTTTTCACAATCTTTTATTCCAAAAATTTACTCACTAGTGTACGAGCCAGCTAGAAGTGTTGTAACCCTTAGAATTATGATTCGAAGACGTTCTTTCTTGACTAGGTAGTTGATAGTGATTGCACGAGCACACTATAGTTAGTAATGGTTGGTTGTCGATAGGGATGGCAATGTATCGGGTGGCGGGTGGATAACCTTGACCGCCACCCGATCCATCGACCATAATTGTCCACCCCAACCGATCCACCATCCGCTAAGAATCTCACCCGCATCTAATCCACCTGCATCCACCGGATGAAGCGGGTGGATTGGGTGCTTTACACTTTATTTATAAAATTGTAAAAAAAATAATATTTTACTGAAAAATCAAGATAATACTTAATTCAACTAAAATTAACATAAGATTTTACATGACATAAAGTACAACACTATAATCAAGCAAGATCTAAAATAAACAAATTATAATGAATCAATAATATCAACCGAGATATATTAGTAAGAAAATGAAGGTAAAATATTTATAATATAAAAACTATAAATATTAAAAATAGATATAATTTTAAGCGAGTGGATACGGGTCGGATGGATGGGTGGATGATGGATCGGGTGATGGGTGGATGAAACCTTCAGTCGCATCCTGCCCGATCCACCACCCGCGTACACCCGTCCCTTAACGGGTTTTCACCCTTTTCCATTGGATTAGGTGGCCGGATATCCGTCGGGTATGGGTGAAATTGCCATCCTTAGTCGTCGATCTATTCAGGTAAATCTTACGGACTTTCTTAGCTAATGATACTTATATGAGTGTATATTATAGTAGTGGTGCATGTTGGATGTTTATTAGTCGACTTGTGTAGGACAACGTTACGGTATAAGTAGACCTAAATGTATGAGAACGGGTCGTGACATCACTGCCCAGCGCTGCCAAGTTACTGGGAGGCTCTTTGCAACCAGTCCATAACGGTATACGGTGAGATGCATTGGATCCACTTCGGTTGGTTTACGGGGACAGACGCGAAGGTCGGAAGACCTTTGTGCCACACTAATGTGATCGAACTCGATTCGAACACGAGGATCCACCGGCACAAGTTCACTCTCGGATTAGAATGGCACAAGTTCACTTCGGTTGGTTTATGGGGATAGAGGCAAAGGTCGGGAGACCTTTGTGCCATACAGATGTGATCGAACTCGACTCAAACACGAGGATCCACCAGCACAAGTTCACTCTCGGATTAGAACGGGAAATAGAACGCTTTTTCTTTTGAATTTTGGATTTTTGGATATGAAGAGCAAATTCCCTCGGTCTCTCACTTTGGGAATTCCTCAACTCGAACGAACTACCCTCGGAATCTCACTTTGGGGTTCGAACCTTCGTTCTTTGGCCTCTCACCTTAGAACCACCTAAGCATCTTACCTAGATGTTTGAAAACTAAGCATATCACCTAGATATCGGGTTTTGCTTTAAAGCAAACAACAACTTTGAAAGCAGAAATGCTAACTTACTTCATTAAACTTGACTTGTCTTAGAATGGGAGGATACAAGGCTTTATATAGCCACAAAACTCAGCCTAGAAACTCCCTAATTAAGTGCTAGAAATATCAAAGATTTATCAAAAGAAATGGCAAGAAATACAAGAGTTTTCCAAGTTAATTCAAACACATAAATGACCACATTTAGCCTTTATTCAAAGATGACTCTTGGAGCTTATTCTCTTCACTTGGACAACACATCAAGGAGGGTATAATAATGTCTTGTAGTCCATATTGAAGGAGAAGAAGACCATTGAGCTAAATTGGACTCCATTCAGTGTAAGTGTGTGAAGATGCCTTCAATTTTTGGTGTAATGTTGACTTGTCGACCTTCACATGATTAATACATAAATTCATGAATAATATATGAATAATATGATCATGGTATTTTGCATGAAATATGTATTGGTTGGACGTGCATATGTTTTGTATAACCATCTTTCATGCCTCCATGCATGATCTTGCCCAACAATCCATACAAGTATCGTAGTTGCTGCAATGTAGGGTCATTTTCACCCTCTTCCTCTTGAAATATCGACTTTGTGTAAACTAGAAAGTTATAGATATTGAAAATACCTTTCAAACTAGTACTCATGGGTATTTTAATTCCAAGTATTGTTTCAGTTATAGGCGTTTTACTGAGAGTAGGCAAACCTGACAACTTAGCCGGAGAGAGTGAAAGTTGGCTTGATTTGGGCATGTTGAAAGCAAGCATTTTCGGATTAATTTTGATAGGTTCCGGCTGAGTTTTGACTTGGATGGTTGGTGGAAAAGCGATTGGTTCCGGCATATTGACGACGATTTATTTTCCGGGGAGGATCACATCACACACAATAAGTTGAACTAATATAAGTGATTGAACCACCTAATGAAAGACAATAATACGATTGAGTGTGAAGCATGCTATGTGTTTAATTTCTGTATTGTGTGTGTATGTGCTTCTTAGTATTAACTTATATTGAATTGTTAGCTAACGGTCTATATCGTCGTTGTTAGACCTTGCAGGTTATACAACAGTTGAGGGATCCAGAGAGAGGTGGCCAGTCGGGTTTTCATATTATTTTGTTTGGGTTTTTCTTTTGGGATTATTGTTAGTGACAAATTCATTTCCCTTTTTGTTGGACTTTGTCACTTTTGGACGGCTGACATTGTTTCCTTTCCGGGTCATTCATTTTCATCATTATTTTAATCGGTTTCTTATTTGTGCCTTGTTGTAAGATTCAGTAAAGTTGTTGTTAAACTAAGGTCAGGACCCATTGTGAGGTCCTAACCAGTAACATTTCGGGTTCCCAGAATTAGGGGTGTTACAACATGGTATCAGAGCTTAGTTGACAACAATGACACTCACAATCTACTAAGAGGCCGGATAATAAACAGAACCCGCAAGGGATTATTTTCAAAAAAATTAAATTAAAATTTTTTTTGCAAAGTCGGGTTGGGATAGTTAGTATGGAAACCACCACCACTCTCCGCGGATCTCAATGGCATATTTTAGAATGGATATTACGGACTTGTAGTGAGTTAGTTAGTTAGTTAAATCTTGTCTAATCTTAGTCACGATAATTCCCACAGATGACATGTGATAGGTAGCTGATATGGCTAGTCGGGGTTATCCACCCCTGCCCCCTGCTGGACGTGGTAGGGTTGGTAGGACTCCTGCAGTTTAGAGGGCGCTGTCGTAGAGGCGGACCGGCAGTTGGTAAAGGTAAGGGTCGTGATGTTGTTCACGAGCCACATGTGGTTTAACCAGTAGCTAATGTGGAGGAGGAGATTGTTGAGAGTGTTGGACCCGTTGAGAGACCAAAATCTTCAAGGGCACGGATAGCCAAAGAAGGTCGTATCTCGATGGGAGAATCGGAGTTTCGAAATTTTTTCCAACAAGTGATTGAGGCAGCTAGGAGAGGGGACCGAGCTCCAAATCCCCAGGCCTGTTAGGTTTGTTAAGGTGTCACAAAGAGTGGCCCCTGCACAGGTTGTACTTGAGAGAGCTGATGTGGCTCCTGCACAGGTTGTACCTAAGAGAGTTGTTGTGGCTCCTGCACAGGTTGTACTCGAGAGAGCCACTGAGGTGCGGCACCAGTGCAGACTCGTGGTTGAAGACTTTCAATTACATGCGAGTACCACCTTCGATGGGAAGATTGGATTAGAGGTGGAGAATTGGATAGGTCACGTGGAGTCTTCTTTGGAGTTGATCCGTTGCCCTGAGGATCGTCGAGTTGAGTTAGTATAGACTTTGTTTAGGGACCGGGTCCGATACTGGTGGAGGACAGTAAAAGATGGAGTTACTATAATTGAGCAGCTGAGGAATCTGGTTAGAGATCACTTATGTCCAACATCATTGAGGAGGGACAAATACTAGGACTTTCTAGAGGCTAGGTACGAGGATATTCCGATTACTGAAGCGATCAGGAAGTTTAGATAGGAGTTGACACTACTAGGGCCAGATGCCCCACCTACAGGGCATCATGTGTACTTATTTTTGCTGAGGTTGAGAGAGGATACCCGTTCTTATCTTGCGAGTTTCCGCTGCGAGTATTTATTGGATTATTGGGACAGAGCCGCATCATATGAGAGAGATAGGATGGGAGTGAGGAGAGCAACTTAGACTGGGGATCCAAAGAAGAGACAAAAGGTGAAACATCCAGGTCATGGATAGGAGCTGCTATTTAGTAGAGGACAGACTCAGGGAAGACAGAGTTGTTTCCGCCTAAGAGTCGTACGTCAGTACGTAGATGTACGGTGCTACAATTATGGCACATATGATCATTTTCGGGCAGTGTAGGAAGCCCATGGTCACTTGTTTTACTTATGGTAGAAAAGGACATCGGGCCATGTTTTGCACACATGGGAGGACTTCATAGTCACAGGGATCTTCTCCTGCTGGTACGCAGGGTAGTGGATAGAGACAGTCACATTGGGCATCAAACAGCAGACGGCACCGGGATATCAGCAGCAGTACAGAGCTCCAAGACACCCTCCGCCACAGGGTTCTACCCAGGGACTTGGCCGTGGTAGAGGTCGTGGTGGTAGTTCAACAAACACCAGAGGAACACAGTTTTGGGGGATTGCGTTGAGGAGTGTTGACTAGTCGACTGCCCCTACGACTACAGGTACGATTTTGAGTAGAGATGAGCCAGTTCGAGTGTTATTTGATATGGGGGCTATCCATTCTTTTATTTCTGATGCTTGTCTAGATAGGTTATCCTTAGATATGGTCATATGGTAAAGGGAGTACCTTTTATAGTGGGATTGCCAGATGAGGGTAAGATTAGATGTTCTCGGGAGATTCATGATTGCCCCATTCGTCTCGCCGGGCAAGACTGGCTAGTTGATTTCTTAGTCATGCAATTAGTGCATGAGGATGTCATCCTAGGATGGATTAGACGGTTAAGTACGGAGCAGTGCTTGATATAGGTCGGGGAGGACAATGAATGTTACTATAGGAGAGGGATGGATACATGTCTTCGAGGATAGGATCTCGAAAATATGGATCTGTCATCATCGCAGTTAGAGCGACCAAACTGATCGGGCAGGGTTGTGAAGCCTTCTGGCGCTATGCCATGAAGAAACAAGGGAGTCAAGTATTAAACGAGATACCGGTAGCATGCGAGTTTTACTGAGGTGTTCAGGGATGACTTTTACGGTTTACCGCCATAGAGGAGTGTGTATTTCGGTATTGAGCTGGAGCCTGGTACGAGACCGATCTCGAAGGATCCATACCTATGGAGCCCATTGAGATATTAGAGCTCAAGAAGCAGTTAGAGGAGTTGTCTGAAAAGGGGTTCATTCGCCCGAGTGTCTCTTCATGGGGTGCTCCAGTGTTGTTTGTGAGGAAGAATGAGGGATCGATGAGACTATGTATCGATTACCGAAAGCTAAACGGGTGACCATCAAAAATAAATATCTTCTGCCCCGTATAGATGACTTGCTTGATCAGTTAAAGGGAGCAGTAGTGTTTTCTAGAATCGACTTGAGGACGGTAATCACCAGCTGAGGGTGAGAGAGTAGGACATACCCAAGACGGATTTCGTACTCGGTATGGCCACTACGAGTTTGTGGTGATGCCATTAAGGCTTACAAACGTGCTGACGATGTTTATGGAGTTGATGAATGGGATATTCATCGACTACTTAGATCAGTTTGTGGTAGTATTCATTGATGATATACTAGTGTATTCCCGGAATCGGGATGAGCATACAGGGCATTTGAGGACCGTGTTGCGAGTTCTTCGGGACAACGAGTCATATGCCAAGTTATCCAAGTGTGAGTTTTGGATTTCAGAGGTGGCCTTACTTGGCCATGTGGTCACTACTGAGGGAGTTAAGGTCGATCCGGCGAAGATTGAGTATGTATCTCTTCGTGGCAGCCCCTGAAGAATGTCAAGGATGTGCGTAGCTTCTTGGGGTTAGCCGGATATTATAGTAGGTTTGTGTGAAGGGTTTTCAGGGATTGACTTATCTTCTGAGGAAGAACACTCGATTTGTGTGGTTTAAGCCGTGTCAGAAGAGTTTTGAGGAGTTGAAGAGGAGATTGACTTCTGCTCCGATATTAGCCCAACTAGAGGGCACTAAGGATTTTGTAGTATATAGCGACGCATCCAAGCTGGGTTTAGGATGTGTCTTGATGCAGAAGGGTAAGGTCATTGCTTATGCGTCTTGTCCACTGAAGACGTATGAGGAGAACTACCGACTCCATGATCTAGAGCTAGCTGAAGTGGTCCATGCTTTGAAAATTTGGCGTCACTGCCTTTATGGGATAACGTGTCAAATCTTTACGGGCCACAAGAGCCTAAAGTACATTTTCACTCAGCGGGAATTGAATGATCGCCAAAGGAGATGGTTGGAGTTGATCAAGGATATCATTTTGATCTAGAGGTGTTGTACCACCCGAGCAAGGCGAATGTAGTCGCCGATGCACTTAGTCAGAAGACACCTCGGGAGAGAGCGATATCCCGTTTGACAGCCCAACCTCAGTTACACTGGAATTTGATGAGATTAGAGGTTAAGATACGATTTTCGGATATTGACAGACATCTGAGTGCATTAGAGTTATTACCTGATTTGTTGGATGAGATCCGACAGAAGCGGGAGAGTTGTCCGACATTATCCAAGATTTGGGATAGGATGACCCGAGGTGATGCCCCACAGTTTGTGATTGGACCTGATGGAGTGATGAGACGTCAGGGGGCATATATGTGCCGTCGGACGGGGAGTTGAGATAGAGGATTTTGCAGGAGGCTCATGCTACACCCGACTCAGTACATCCAGGTGCTAGCAAGATGTACCGAGATTTGAGACGTTCAATTGGTGAGTGGCTTGAAGCCTGATGTGGCTAGATATGTAGCTCAGTGTTCGACCTGTCAGCAAGTCAAGATCGAGCATCATAGACCAAAAGGAGAGCTTCATCCACTGTCAGTACCGTAGTGGAAGTGGGAGGATATCTCTATGGATTTCGTTACAGGACTGAGACTGAGTAGGAGTTTTGATGCTACCTGGGTGGTAGTAAACCGGCTTACGAAAACCGCTCGTTTCATTCCTATCAGGGACACGTGGCCGGTGAGTCGTTTAGCCAAGGAGTTCACGAGGCAGATTGTGAGATTACATGGAGTGCCGAGGACTATCGTTTCCGATAGGGATGGACGATTCACCTCGAGGTTTTGGGAGCAGGTACATAATGCATTGGGTACGAGTCTTCACTTCACTACTGCATATCATCCTCAGTCCGATGGTCAGTTAGAAGAGACTATCAGACTTTAGAGGATATGGTGCATAGACCATCTCCACTCCAAACACCTTAAAACTTTTTTTTTACAAGTTTTATGGTGCATAGAGCATATCCACTCCATATAATTCAATTGTTTAAACTTTTTTTTTTTGTAAATGTTTCAAAATGTACACGAAATCACCGGAGATCTTTGAAATATAGGCTAACGTCTTATCCCGTGCCCAAAAAACTTTGAAACTATTTTTGTACAAGTTTTTATGCATTGAGTGTGTACATAAAAAAATTATTTTCTTAAAATGTCCAATTGGTATATAGCACATGAAAAATTGTCGGGAATTTCTAAATTTTGAAAAAATATTATCCTTGGCTCCAAAAATCATGAAGATTTTTGTACATAAAAGCAAAAAATGTCTTATTCTTTTGTTCAAAATTTTTTAATTCTTTGAATTGGAATAGTACACAAATTTCGATAGAAATTTCTAAAATTTGAAAAACTTCTTATTCTTTTGTTCAAAAACCGTGACAAAAAATTGTGTACAAGTTTTATAATGCGTAGAGTGTGCCCATCTCAAAATATTATATTATCTTAAACTTGTGTTTTTTTAAAAAAAAAAATGTTCAAAGGGTACACGAAATTCGTCAAAATTAGTATCTAAAAATTGAAAAACGCCTTATCCTTTGCTCCTAAACTGGGAAAAAAATTTGTACAATTTATATGATGAATAGAGTGTCTAAATCCTGATAAACTCATTTATTTGAAACTTATCATTTGCTGAAAATGTTCAAAGACTATAGTACCCAAACTTCGTCGAAAATTTCTAAATTTCGAAAAATGTCTTATCTCGTGCTCCAAAAACTTTTAAAAAAAATTTATACAACTTTTATGAAGCATAAAGTGTTTCAGAAATTATAATTATTTGAAACCTTGTCGATTTCAAAATCCTCAAAAGGTATAATACACAAATAAATGTATTTTTTTGAACATAATCACTCCATGCATCGTATAACTTGTATATACTAAAGTTTAACAACTTTTGGGGCATTAGATTTGACGTTCTTAATTTAAGAGATTTTACTCCAAATTTATGTAAATATATATTCTTTGAACAATTTTATAAGTTACAAATCAATTGGATTTTGGATTTGGAGTCACTCCCTGCATCATATACCACGTAAATACTAAATTTCACAGTTTTGGGGCATTGAATTTAATGTTCTCAATTTTTAGAGATTTTTTTTCCCGATAATTATTTCTTTTGAACTTTAACAAAAATGACAAATATTAAAAAAAAATTTGAACTATTGGAAATGGAATCACTCCATGCATCATAAAATTTCTATATACAAAATTTCACAATTAGAGCATCGGATTGACGTTCTCAATTGTTAGAGATTTTTACCTGAATTTCGTGCACGTACTATACCTTTTGAATAAAAATTCAAAAATAAGAAATATCAAAAAATTGAATTTTTTGGATTGTAATCACTCCATGCATCATATAATGTACCCTTTGAACAAATGAAATAATTTTTTTAGAGATTTTACAAATTTTAGAGTATCGGATTTGACATTCTCCATTTTTAGAGATTTTGCCCAAATTTCATGTAATGTATTTATGTACCCTTTGAACAAATGAAGATTTCCAAATAATTGTACTTTTACGTCCTTTTAACAATTTCAAAAAAAAAATATAAAACAAATTTAAATAATTGGATTTGACGTTCTCAATTTTTAGACATTTTACCCGAATTTCATGCATAAACTTACTTTGTGCATCATATAACTAGTATAGACGAAAATTCACAGTTTATGGAGCATCAAATTTGATGTTTTCATTTTTGTTAGATTTGTGCCCGAATTTTAAAGAAATAACAAATTTTAAATGATTGATCATTTTTTTGTCATTTTTTGAAATTTTTTACATCCGAACATGAATGTTTTTTTGTCTAGGTTAAAACATTCATTTTGTATAGCTTATTCTTTGCTAGTTTGCATGCATGTAGATGAATTATCTTTTGGTTTATCTTTTAAGATATGGTATCTTGTAGGTTTATATTCACGTAATCAAATTTCTAGTTACAACATAAATTAAGTTTTGAATATGGAATGAGATCTTCCCCTAAAAAGGAAAGAAAAGCGTATAGAGTTGAATGGAATGAGGTAGAGCTGTAGAGGTCAAGAAGATTAGCGGGTCTCCTTTCTTCTCCCACCTTTCTCTTGGGCTTTTTGTTTCTACCTGCAACAGCAACACAGCTGTTGATAAACCCTAATCTAATCACCAGGTAACTCTACTCATATTTCATTTGTTATAATTTTCAAAAACTTGTAATTTGTCATGTTCTTCTTATTTAGCTCTATTCATGTCAGTTAGGCTCTGCAATTTAAGTTGAACAGCTTTTTATTATTCGTGTAAAATAAGACTTTGTCTACCATCTCAATGGAAAAAGGATTATACCTTTCTCAATTTGAAGTCAAATGTATTATCAGCAATGGATAATATTATTTTTTTAAAATAAAATATCGGTAGGTACGACGACCAAATGTTTGCCTGAAAGTCGATTATAAACCATCCAGAAACTTGTGGCCTTGCCGATCATTAAATCTACTCTCCACAAATCAAAGTTAACCTAAATTGAAGAAAATCAGCTATTACACAAAGAATAACAAATGGGTTCAAAGTCAACGGTGTGTCGCTTTTTGAACAACCTGGCTTATCCCGCCGTAGAGGTTTGACATTAAACAACCGCAACGAAACCAAAAATGGCGGGTAGAGCCTATTAAAAGCTTCAGATCTGGACTCCAGATCATCACCACATCCCAGTTTTGGCATTTAAAAAAGATTTGACGACATCAATACAACATCTTAATTCACCATATATCAATTCAATTAGAAGACGATGCTGTTGTTTGATTCAAAGTCTACATTTGATTGGGTTGCAATTGCAGCAATATTGCTCATATCGCACACTTTTCTAAGGTTCTTTTTGGGATTCCATAACCGCACAATTAACGCTGTATAAGACTTATAATTGAATTTGTGATATTTCAAAAAATGGACAGCAATGCAGCAAGTAACGACAGCCTGTCGTTGGATACGATAAGGAACGTGCTGGTGAGGCAGGAGGACACCATCATCTTCAGCCTAATAGAGCGTTCCAAATTCGCCTTGAATTCCAAATTCCCCTCGTCGGAGCTCGCTATCAGAGAAACCGAAGCTGTGCAGGCCAGGGTACGTACGCTCTACTGCTCTCTTTCCTTCTCACCTACCTTTCATTGTGACAATATTATTGAATGTTGCAGTTTGGTAGATACCAAAACCCTGAAGAGACTCCATTCTTCCCGGATCATCAACCTCCTTCAATTCTGCCTCCTTACAACTTCCCCAAGGTCTGTTTCTGATTAAACATACATATTACATCTCGACAGGTCAGATCGATCCAGAGAGGAGAGGAGAATCTATTTAACGTAGATGATGATGAATTGATGATGATGTTTTAGGTTTTACATCCTGCTGCCGCTTCCGTCAATGTGAGCACTCAGATACTGGACTTGTACTTTAAGCAGCTTCTTCCGCTCTTCGTTTCTCAGGGCGATGATGGAAATTACGCTTCAACCGTTGCTTCCGATCTCACTTGCTTGCAGGTACAAAGGATTTCTTTCTCAGTATTAAATTGAATTGAAGCTTAATTGTAATTTGTATGGAAAAGGCCCTGGCTAGGAGGATACACTATGGAAAATTTGTTGCAGAGGCAAAGTTCAGGGGCGCTCCTGATGCATACAAGCCTCCCATACTTTCAAAGGTTAATTACATTTAGTATTTACATACATACATACTCTCTAGCTAGTCCGTGCTCAGTCGGGGAAATTTGTTTGCTCCAGGACCGAGAAGCTCTGATGAAACTGCTGACAGATGAGAAAGTAGAGGAGATGGTGAAGCAAAGGGTGGCCAAGAAAGCAATGGTTTTCGGCCAAGACGTTACCCTTAACGCCACGGACAACAGCGCTAAGTATAAGGTGGATCCTGCAGTGGTTTCACGCCTCTACAGTCAGTGGGTCATTCCCCTTACTAAGGTTGTGGAGGTTGACTACCTCCTTCGTCGCCTTGACTAATACTCTCGCATTTCTATCTTTGCCAACAGAGATTCTTCTCTTACCTAGCTTCACAATATATAATACTGTAAATTGACCTACACTATAATCTTATGCGTATTGGCTCCTCAATTTCCACAAAGGAATAACAGGCTTTGGACATTATGTACCTAACTCTTGTAGTAATTAAAACCACTTCTTTTCATTAACCATGTCACAATGAAAATATTTTGCTTCTTCACATAAATTTCCTACTAGTTATTTATTCTAAAATTTTCAAATATTAAAAATTAAATAATTTTGTTCTTAAGGATCAAAAAATAATTGGCTTACAAAAGCCAAAACAATTGTCTTACAAAATGGTAGTACTCGTACTAAGAGTTTAGACATTCTCGTACTAAGAGTTTAGACATTCAACATAATATGATCGAATGTGATAATATGACCGTGATTAATGCTATAAAAATAAATTGACCATGGAAGATTGAGACTATGATAGATAATATTAAAAAAAAATTATAAAAAAAAAAAAAAGTTGCCGACGAGGCTATTTGAGGCTAGGTCACACGACAAACACTACCGTACTTCTCGGACTCGGGCCTTTGCAAATTGCAAGTATCAATCTGTATCATTCTCCTTCAATATTTCATCCTCGATTTTAAAAATTAAAAAACGCTTTCAAAATCCCTCTTTCATCTGTCACACATACTTCACACTCCTCCTCTAGTCCCCTCTTCTTCTCCCATGGCGGCTCTACTTGAATCCCTATCCTCTCCTCTTTTCTCAGCTGTTGCTCTTCCCTCTACGTCTCCAAGTTCAAGGTCGTCTTCCCTCTCCGCCCTCTGGAACTCTTCAAAATTGTCGGTAGGAGGCTTCTCTATTAAGCATAACGTGTCAAGATGGACGCCTAGTAGCTCCATCTCCAGGATTGTGGCTCGTGTTCAAGATTTTGGTGTTGAAAGTTAGTGTCTCTTGCTTAATTTCGCTTTTCCTGCTTTTGTTTATGTGCATACCTTTTTGTGATAATTATCCTTTTATTTTCTGATTAATATGTATCTTTCATGTGAAACGCAATGTCCAGCTACGGATATGATGTGCTATTTGGTCAGTAAGGGATGAAGATGCACTATGTAAACTTTTTATTTGGGGATCTCGGGACGTTGTATATTTGTGTGTCTTCTGTTATCTTCATGTTTTATTTTGAACATTTGTCTTACAACAGAAAGAGGTGATATTGGCAGTGAGTTGTAGTGAAACCACACGATTTCTAATAATAGTAATATGAAATTCAATTACTAAGTTGAGTCCTACCTCTGATAATGAGGAAAGGATATCTGAGATGGTCATAAATTGAAGTATTGCAAATATTAGGGGACTGGGTCATAAATTGAATGACTCTGAGGCATCATACATGAGCAACGATCAGTTATTCTTTGTCTTGTGCTGATGATAGTAATGCTGTATACCTAGTATTTTCCATTTCTCATCCTTTTGGTCTATACTTTATGCTCTTCAAACTTCAATTTATAGTGGAACTATTGCAGTTTCCTGAAAGTGCTGAAAGTCTGTACAAATCTACGTCATGGATACGAGGAACATCTTATAGCATTTGAGGGTTTTAGTTGTAAATTATGATATGATAGATAAGCTCATGGTTATGAGTCTGTTTTCATGGCTTTGTTTGGTTATTGTGGAAGGAAGATGGTGCACCCAGACCGCCTTTTAAATGGCAGAGGGTGTTGCTCAAAGTTAGTGGTGAAGCTTTGGCTGGAGATAATACTCAAAATATTGACCCAAAGGTACTTATTAAAGCATCAATCATCAGGTTTTCTCTTTCATCCATTTTGTTGTTAATAATATGGGTATGCACTTCAAATTAGGTTACAATGGCGATTGCAAGGGAAGTTGCAGCTGTAACTCGTCTTGGTATTGAGGTAAATAATGATAGTTAACTTGCAATGTCTTATGGTCTTTGACTTATAAATTCTTTTTCTGTGGCAACAGTCTATATTATTCAGCAGTCCAGACCGTAACATGAAACATTATGTATTATTAGGTCAGCATGCCTTTAGTCAATCTTATGCTTCTTTATTTCGTTCATATTCTGAGACGCAATACAGGAAACAAGGTAAGGTGCACTGATTGGTGGTGGGCAGTGTTCATGCTTTGCCATTGAAAGTTCGTTTGATTATTCAGCTGGTTGTAAGATATTGTCTTACCCAGCCAGGCTGCAAACATACGAAACTACTTTGTGATACAGAATACCTTTTTTAGTTTTCTTACGTTTTTGCCTTTTTGTTGTTTCACTGTGATATTGGATACCTAAGGTGCTGTGATCAATTAATTGTTTATGCACAATATTTGAAGATACTTAGAGTTGATGTGAATTATTTAGGTTGCCATTGTGGTTGGTGGTGGAAATATATTTCGTGGGGCTTCTTGGGCAGGAAGCAGTGGCTTGGATCGATCATCTGCAGATTACATAGGGTATGCTCTTTTTTTTAATCATTCCATACTGCCATTTTTTTCACTCATACTACATGTCTGATAATTATATACCATTGTATAGGATGTTGGCAACTGTGATGAATGCAATATTTCTACAAGCAGCGATGGAGAGTATTGGGATCCCAACCAGAGTTCAGACTGCATTTCGTATATCTGAGGTTGCTGAGCCTTACATACGCCGGAGAGCTGTACGGCATCTGGAGAAAGGGAGAGTAGTAATCTTTGCTGCTGGTACTGGAAATCCTTTCTTCACCACTGATACAGCTGCCGCCCTTCGTTGTGCAGAAAGTAAGACATATTTAGTTCTGTATGGTATATTTTTATGCTTTGACCCCATGACGAGGCTATTTTTTGGGTAAGGTTCAGATGCATTACAGTTCACTACCTGTCATTTTTATTTCGGTCTATGAATTAAAACTTTGAAACACCGGGAAGGAATTTCATTGACTAGTTTATAAATCTCAGCTGTTGCCTGTCTTGACGGGGCCTGAAATTATTTACCTTTATGTGTTTTTGTAGGTCGCATTACTATGTCTCACTGATTGATTATTAAATGCAGTTAATGCAGAGGTTTTACTGAAAGCTACAAACGTCGATGGAGTTTATGAAGATGATCCTCGTAGCAACCCTGATGCTTGCCTGCTGGAAACTCTATGCTATCAGGATGTAATATCTAAGGAGCTGTCTGTGATGGATATGACTGCCATTACTTTGTGCCAGGAAAATAATATACCTGGTATTTCCAACTACTTGACTTTTACTTGGTTGAAATCAATGTCTATGTTGTGGTTGCATGACTTGCTAGTGCTTACTGGATTGACCTTGTGTGACTTGTGTGTTCAGTTGTTGTCTTCAACTTAAACAAAGATGGCAATATTTCAAGAGCAATCCGAGGAGAGAAGGTTGGTACAATAATTGGAGAGAAGATGGAATTTGACTGTAACAAGAGTGCAAACTGAAGAAGCCCTTGAAGGTCAAGGTTGTATGTTCTTGGCTGATCTCATATTGTAGTTGGGAGAGGCCGTATTCCAACTTAGATGTAATGACAATATGACATCTATGGCTTCTCAAGCTGTGAGATATGATATATACACCAGAATACTTGGGAGGGTTTGTTTAATGATCGTGTAAATAAATTTAGAAACAACAGTCAGGCTGAATATTCTTTTTCTTTCCAAAGAATGGATATCATAATACCCTTCTGAGAATGGATTCATATGTTGCATTTACCTTGTTTGAGTGCTTGTTTTGAACGTATTGGTTGGTTTAGACAAAGCAATTTTACTTGAGAGCTTCATGATCTGTGCGAGCAGTGCTCATCTGCTTAGAACATTGACAGCAATTGTGGTATTCACTTCATAGAGCAATGCTCATGCCAACTCTCCAAACCCAAATAACCTTTTTTAAAATGGGAAGCAATCCTAATCTTCTCGCCCGTTCTCCGTCAAATATCAGCATTGCCAAAAATTGCCAAAAATCATCCGATAAGAGGCAGAAGTTGTTCTAACTAGTTAAATTTGATGTTGGTCCTAGAGACAATTGTCATGAATGATCATACTAAAAGTTGGAAGTTGTGTACACCAAAAGCTATACATACCACGGAACTGACGGAAGTATAACTGACACGCTGAAAGATACCATTTCACATTTGAATATTTCATTACAATGAAGCTCAAAAAGACCAGCCCCCAGACAATACAAGTATCGGCAATACACTCACTCCACAATCGATATAGTGTTCATCACCAGATAGAGTTATTAGAGAATTTGACTATAAGTTAGATCACTTTACTTTGCTACATAACTCTCAAGACATTCATCAGAAAAAAGGAGATCGGGAGAAGCATATGCATAATAATCACACAGTTGAAGACATTCCAATTAATCTCCTCTACCTTCTCTCAAGCTTCTCCCTCTTCTGTAGTCTACTTCTGCATCTGAGTACGACAACCCCTTCTCGTACTTCCTTCTCCCTCCACTTGCCCCCATATTTGAGAATATGTCGTCTTCATCATTCACAACACGGTTTCCGCGTGTCCTTTCTCTCCCCACGTTCTCGCCACACATCTTGCTCTTCTCATTACAGCCTGATCCATAAGCTGCATTCTTACCTGCAACATTTTTGTTCAAATCACATCACAACCAACTAAATTTGTTTCTTTTTTATTTTCACTATCACAACAATGATATGAAATCTCTAAGTAATTCAGTTTGAAAATGTTTATGATCCTCACAAACAAGGTAGTATTCATGATTTTCCATAATTACATACACAAGTCACCCACAACAACCAGAGTGGTTGTCTGCCCATACTTCTACTACTCAAATCCTTTCCCTAAATGTTATGACTTCAATTTCATTGTACCTTATAAAGACAGTTGACACTTGACATAAATTTATACCCAAAGTCTCAGCTAGTTTATTATTGGATGATATATTTTTGTAACTAACTAACCCTCCTAATTGTCTTTCTGTAGGAATCATTATAATTTTAGTGAAGCTAGATAAAATTTAAACACACTGATAAAGAGTTTTTCCTTCACCGTCACATAGTGAACTACACAAAATACAACCCCCTCTAATGAACACTAAGCAACATGTATTTCAGTACCATTTTGGTTCAGGGACAGGATAATATTTTTATACATAAGCAACCATCTAGCATCACTGAGATTTCAATATTTCATAGAAGCATATTTCCAACCAAGGCTTGATTCAAAGAACATGTGCATATACATAATTACACACGTATCTGCATCCTCCAACAATTATTTATCATCTTACCTCTACTGTGATTTCTTTATAAGTTCTAGACCTCCTTCTCATAGTATGTCTAGAAATATGGCTATACAATTTTTGGGCATCTATATTTTACCATCTTAAGTTCTACATAATCCTATAAAGTTTCCTTTAACCCCTTTGTTGATGAACAACAACACTATTTTCTATTGCATAAAAAACTAAACTAATGGCACAATTTTTTTGGAAATCCAAACCCAAAAACAATCTAACTCATTTTCTTCCTCCTCCCTTTCACCCTGCCAAATACCCAGTATGTCAAATTTTCACAACAGCCACAAAATATCTCAATAAATCCCAAATAGTTTCAACAATGGCCAATCTCAGCTGTATATTGACATACACGTGTGACTTACAGCTGAATTTATCAGTTACGCAGTTCATCGCAGCCAAATAATGGATGCATAGTCTATACACTGACAAAATAATGGCTGGTTTGGTACACACATACAAAGGAGATACAAAGCTCTAATCAGTTCCTATCAACCCAAGGCTAGAAACAGGTGAAAACTTTCATCCAAAATGACTATTCAACCACATCCTCTAATCTTTACCCTATTTTATACAGTCATTGAGAGTAGAGGATAAAACAGATTACACTGACCTCTTCGGAAGTTATTAAATCTAATTCAATAAGATAGCATGGAATACAGAGCCGATTGTATTTCAAAATAGATATTTAATAATAAAGAGATATGTATGCATGTACCGACCTGCAAATCGGCTGGCCGAAAATTTCAATTCCCGGTTCATTGCCTCGTCAATTTGATTTTGCTCTAATCTGGTACCCTTCTCACAATGTGAATTAGTTTCTGGCTTCAGCACCTCTTGGTCAATGTGCTTCCATTCACCTAATTTGGGTACATCAGTATGCAGCTTGGTGGAGATTGGGGGCAACATGGTGAAGGATTCATCCATAACATCAGTTATTTCCACATATTGAGCTGTAGTGATAATTTCATCAGCACTGAACCCAAATGATGCTCTATATGCCTCTATTTCTTCTACATCTTGCTTGGTGTTCTTATTTTGCCGGGTATGGTGCACACTACCTCCATTAGAGTGAATATCCGAGTCCTTGGATATACTTAGTCTTCCACCAGAATGGGACGGTTGATCCAAGTAGAACTGAGCAAATGTCTCAGGACAGAAGAAATTGGAATCTCGGGGCATGGAAGAACTAGTACCAAGTGGTCCAGATCCACTCGTAGGATGTTTTGTAGTCTCGGAGCCATAGACATTATCCCACTGTGAAGAGAAATCCCTCTCAAGAAAAGGAGATGATAAGCGAGTACCTGAGTTTCTTGAAACAGGTGATATAATACTACTAGGGGGACTTGCTGGTGAAAGTGGATATGTTGCCTGTAGATCACTTCTAGAATCACAAGTTTTTCCAGCACATTTGAGATCCGAAGTAGATGAAAGGAATTGAGCAAAAGGCACATCCGGAGAAGAAGGTGTTGTCAAGTGAGCTAGTTCTGGTGGAGGAGTAAACGGAGCAGTGGACGGTTCGGTTGTGAAGGTGGAGAACACAGGTGGAGAAACCAACTGTGTCTCATGGGCATATGGTCCAGTAGCATACATAGTAGAGGAAGGTCCACCGGGAGAATTAGCAGACAAGGAAGGGAAACAACTTGGGGATTGAGCAGTAGAGGGAAATGCAGAATTGCTGAAGGATGCAGGAGAGGAAGGCGGAGCTAGAAGAGAGGGTGCCAAGGAAGTTGCTTGATTTGGTAGCCCAGCTGCCTGAGCGCCGTTGGATTGGTTCACGGAAGCATTGCCTTCCGGAGTACGTGATGCTGGTACAATACGCTTGCAGCCCTTCTGATTACCAAAGCAAGGTAGACGAACCCAACACCCAATCCATTTTTTCCACTGCAGTGCAAAAGAAGTTATATAAGCACCCAATGCAACTAATTCAATCAAGAAATAGATTACACATAAAAACTGAAATGTTCAATAATACAAAATACAGCCATACTTTTCACCCATCCTAAACCCAATGTGGAATGGGAAAATAGTAATACAATAGAGAACATAGCAAGCTGTAGCTAAGTGATGTTGTGTTAAAGTGGCATCCAAAACGTTTCATAACCATCAACCTCACTACTTCTATGGACAGAACATCGGTCCTAGGGCTTGCGCCTGAATATTATTTGCATTCAAGGATATTGTAACAGTTGCATTATCAAGGAACTAGAGCTTAGAAAACCGGAAGGTGCTTTCTTGGCTCTCTGGATATTACTCAAAAGTTCAAATATATTCAATAATAGTGTTATGAAATAGCTAAATCCCAAACTCTTTTTAATTTTAATTCCCGGAGTAGCAGCATAAAGATAAAAATCTAGCTTACTTTCATGCTACTTGAATTAAAAAATATCACGAACCTCGCATACTAGGAGAAGCTTAGAAATGGACAGGAAACCAGGATACGATATTTTTGTAAAAATTCACATCTTCCTTTTATCAAACTTAGTGCAGGTTTTGTGTTGCTGTCAAAGAATAGCATAAAAATTGAAGATAATGCAACACTAGTAGGTAAGAATCACGCCTTACAACCTAATCGTGTGAACTAGATTGAGCGGGTAGAGATGATGCGAGTCAGTAAGAAGAAAATTAGGAGTAAACAGGTGAGGTGAGGTCAGATCTGAAGCATAAAAGTATAAAGTAGGTAGTAAAGAGTAGAGTGTACGGGGGAACAGTAAGGATATGATGAACAAGTGAAAGGGAAAATGGAGATAGTAGAATTGGAAAAGAAAGACAGATCTGTAAAATTACCCGTTCCTGAAGGGGAAATCTGTTCTGCTCAGAAGCCATGGCGGAAATTCACAGCCACATTCAGGAACCCTTGACTACACTGCAATCTCTGCTATTAGGAAGAAGAAGAAGAGGATAGAGGTGAAACGGAGATTAGATGAGTAAGTGGGGGAAAAGCTTTAGCTTTAGGAAAAGGGGAATTTGTATGGAAAACGAAGAGCATAAAAGAAATCACATGCAAATTAGCAAAAGGAAAAGCAGAAGAAAGGAAGAAATGTTGGGCAAAGAAAAGAAAACCCCTTATATTTTTTGGTCTATTAAAGCCAAAAAGAAAAGAAAAAGCAGCCGAGAAAAAATAGAAAAGAAAACTCTGCATCTCAAATTCTACTCTGCCATCTCAAAGCAAAGCAGTGTCATACTGTCATACTTGATACTATACTACTGCTACAGTGCTACGTCTCTGCAAACCCATCCGGTCCGCAGGTCCAGCCCAAGAACCGGGTTCGGGTTAAGAAATTGGAAATGTTAACAGCAAAGTTGCAATTTGCACACAAACCCGATACGCTCGGCCGGCAGATCTGAAATTACGAGTTGAACGGCGACGGCAAGAAGACCCTGAATTTTGTACGAGGCGGCGGCTAGTGTTGCTCGAGTGTAATGACTCTAATGAGTGCGGTTGAAGGAAAAGTAAAGTTGATTACTTTCTTGTCTACTGTCCATTAATGAACCCAGTAAGCAAGTCCGTCGTCCACCACTGTGAATGATTATGGTTTCTAGTACCATCGAGCTTTTATAAATTTAACAGTTATACGAATGATTCTAATCTTCATAATTATTTATGAAATAGGCAATGATATTATACCTTATGCTCCTTTGATCCGTCACTCATTCCTCCTACCTACCTCATCTGAGCTGCAAACAAGTCATTTTTTACAACTCAAGCGTACTGAATTTGACAAACAACTATTTTACACCCCTCTTTGTTTCTTCGTGAAACTCCAGCTCGCACAGGGACTCAACTATGTTGAGATGTTTGAGTGTTAAGCCCACTTGCTTCAATTTGTTACAAATGTGAATTTGTTGCAAATGCGAATCAACGGATACCAAAGATGTAAGAGTCTAGCATCAGGGCATTAGTCGATTTGTTGCAAATGTGAATCAATAGATACCGAACATGTAAGAGTCGAGCCTCAGGGCATCAGTCAATTTGTTGTAAACGTAAATCAATAGATACCTAAAAATAAGTGAACACTATTGCATTGGAGCCAACTCATCATATTCTCAACAGATCAAGGTATCACAATGGAGCATAGTCGAATGTGAATCGATTCGATAGATACCGGTTCTTAGTCCTCAGCAACCAAAACGTACCACATAAATAAGGAAAAACATTTGGAACCAAGTTTATCAACTAACCCATTAAGTCGTCAAACTTGAAAACTAGGGTTTTGAATTAGAGCTTCAAACTTGGGGTGTGTGTTGTTTGGTTGGGGGCAGGACTCAAATTGAGCATCAAACTGATGTTGACAATTTTGCGGAGGTTCAGGCTTTATGCAACCAGGATAGCGCGAATTGGAGAGCTATATGCAAGGGTAAGAATGGAAGATATAATAATGCCAATAATTATAGTGCAGTGTTTCAAAAGTAAATATAACTCATCGGGCAAAGGCTTCTATTGAGCATCAAAATTCAGAATGTAAACCAAAATGCTGAGCACTGTTTGAAGAATTAGAAAAGAAGATGGTCAACCTCCCTTACAGCTATCCTGCAAGAAAGGTGTTCACTAGAAGACTGCTCACTTGGCCTTCTTTGGTTCCTTGGTGTAGTCGTTTATTAGTCCTTCTACATCTTTCCATACCAAACCTTCCACCAAAACTCCATCCTTGGTGAACCTGAACCATCAATCATAAACTGTTTTATTTACTGTTCACCCCAGATAATGCGTTAATTGTAACACCTGTGTCCGAGAATTCGAGGGAGACAAAGAGACAAACCATTTAGTTACACTTTTGGTAAACTCTACGGGTTTGTTTGCAGAGATGGACTTTGGATCTGCGCTTGCTATAGTCAGCGTGTACATGTCTGAGAATCTGGGCAATTTCGAAGACACAACCAGACCAGTTGTGTTAAAAGATCCCTGCAACAATTCAAATTCACATATTACAAACTAACTAACTGAACCCAACCAGGATTCTTGCCTCACACAAGGAAAATATGAAGAGAAGCACACACTGAGGATCAAAACTGATAATATCTCAGTCATCTACAGAATGAAACAAAACCACTTTCCTAAAAGATTACAGCGCCCAGGAAATAGAACGTGAGGAATCATATACAATTGACGGTTTCATTTCAACGGTCAAAAAGACTAAGCACCATGCATCACAGTCATTGGCAATAAAAACAGAGGGACACAGCCTATTGATAAGCTTGCTGATAAGCTAGTCAGTATACTTGATTCACATTGATCAACTTATAGGAGATGCATAGGAGAAATAAAGCTGCCATTTGCTTTGTGTTCAAGAAAAGTTAGGTGTTTTTCCATTTTGTATTAATACAGGCTTCATATTTCTGGTTTCCCAAAAACTGAACTTCTGGTATTGGGAGGGTATCCCCCAGCAATGGGCCACGATCTAAGACAACTACAAAATGAAGCTGCAAATCCTTCAGAAACCAAACCAAATGCAACTACAAATTTAACGTCAAGCGTTGTATACCTAAAAAACAACCCTGTAACACTATATTCTGATAGAAAGCAACAATCAAATATCTCCTTCACTGATGCTCCTATCAGAATGGAATATTCTATAAAACAAGCAACAGGGTGAAAATAACAAAAAAAAAATGATAATAATAGTCGAACTAATCATGAAAATGTGGTCAACGATTTTGGAGTGCAAATAGACGGTAAAACTCACTTAAACACAAAAGACAAGGTAACCCTCTCAATAATTTGCTAATTTTGCGATCTTAAAATTATTTTTAAACTGCAAATAAGATGTTTTCACCAAGACCATATCTCATAACAAAAAATACTAACTTCTTGTTCAGGGGGGGGGGGGGTGGAGGGGAACAATTGTTACAAGTGACTTGCTACAATACATACCGGAGGTGGATAGGTGAACAAGATGGCATTCTTTTCCTTAGTGTATATGATCAGCTGTAAAAATCCATTGAAGATGATATACGTGCCAATGTCAAGGATGAAACACCGATAGATTATACGGGTAACAATGCTGCACACAGTCATACTAATATACAGTATATACTACATCTTTAAGTCTCTCAAACAGTATAATAATACAGCTATTTATGAAAACATAATATACATATTTACCATATATATGAGTGGCCATGTGAAGAAAGATAGTTGAATTCTCCCTAGGAATAATAGAAACATAAAAAAACAGTAGAGCACTTGTGATGAATCATATGTAAATATACTAAATATATATTATGAGAAGGATATAATACAATACAACCAATCAGAAAATCACGGTTGGCGGGAAATTTCTTCAGATAGAATTGAGCAACTAGTGCGATGACAATGATTATAGTTCCCAACAATAACCTTATGTTACTCAGCCTCACATCTTCAACATAACCACGACTTGTAACAATCTAGCAAAACAAGAAATGAAAACAGAGTCATAAACTCTACATTTCACCCAACATCAGAAATAATAGAGATCACAAACTATGTCAAGTGATAAAGGGCTAAAACTTCAATCAAACCACTCGAGTCTTGACAATGTATTCAGTTCACACTTCACAGAAGCTCATACAAGGGAACAAGCTATTCAGGATGATAGAACACTTAGCCAGAACTAGAGTCCATGGAAGAGCATCTGATGGATATTTCATTTTGTTTGAGTTCACATTTCTAAATTACTTTAACTTGTTTCTTAGTTGTGCTAGACTACTTTTAGTCTTTATTATTCTCCTATGTTTTTAGATTATGTTACCTAGGCTAATTTCTGATTTTTCTGTCTTTTGGGTTTCCTTTTCTCTTGTATTTATTCTATGGCCCTTGCCATTGTAATAGACACACAGAAATTACTTCTCCTTCTCTGTTTACTTACACATTCAAACATGGTGATCGTTCTCAAACCATTTCGGTCTTACAAGTATATGACTGGATAAAAGGAGTCTCTCTTGAATAATAAGAAATAACAAGTACTATTGTACCAAGGTTTCACTAGTAGTTGTCACAACTCACAACAAGCTGCAGCATGTCAGTCTCACTGCCAACTCCCAGGTCCACCTACTTCACTTCTTTTATGATCTTGCTACTTTCCAAATTAAGAAAATATATCAAAGGCAATTTGGTAGAGATGCTATAAAATTAGCATGAAGAAAAAGAATAAAAAATATTGGTCTCAAGTAACACATGAGTGAGAAACTACAAATATAGCTAAGATTCATTTGATCTAGGTCCAAAACATGGCCTGGTCTAGTGATGTATTTCGTATATTATCCAAGTATCTAACTCTCTTGAAAAAAAGGTAAAACCGAATGAAGTTAAGAGATCAACCACATAATTCTCATTCTAATTTCAAAATGTAAAAGTCTATCAGAATTGCAACTTCTTATAATCATGCAATACAAGAATCACAAGACAGGGAAATTTTCAGGTAACAAAAGGCTTTTATGTTGTCTATATGCATGATGCGTGCTCATTTGGTCAAACTTTCTACGCAGGATTAAAAAAATGAAGACAAAAAGCACCATAAGAACTCTGACACAGAAGTATATTAATGTTCCCTTTTTAGTCTCAAATACAGAAGTCCAAAACAGATCAGAAGCTGTCAAATACACTAATGTATGTGAATAAAAATGTCTATGTTGCCTCTTTTGGACATTCATAATTCAATATTCAACTTGCCCTTCAACACACGATTTACAAAAATAAGAACCTTCAAATGGACCAACAAAAGAACAAGCTTGCTTTTGCCCAGCATCTAAAGTCAATAAGAAGAAAAGAGTTGGTGAGACTTGGCAACCTAGAACTCCGGAAGGAGAACACTGATAGACTACAAGTAAGAACCTCAGGCATTGGAGCCAAATAAATATATAAACAGCTTGGGGATTTGGAGCTTTGGAGCTATGCATGTCTCAGGCAGAAAATTCCTCATATGAATTGGAGATTTGGAGCTTATTAACAATAAAGACTACGTATATTATCAGAGAAAAATGATTAGCAATAGTCCCACAGTGTCATAGGAATATAGAAGTGATCAATTTAAGGTGGACAGGTCAGAGCAGTGTATGTAAGCTACATATTGTCTAACCAAAGACAGTATTGCAAGCTAGAAAGAGCACAGAAAATATATGGGCAGTCTCATGGATATTGATTTATGCAAAACACTCCTTTCGAAGTGGACAGCAGTTTTGGAAAGTCCAAGCAAAGCACTAATAGGGATGTAACTTTGACGCTATTAGATGTTCTTTTGCAAAAAAATATGAAAGCATTTATCTTTTATATCCGTCGGGTCTAAGACGTGGAGGGTATGCACGCCACAGGTGAACCGTTACACATTAACCTTCGGGGTTCCATCCTAAAACCAATTGGCAATAGGAGGAGTAACCCTCGGGTTTATATGTTAGGTTCACATTATTCATTATAGTCGATGTGGGACACAATAATCCACACATCTCAACAAAATCGCAACCAGTGATGCATGATTACATGCATTGCAACACTTGGAAAGAGAAGAACGCAATGCAGTACATCCTACAGATATTATGCCATCCGACCATACCCCTTCGAACATATACTCAAGTAGAAGATCATATGAAACTAACAATATCACATACTAGAGAATTACATGGATATGAAAACGACTTTTTCTAGATGAAAAGTTTCTCATCTATCTGAGTACTCAGGAGATGTCAAGATTCTCAACAAATCCAACCAAAATCTAAAATTATACTCGTATCCTCCCTCTTCACGTCCCTTTCCACCCTTGCCTTAATCATCCTACACGTGCAAATTCAAAAATGAAATCCCTACTACCCCATCCTCCCTGCACATGACAAATTGCAACCAAAAGAAGGAAGCAACCTAAAACGGGATTAGGCTAGCCACAGAACTCAACCAATCAATCAGATCGGAAATTTCAAACATTTAAACCCTGCAACCGAAATTGCACCATGTCCAGGCCAAAAGCAATCTAACCATGATCCAAAATTACAGCAGAATTTGGATAGGAGTGGCCAAGGGCGAAGTAAATTGAATCCATGATGGTGGAAGTAGAAGAGAAATTAACGGACCTCGGTAACAGATTCGTCGAGTAAGTGCTTGATAGAGTTATGATCTAGTAAATTTGTCTTCTTAGGGTTCTTCGCGGCATTAGAATCGTTCGCCATGACTGAATGCTCTATCTGGGTCGGTCTTAGTTGTATCACCAATTCCCTGCACTATCTTTCTGCGTTGAACTTGGGTCGTCTCTGCTTCACGTTTATCGTGGATATTAAGGGTGATTTTAAGCTATTTCCGTAAATTATTTTTTGTTATATCGTCAGTGATATCACACAATAATATTATTCCTTTATTAACAAATTTCATTTTTATATCATCTTATAGATTTTATATTTATTTGACTAAACCATACTAAATATATATATAAGTTTACAATAATTAAATTTAATTAATATGAATATCTATAAAGTATTTGGTTAATGCAAGGTGTTGTTTACTCGGTACAAAAATTCCGAGAGCGGTCATATTTTATATTTATTTGACTAAATCAAACCTCTCGTACTATCTTGGTCAAAATTCGCAGACGTTGCGACTCAAATACATGCGAGTTAGTCAAATTATGAAAATGATAAATGAATATGAAAAAAAATCAAATCGTTAATTGTACTCGATCTAAATCCACCGCGGGAATCACATGATACGGGGAGAAACATGTCTCACATCACTTAGCATTAGTTACACATAAGTACGTGACTTGAACAAATTGTAGTAGAGTTCATTCACATCTCAGGTTGACATTTTTTTTAATCATGGGTCCAAATATCGTACAAAAGCTCATCTCGGATATATCGGTGATCAAATCTAGTAAATAATTCACAATTTCATACTATAATTTAAACTTCACGCAAAATCTTATAATTTCACTCAAAAAAGCGCAATTCAACCAACAATTTTATCATCAAATAATCAACAGATCTACCCACCAAATAATCAACAATCTACGCTCTTAATTATAATAACTTTCAAAAGTTAACCCCGAATTTCAATAAATTCATTCACAAAATCAACATATTATTGCCGTTTTTTTTCACCCGGTGTGATATTTGCCACTATTCGAGTACCGTTTTATCATCGCTCAAATGATTGAATTTTGTGATGGGTTGAAAGTAGATATGATGTTGTTGTTTTTTGTTAAGGAGGTGAGATGACGAAGAAAATGATATTAAAAAAGAGTATCGATATGACCTTGTTTTTTTATTTGTTTATGAGGAGTAAAATTTTGTTATTATTTATTAAGAATGTCATCTATAAAATCAAAGAGTTTTATAATTACATGCACCATCTACGTAGGTGGTTATTTATCTATTTGGCTTTAACAACATTTGCGATTGTATAAGAGCTCCTTACAAAATAAAGTCATGAGTACACAAATAAAATGTAAAATTAGGATCACAAGAAATATACAAGTAGACGGGATGTTTAAATGTCTTATATGATAAGCTGTATCCAAATACAACCACCCAATCAGGCAATCACCCATCATAGAAACCCGGACAAATTTCATTCAAGTATCGCCCATTTTGTTCGTTTCGCTGCATGCTCACGTGTCAGGACGCCAGCTACAGCTCCACAAAATATATAATGACCGGGGCCCGATGTGACCGCCTTGCATTCTATCGGCTTGTCCGACCACTCATCCACCATTTCAGGTGAGCTTCAAGGTTCGGCCTTTCTCTATATTCCCGATAGAAACTTTATATACTAGTAATTTCACAGTCAGTGAACATCAATTGTGTTTTTTATCCGCCGAGTTGTGGCCTGGGGCTTGCTGTTTCGCAACTGATTTTCTGTTTCCGAAAGGAAATTGATTGATTTTATGCGTTGCTAACCCTAATTCTCGAAAATTGAAGCCCGGGACTTCCCATTTTGTGGTTGGATCTGATTTTTCGAACTAAGTTCTATTCCTAATTTCCTATGTGATTAGAGTAGTTTCTTATTGATTGTTGGTTGTTCTTCATCAAATATATCAAAATTATGTAATTAGATTAGTTCCTCGCTTATGTTAGTACATGGTAGTAGATCAGAGAATTGGTATAAGTATGATCAACATGTGACGTGAGCAATAAATCTGAGTAACCCAGAAAGTATTGTTTCTTGGAATTTGCAGGAATGGTTCAAGGAACATTACCTAAAAGTTTGACAACCCCTAGAAGCAACGGGGTGTATGGACCAAATACTCTTCCGAGAAGCGGTTTCTTTTTACTTGAAAGATCTCAAATGACCGGTAGAACTGAGAGATGCTGCCTTTTGCAGCATCGCATAGAAAGCCAGTTCCTCAGTAGCCGGCTTTATATGCCAAGACCAAGGAATGTGACGGTTAAAGCTGCGTGGCTGTTCAATGGGGGTAATAAAGGGTTGGATGCCAGTGTTGAACGTAGTGAAAGTGCTAATGAGGATATCTTAGTGTTCTTTCTTCAGTTGGATCTGGCAACACGTGCACAGGTTTAGTATCACATATCATACAATAGGAACGTGCATTTCAATCCTTTGGTTGCAGCATCTTTAATGTATTCTGTTGTTGTTTTTTCTTGAATGCCTGGAGTTTCTAGGAATGGTTCAGTGAATGTTTTGTGCAAATTGTTTGTAGTATGCTTTGAACTTGGAGCAGTACGATTTTGCCCAGCAGCTAAGAAACAAGCTCACTGAGGTTAGATCTTCAAGTGATATACTGCTATAACATTTGAGAGCATTGATATTGCTACTTTAATTTCTAAAACGCCTTCCTAATATGTTTTTAAATGAATATTTGGTTGAATGTTATCTTGTTTTAGAAAAATTGAATTCCTGAATCAACCAAGCTATTGATCTTGACTAATCTAACAATGCGGAATAAACTGCATTTCATATAAGCTAAACACTGTATTATGCAGTAAATGCCATTAGGTCTATAGTCTGAGCTCTGGCACTTATCCCACTGCTTTTGCTACATCTCATTATGAGAAAGTGTTGTTGATAAATATGCTTTGACAGATTGATGAAGAGATTATCAGGAAACGAGAAGCCAGAAAGGGCCCAGCTGCAAAAAGTGAAGCTCAGGATCAAGCAATAAGAATCTTGCGGTTGCGGTGTGTCCCATACGTGAGCCTGTCAACTGTTTTTATTTTCCTTATATTAAACAACATTATTTCTGAATTCATGCACTTACTTTTTGCAGCGCAGACCGACAAAGTGCAATTGAGCAGGAAAACTATGCCCAAGCAGCTGAATTGCGTGATGCAATTTCCAAGCTGGAGGCAGAGGCTTTAGCTGCTTCAGCTAAAGCTCTGGCGTATGAAAATGTTGAGTATCAATTTCGATTGGGTCAAAGAGTGAAACATAGGATTTTTGGTGAGTGTTCCTCTTCTTTATGCAGTTCCTTTGCTCGGAAATGACATCCCATGGTTCCTGTATAGTCAATTCAACTGTGTAGTTTTTATGCACTTCACATGGACAGATTATATGAAACTTGTGTTTTTATCCTTCCTGTCAAATGAGTGGCTTTACGAAGAGGAAGCAAGATTATTGTTGTGACCATATTTGAAAATTGTGTTGTACGTTTCCAGGCTACAAGGGTATAGTCTGTGGAATGGATCCTATATGCTGTGAATCTCGTTCATGGATGGAAACTGCAAATGTTGAGAAATTGTCCCAAGGCTCCAATCAGCCATTCTACCAGGTCTAGGCTAATTCCTTTTCTTAAAAAATCATCCTTCTGACCATCTTTTCATTTTTCCAGTCATCATGTGCTAAAACTCTGATAGCAGTAAATCAGCTTTAATCGTCTCACTTGGCTTAGATTTACATTTTTTTTACGTTGCAGGTATTGGTAGATGTACATGAAGATCCTGAGCTCCTCGTAGCATATGGTAAAATTAGGCATATCTGATGGAAGTATTCAATCAATATATATTTTTCCTTCCAGTTAGGTGCATCTTTACTAAAAACTCTACAGCTTGCTTCCTTCAGTAGAAGCACACATAAAAAGAAAATCCGTTAGATTCTATCTTCACTCTGAGATTCATAATCAGGTTCTTTCCAGCTAATATGGGTTAGGGCTTCAACTGAAACTCTTAAAAAACAGTTTGTAGCAAAAGCATGTGAAGCTAGAATGATCCAAGCACAAGTATTAAATGGAAGGTGTTTGTTGTTTTGGTTGCAGTGGCCGAAGAGAACTTGCTTGCACCGGACAAGCCAGATTTGGTTAGTCCTTGCCTTTTGAACTTTGAAGTTTAATAATTCATTCTGGGTAACAAAGACTAGATATTTATTTAGTATTATAATGCAATGATCCACAGGGAAGATTCGATCACCCATATGCATCCTTTTTGTTCTATGGCATGGACACAGCTGGAGACTACATCCCTGTGAAACAACTACGTGAAAAGTACAACCAGCCTCGACACGAAGTGCCTTTTGACGAGGAGGATGAAGACGGAAGTGAAGACTAATCAGAAATCACCATGCCTATTTGAAGGTGGCATTGCTGCAATGTTAAAGCTTTTGTCCGATTTTGCTTAATTGTATAGGAGATGCTGTTATATATGTCCATGGCTGTTGATGAAGTTATATACTAGAAAAGCTTTGTTACCTTGAAATTTTACATAAATAACATTTGCTACAATGGACCTGTATCATAAAAATTACGCAGATGTTTGATATTATTAGCCCAATACGAAAATATATGTTAGCTAAACAAGAACTGGTTTTAAAATTTTAAAACTCGCAATACTAATAAACTTGTCGTATATGAATCTGCACAGTGTCAAATCTGGATATAATACAAGTATAATGACACATTTATACATTATTTAGTTTTTCCAAACAAGTAGTAATAAATCCAAAGCGTATAGGCATATTTTATATAGCCTCGATGCTCGAATTCTCGTCTTGCTAATCACAATTTCACACCTACGGGATACGGCTACACCTGATCTTGTACGCCACGGCCCACGGCCATAGCTTATGCAACGTATACAATGTTGTGCTTTGGGTGGTCACAGTCTCCCATTATGGTCGTGTAACCCCAATTACAAGTTACAAACTCTCTAAATTACTATATTTCCACAAAACCCATTTCGTGGAGTCTTCGTCATCGTGATTTCGTCCCCTTCGAAATCTGCCAAAACCAAATTGCAAATCTACCAACCTGAGCATTTGACCCAAACCCACCTCTCTATAGCCCACCACCGCCATCTCCGTCCTTCCCAATTCCTAAACACCCCTAACTCACCGATTCGATCCATTCTCGCTCATTACCTGACAAAAAGCCACGCTTTTGCTTCAATTCTAAGTTTACTTCCCCGTCGACCTGATCGTACATCTTTTCTCAAAGAAGGAAGCTTGATTATTATCTCTTTTTCTCTCTTCTGTAGGCTTCTGTAAATTGGTGAGTGCTTTTTTGTATTGATTTATGTCTCCTTGTATATTCTGAAATACCTGCAAGTAGATTTGTAGGAGCCGCGGGATCATTTAAGAGTCCCAGATCTTCGATTATCTGGGATCTGTAGCAGGATTTCCCATGGCAGATCAATGTCCCAATTTAGGGTTTCTGGGGTTCTTCTTATTGATATGCGGGGCTTTTCTCATCCCCGTTTCGTGTTCGAGCTCCAAGTGCTCCAACGACACGAAAATCGCGGGCTTTCGGTCTGATTTTGTCATGCTTCAGCATCAGCTCAGAGGGGTACTTACTGTCCTTGATAATTGTTCCTTTAGGGTTAGCGAATTCGATATGCTTAAAGGCTCTGATGTTCGCTGGTGGGGTGCTGTCGGGGATAATTTTGTGAATTTGACGAACGGATTTGTGATATCAGATTCCAAATTGGATCGAACGTATAAGAATGATACTCTGGTTGTTAGTCTTAAGAGCAACGTCAGCTGGGATCACATTGAAGTAGTTTCTGTCTGGGATTTGTCAATGGCTGCTGATTTTGGTCATGTTGTTCTTCAGCATCCATCTACCAGTTGGGAAAGTTCAGAGCCAGCGCCTGCTCCTTCACCCGATTCAGATAATGTTAGAATTGGCGAAAAACGGGAGTATAAGCAGCCTACCATGTTTGAGAATTGTAGGGTTTTGTCACCAGAGTACAGGGTGAGGTGGACATTGCTTAAATCTGATAATTTGGTTGATATTGGATTGGAAGCTGCGACTGCTGTTCAGAATTACCTGGCATTCGGATGGGCTAATCCGAATTCCACATCAGGCTTTATGCTTCACTCTGATGTCACTATTGCTGGATTCACAGAGGAGGAGGATCAAAATCCGTTTGCTGAAGACTATTACATAACTGATTACAGTGAGTGCACATTGAAAAATGGTGGTCAAGCTCATGGAGTTTGTCCTGACTATATATATGATGGATCAGACAGAACGGATGTGAATAACACTGAGCTGGTTTATGGGCATAGGAAGGATGGGGTTTCACTGGTTCGTTTCCGCAAGCCACTGGTATCTAATGACAAGAAGTTTGATGTGGCATTGAACCACACTGCTAACATGACTGTGGTATGGGCTATCGGTAAAATCAAGACACCAGATAGTATTCGACCTTTCTATCTTCCCCAGAATCACGAGGGCCCACGCGAGGTGACTTATGGATACACAAGGCTGAATCTCTCAGAGCACGTCAATGATTGCTTGGGACCACTTGATGCGGCCGATAAAGAAGATCAAGATTTGGTTATTGCTGATGCAAAAGTTCCCCTTGTTGTGACTACAGGGCCTGCTTCTAGGTACCCGAATCCCCCAAACCCGTCCAAGGTTCTGTACATCAACAAGAAAGAGGCTCCTCTGCTAAGGGTAGAAAGAGGAGTTGAGGTGAAATTCTCTGTGCAAGCAGGACATGATGTTGCAATTTATATAACCTCTGATATCATTGGTGGGAATGCAACAGAAAGAAATGCATCTGAAACAGTTTATGCAGGTGGGCCCGAGTTCGAAGGAGTCCCAGCCAGCCCAACGGAAATGTTGTGGACTCCTGACAGGAACACTCCGGATCAGGTGTTCTACCAGTCTCTCTTTAATCCGAAGATGGGTTGGAGAGTTGAGGTGGTGGACGGGGGGTTATCGGATATGTATAATAACAGTGTTGTTTTGGATGACCAACAAGTTAATTTCTTCTGGACATTGTCAGATGACTACATATCCGTTGCAGCTCGTGGGGAGAAGAAGAGTGGTTACTTAGCAATCGGATTCGGAAGTGGAATGTTGAACAGCTTTGCGTACGTGGGTTGGATTGATGAGCACGGGAAAGGACATGTAAACACTTATTACATTGATGGGAAAGACGCATCCAATCTTCATTCTACAAACGAGAACCTGACATACGTGAGGGTTAAATCAGAAAACGGTATCATCACTTTGGAGTTCACGCGTCCCCTGAAACCCTCGTGCAGTATCGGAGAAAGGCCAGAGTGCAACAACATTGTGGAGCCCACGAGTCCTTTGAAGGTTGTTTGGGCCATGGGGACAAAATGGTCAGAAAACAATCTGAGTGAGAAGAATATGCATTCCTCGACCAGCAGTCACGCTGTGAGGGTGATGCTCATACGTGGCTCAGCAGAAGCCGAGCAGGACCTAAGACCCGTGTTGGGTGTGCACGGCTTTATGATGTTCCTTGCTTGGGGCATTTTGTTGCCAGTGGGAGCCTTAGCTGCTAGATACCTTAAACATGTCAAGGATGATGGTTGGTACCGAATCCATGTCTATTTGCAATATTCAGGGTTAGCTATTGTGCTTCTTGGGTTTCTGTTTGCCGTGGCTGAGCTTAGAGGCTTATTTGTCGGCTCTTTACACGTAAGGTTTGGTATGGCAGCCATAGTTATGGCTTGTGCTCAGCCTATTAATGCATCTTTCAGACCCAAGAAGCCTGAGAGCAATGGGGAGGCCTCTTCTCCCAAGAGGCTTATATGGGAATACTTCCATGTGAACTTGGGTAGATGTGCAATCATCGTAGGGGCGATTGCACTTTTCACTGGTATGAAGCATTTGGGAGATAGATACGGCGAAGACGTAGGAGGGCTCACTTGGGCTTTAGCGATATGGTTTTTGTTCGGCATTTTGTGTGTCTTATTCTTAGAGTACAAAGAGAAGAAGCGGAATAACAGTGATAGCACAAGAGGAAATTGGGTTCTGGGTAACAGCGATGAAGATGATTCAGCTGATCTTCTCGGCTCCAATGGGATACATAGAGAAAAAGAGGCTCATCTGCCTGCAAGAGGAGAACTTCAGCTGGAACCTTTGAACAGATAGAAAATAGTTTTTCTTCTAAATTCTGCACTGCTGATGACGCCTCTAAGTTTTGGACACCATCAAATATCTTCCTGTGGTAAACGTAGAGATAGAACTTTTTTGGGTTAATTCTTTTTATCTTCACTGTGATAACAGGCCAAAACATTAGCTTCCATTATACTTGTATTCATTATGTTCAGTACATGTAGAAAAATGGAGAGTTTGCCATCTCATGTCTCTTTACTCGTTGAACAATGTGGATCCATCCATCTCATCCACGTTATACTAGTAATAGAAATTTTCACGTTGAGTATTTGGACATTTTCTGTTTGCTGACGAGAGTTTGCATTTGCAATTAATCTATATAAGATGAGGGTTTCAACATTTATTTACAAATGGTTATAACTTATTTGTCTATTTCTCACAACAAAAAACAACATGAACAGCTAGCAAGCAACATTTGTTGCCAAAGAAGAATCAAACTGCATAATGTATATAGAACAGACAGGTCTATCAATTACATATTATTAAGAATACAAAGAATTTGCCGCAATCTATAAAGCAGGAAAATTTTGTACAGAGAGGGACGTGTTTTATTGGCTTTCAGATGCAGGGTCACAGCGGATATGTATCACTACCCAGATCAGAGCCCTCCTGAAGATAATAAACCAAGTACCAACCACAAGAAAGAGTTACAGACATGAACAAACAAGAACGACACCCTTAAAATGGAAAAAGAAAACCCAACAAGTCAAGATCAGCGGATGATTGACAAGTCAAGGTTGAAAATCACACATAATTTCTCAAACAAAAAAGATGGCCATGACAAAAATCAAATCATACCCGTTTGATCAATGAAGTTACAACATCTTCCAAGGAGCCAGCACCAATAACCGTAAATCCACCCATATTTGTTCTTGAATAAATACCAGAAATCCCAGCTGCTGTATGGTGAGCAGATGAGGATTCGAAGCTTGCATGCCCCATAAAACCAAATTCATTATTTTCACCAAAGAAAACACCCGTAGGATCTCCAACTAGTAGAGGGTTCATCAAGCTATTTGTCAAATCCGGTTGATGATCAATGTCCAGCTTATGGTCACCCCACAGCATTTTCGAGGCATAGCCCATATTCTCAGTCCCATTGTTGCCAAACACAGCCGTTGGATATCTTGTATCAAATCTAGAAATGTTGGATGAAATGAGTGACTCACTTGCTCCATCCAAAGCCGTTGGATGAACATTATTGCTCGAGATAAATGGTTGCATGATGGGATTGGAACTTGACCCACTTGGCCAATTCCCATTACATATATTTGGATCTGTCAAACCGAATGCTGAATCCGACTTAAAAGGAACTGTTAACACAGAAGATTGATTTCCAATTTCTCCCTGGCCCTGATACTCTTGAGAATGGCCTTGTAGAAAAGTAGAGCTGCTAGGAATGGTAGCATCATTCTTTTTATGCAGCGTCTGTAGCTGATCGAATCCTATGGATGTCGGCGTCCATTGTAGTATATTTCCACTCTGACCCCTAGGCAATTGAAATTTGTTGGAATCATTAACGGGGTTCCTGTTCATCTGAGCATGTCCTAACGGTGCCGCTCCCGAAGGCGATAAGCCATGAATACCAAGACCAGCCGGAGGAAGTGATTTCAAGGCGCCATTTTGATAGGGGGCAGAGCCATTCAAGTTATGGAAGTCAATGGCATTCATTTGCAGATACGCTGAATCCATGCCTCCCAAGGCAGCAACCGTATTGGCTTGCTGGTTCGCCATAGAGCTCAGCCTTTCGAGATAAAGCTTGTATTTCTGCAACAACACAAATGGGAAAGCAACGTTCAAAAAAGAACTGTTAACAACGGCAAAGCAGTTTAAAAAAGAAAGCTTGTATCTCTGCCTGGAGATGGCTAGCCACATTGTCTCTGGTAAGTTTTTCGACATTCATCAGTTCCATTATCTTCGTGGGGAAGGCTCCTACATCAAAAAGGAACATACCTCAGTATGGAAGTTCAAGTGAAATGATGATTTGGGATTTATAAGAACTTACTCTTTAAACCCAGATGATTAACAGCAGCAACAAACTTGCGGTGCAGTTCCACAGTCCAGACAAACCGGGATTTCTTTTGGGAAGATGGATCTTCATTCTCATTTTGGTCCTTCTTTCTTTTAGACACCCTTTCACCCTGAATAGAGTTGCCTGTCCCTGAACTCTTTTCTTGGTTTTCAGAATTATTTTGGTCCTTGTTATTCTTCTTTCTTCTGTAAACATGCTGCCATATGTTTTTCAACTCCTCGAGTCTGACAGGTTTTAGTAAATAATCACAGGCTCCGTGACTAATCCCCTTCAAAACAAGCTTGGTATCCCCATTTGCGGATAACACTATAAGGAAATTAAGTGTCAGCAATTCATTAAGACGTGTATACAACTGCCACGTTCAGCATTATCAGTCTGTACTTTGTCAGAGAGCAACACCAGAAAAGAAACCAGTGGAAGGGTAAAGATAACAGCTTACTTATTACCGGTAGGTCCATCTCAAGTCCAACTTGCTCGAGCAACTTAAAACCATCCATATCAGGCATATGAACATCACTAATGACCAAGTCAAACTTGTCCTTGTTTTCTCTCAATAGTTTCAACGCATCGATTGCTCCATCTCTTGGAGTAACTGCAAAATTAGAGGGTTAACAGTTGAGGGATAATGATCAGTTTAGACCTGGTGTTTTGCAGGATCCTGACTAGCCAAGATCATAAAGCCTGGTTTTCTTCAGAATCAATATCACCAAAAGATTCAAATCAACAAATCCAGCATGTCAACATAAATGAAAGAAGACCAAAATTAATTACATTAACGGTTAACCGAACATGGGAACCAAAACACATAGGAACAAAAGTGAAGCATACAAAGAAAAGCAAAAAAATCTCAGTTAAGACCAATAAATCTGAAATCCCTAGTCTTCTAATCACCCAAAAGAGCACTGACCGAGAAATCCAAAAGTTGAAGACACATCCATAAGGACCATAAGATATAGAAAGCAACATTGTCATGCGTCATGAAGTAATGGATCTCTCTCTTTCTATCTATTAGAGACCCACAAATCTACATGCCCAAAACCCCGCCAAAAAAACCGAAAATTGAATACAGAAAAACATATAGAAAGAGACTAGAACCACACCATGGTATGAGCACTTCCGAAGGAGGGTCTCAAGTAACCTGAGACAAACATGATCGTCATCGACAGCCAGAATCCTCATGCCCACGGGGAACTGGTCATTGGAATCATCGTTTCTCCGTTCCAGAATCATTTTTATTAAGCACACAGTTTAAAAAAACTTGGAAATTTTGATCCAAAAATTCTTGCCGGATAGAAGCAAGGAATCCCAAATTTGGAAAGATTATGAGGATTTTGTTGTAAGAAAATGAGTTGGGATTAGCCAATGGATCGAAAGGAAGGAAACGAGAAGGGGTTTGAAAGATATGTTGAAATACAATATAACTGTATATACAAAAAAAAAACTTACAAATTCTCATCACATTTTTAAAAAAAATATTTAAAAAGATAAGAACTTGTAACACATATTTTTCAATTCAGACTCACTAAAAATAAGTCCATTTATTCTATATAAAATTTATTATACTATGTATTATAAATTCTCATCACATTTTTTTATTTGTTATTCAAATAAATATTTTTTTCAAGAAAAAAAATCCTTTGTAAGTAATAGTAATTGTTTCTTATAAATAGAAATGTATATTTTATTTCAAAATATTTTATTTTCTTCAATTCTAAAATAAAAGGAAGAATATTTTCTTTTCTTTTGATCCAAAACCTTATTTTCTATTAATAATTTTAGTCTTTGATTTGTATAGGATTTTATATTCCTTTTTAATCAAAATCATGTACTTATACATTTTAGCCTTTGATTTTAAATTATGGTATAGTGCTATTTAACAAAAAAGAACATTGTTTTTCATATAAATAAATCAACTGATATAATGTTTATTTTGTTAACTATATATATATATATATATATATATATATATATATATATATATATATATATATATATATATATATATATATAGATGTATATATATGTATGTATATTATATTGAATATCTATATTTTTTAAATATGTATATTTTTTATAAATAGTTTTTTCGGTGGAGTTTTTTTTTTATAAATAGTTACATCTCCTAATTCTACCATAATGTGTATTTTGTTTTTCAAAAACTAACTTATTTTCTTTTATTATAAACTATAAGAGAAGAATATCTTATTTCCTTTTTTATTACAAATTTAATTAATATGAATGTATTAATCTTAACCTTTCATTTAAATCAAATATTTAATATTTAGATTGAATCAACATGAACTTTACAATGTTGTTCTTGAACTTTACAATGTTGATCTTTAATTCCATGGGAGCCCAATCCGGTTAAAATGGAACAACTATAATGCTTTGGTGTGAACTGGATAGAGATTTAATTTCCTTACAAAAGGAATATTAGTGGAATCTTAACCTTATTATATATTAGTATGTATTTTGTTAAAGCCGGATTTAGGCATGCATAAGGCATAAAGGCCAAGTCTTACCCAGCTGCTACTCTATAGTCTTTATTGCCCTTTCTCGCACTATTTATTTATTTGTAGTCTTATTGAACTATGATGCATAAAGTAATTATAAATTTGGTGGACTAAACTTTGGTTATAAAATAATTTCGTGTAGAATAGACCTGAATATTCCCCAAATGGGAGTTCTAACGGAGTTAACAAAAAAAAAAAAAAAAAATCTCATTTATATTGGTGGGAGGAATATAGAATAAAAAGGGTGTTGCTGATTGGTTGGACAAGTGGCCATCAAGCGAGCGTGCGCCTAACTTTGCCCTGGAGTCTGGATTTGTGAAAAGATGCATTTCATGGACCCTAAACACAACATGGTTTGAACCTGGACATGGACAAAACCCAAGTCGACAAGGACCAACTTTCAAACCACGTTTGTTCAAGGCCGCCCTTATTCATGTTGCAACATCAAGTCCAAAAGGTACATATTTTGTTTCAAAATATGATCAAGTTGAGAATGATTCAGACACATATAGTCGGCATATTAAACATGTGTTCTATTCAGTATTCACAATAATAGAATGAAAACATGGGTAAGGGTACAAAATTTGGGGAATTTTGCATAGCAATTTGCTACTAAGGTAGCATGAAAATGAGTCATCGTACATATGTGCACCAAAACTGACTTTTACACCTAAATACAACAAAGGTAAATCAACAAATTTACAACTGTCAACAAGGGGAAGCAACTATTGTTACCTTATGCCTCTGTGTCAAGGAAAATCTTTATATCTACCCTACGTGTATGGTGTACTTCCAAGTAAGAATTGAAATCCCACTATTTTTCCAAAGTTGTTTTCCACATTCCTTGCAGCTTGTTCCTTCCTGTTCAAGAGACAGAACTGAGTTAAAAATCAATTATATTATTTTCACTTACTTTTGACAATCTTGCAAATTATCTTACAAGGAGAGTTAAGAGCTAGCGGTTGAATCAAATGTCACAACAGCACAACTTACGCAGGAAAGCCACCATGAATGAATGATCACTGGTCAAAGCCAAATACTGTTTTCATAGCGACCAAAAATGTTCCGTGTAAGCTAACCACACGAATTAAGAGAGCCATCACAATCAACTCAAAGGAAAGTTATATGTTTGTGCAGAAATTGAATAAGTTTACGAAAAGTTTGTTTACCTTTTCTTAGTGTTTCATCTTCAGATCTTCTCCAGATTATGGTCTATCATCTACATTTTGTACAACCTCTTGCTATTGCAGTCTGAGAACAGGGTTCCGAAACCTAGGGGAAAAAGATCCCGGATCATGATCCCAAGTTTGCCACAGAGGCATATTAACAATCTGATTCTTTTCCATGGAAAAGCCTTACTCATATCTCCATCACTGGTCAAAGCCAAATACGTAGTGCAATCATCTTCCTATGCATTCAGTACTTCTTATCCTCATTGAGTTTTGCTTTTCACTTAACCCACTACCAAGTTAAGAGGGTTTAGTGAAGTCTACCGCAGGCAGACTAAACTGATATGCAATCAACTATTTTACTCTTAACACACATACCTCACCAATTCCGGAGTTGCCCGTGAATTTCCCGGATCAATAACTTGGAGTTATCAACAAGGCACTTGCTATGGTAGATAATAGAAGGACATAATTCATGTCGTGGTTCTGGTTTAAGTGAGTTTAATTCAACGAGTGGGTTTGTTATGACAGATTTCTTACAAATCTCCTTTGCTGGCTGCACATGATTCCACCAGAAATCTGAAAGAGCAGTCTTCAAAAGCGCCCAATACTCAGCATCTCGATAAACTCTAAAGAGACTGCTTCCGTTAGGAGTCCAAACATAAAAGTCCATCCAATCCCTGTCCATGATCTCCAACAAGCCTTGTGCTTGTGGCATATAGTAGAGTGGAATTCTTTTCCATGGGAAAGCCTTACTCATATCTCCATCAAAAAAAGGACACTTGATCTCAAGAACACCTCTAGATGGCAACTCATAGACAAGACAGTCAACAACTCCATCAGGTGAAGCAGCAAGCCAACTGTCTTCCGGATTTTTCTTATCATGGACCTGAAACTCAGGAAACAAAACAGTATTCCCAGTAATGAGCTTGTACTTTTCCAATGCTTCTTCTTCCTTGATATTGTTATAACAAGTAGCCAGGTTGCCACTGAAAGGCTCAATAGCCCCGATCTTCTCCAACCAAAGCTGAACTCTCCTGCCAGACCGTAGTCCAATGGCCCCAGCAAAAGTACTAGCAGTGAGCCTATTCTTCCTCAACTCTTGCCAGTTCTTAAACCAATGTTGAAGGCTGCTAGATTGCAACACTGAGTATTCTAAAGACTGCCTACTATACTGATGTATGTATAATCGAGAAAATCGGTACCAATTGCAACTGATGATAGATTGTCTTCCATATGCTGGCAACTGGAAACTACAGACAGTGATGTTACTCATTTCAAATCCATCAGAAAAGGGAGGAAAGTAGTTTCAACTAATTCATTGAGCAAATTTTCTGTTATTGAAAAAAAAATCAACGGTCAACATTCAACAAACTCGAGTGGCAAGTAGAAACCTAGATGACGCACTGTCATCGGAGCTAATTACAAGAGGCAACCATTGCAGACAGATTTGAATGAGAAGATAAAGCTTGAAACCGGGATGGAAATGAAAGTTCAAATTTGAAATAACAACCAAAATTAGAATGGGAGATGAGCCAAAAGAAAAGGAATAAAGTACCTTGAAATCCTAAAATAAGCAAGCATAGACTGTAACTCGTTGAATGAACTGCGCAGAACAGGATAGAGGAGAAGAATGGGGGAGGAGGAGCTTCGACTGGGCTAGCGGGCAAACACAACGTAGGGTTCTGGGGGTTTATGAGAAGCCCTTTTCTGAGGCTTCTCTACGCTCCCTTTCCTTCCGAGGAAAAGCCTAACATCCTACTAATATATACAACAGGGTAAAGACGTAAAAGCACCCTTATACATGTCAATTTTTCGGGACTAACTATATTTTAGACTTTTCAGATTTTATTAAGGTTTTTCAGTTTTTAAATATTGTCCATTATTTTAAAAAAAATATTATTGCTCATGGTAAATTTATATTTGTGGATTAAAAATCATCTAAACTAGTTCATAGTCCGCAATTTTTTACTAAAATATTTTGTCGTTTGACAATATTTTACGGAGTTTTTTTTAGTGATATGTCGTTAGCACGAACATAAGAGGACTTATGACATGTACAAAATATAAATTAATAAATTAATACTTTTGTTAATGACATTGAGTTTTATAATTATTGTTAATTTAAAAATTAAGTTAGGTTGATTGATTTTTCTATTCACTAAAAATCAATAAGAATTTATACATACAAGCTACCTTGTTTAGTAAAAACTTCATTAAGCAAGCTTATGTTGATATAGAAGTTTTTATTGAAAATTTTTTAAAAAAAATAAAACTTGTTTATAAAAAAATCAATTGATACGGGTTTTTTGTGATAAAACGGAACTACCAATAAGTATGGTTGTAAAAATAAACTAAAATAACAACACGGACGTTTTTTTTTTGCAATATCTTCGGATTTTTTGCAATAAAATCATAATTTCAAATCAATAGCAATCTCACGAAAAATAAACAAGTACGGTTTTTTGTTTAATCGGTAAAAAGCAATCAAGGTTTTTTTTTGAACAAATCCTAAGAGAAATATTGAAAAACAAAAAAAAAACAATAGGTACGGTTTTGTGTTGCGAAAAAATCGAAATTTTGAACAATCACATTATTTTTTCGATAAATTTTCAATCGTATGGAAAACAAGGGGGGGGGGAACGAATACGGATTTTTTTAATCGGAAAAACGATCAACATGTACAAGGTTTTTTATAAATCCGAAGAGAAATATTGAAAAATGAATGATATTCGAAGAGGAAAAAAATCCAAAGAGAGGACATGTACGTTTTTTAAATAATCGGACTAAAAACAATGAAGACAACAATCGGAAAAACGATCAATATTTTATATTGTGAAAAAACGATAAGCATATTAATATAGGAGAATTGGAACTGGACGAAAGATTTCAAATTGAATTGGATGGAGATGTAGAAATTTACTTCGAAAAGATACGACGAAACAATGCGTAATTGTAACGTGGAAAATAACTTCAAAGCGCCGGATCCCTAAAAAATATGACGATCCCTAAAAAAGATGACGAAACATGATCAAAATAGGAGAACTGGATTTAGATGGAAGATGTAGAAATTTGTATATTTACCTAATGATTAAAACTGATGGAAGACGATGAAACATGATCCGTATATATAGTAGAAATAACGTGAGAAGTGTACGTGAGAATTTAGGTATCTTTGAAACCAAGATATTGTATAGAGAAAGGTTGGTTTATCAATCGATAAAAAAGAGTTGTTGATATAAAATTTAAAAATAAAATAAAATTATCCTGTAACGTACGGGAGAAGTTTGTTGATGTAAAATTTAAAAATAAAATAAAATAATCTTGTGACGTACGGGAGAAGTTTGTTGATGTAAAATTTAGATATTGTTTTAATTAAAAAGTTTTTTTGATTTAATTGTAAAAAAATAGCTCGCAATGTAAAGGAGAAGTTTATCAATCTGAATTTTAAAATCTCTAGTATCGTTAAACTTTGAAATCTGAAGTATCAAAAAGATACAAATAGTTAAATGACTACTATTTCGGTTTTCAATAATTAGCATTAGTAGGAAAAACAGTTTGCACACCTTAAGAAAATTAAAAGTAGAAAGTCAAATGTTTATGGGTAAAATGGGAGAGTGGGCTTTTTTTTTGTAAAGATGACCATCAAGAAGGCTCATTTTCTTTCTATGTGACAAAATAGGTCCTTCTTATTTAATTATAAAGATAAACTAAAATGACTAGTTGATAACTTCAATTTAGTAAAGCCCAAACCCAATCCAAAATACAAACCCGAACCGAACCCGAACTCGAATCAAACCAAATCGGAACCCAAAACGAACTCTAACCCGAACCCGAACCTAATACCCGAAACCCAAACCTAGATAATTCGTATTTACCGGGTTTTATTTTAACTTCTCTCAAATCTCCTTTCTACCATTGTTTTTTAAATTAAAAATAAATATGAAATTACTAGGGGTAGGGTAGGGGTGTAGTAGTTTATTTTTGCAAAATTCAAAAGGCCCTAGTACTCCAATTTTTACAATGTTTATTGATATGGTTTATAGATCAAATAATTAAGGTTATTTTGGTTTGCTTTTTTATTTTACTAAAAATAACTCTAAAGCGATGTCGTCTTTGTCGATTAATATCATCAGAAACATGTCGTGTCGTCTATTGTTTGAAATGCATTTGCCTTCTCGTTGTTGTTGTTGGATTGCTTTAGTTATTGAGGGTTGTTATAGTTGATAGTTCATAAAATTTCAATAATTGGTCTATTTCAACATTAAAAATATCAATAAGCAAACTGAAGTAGGGGTGAGCACAAATCGCAAATTTTGGTTCCGTTAAGATCCTAACGGAATTCATGCAAAAATTGTCCCAAACCCGTTTTGTCGAAAAATATCTAGATGGGGTACGAACATTAACATCATTATTTTAGGCTCGTCTCGTGTATAATATGTTCAATTTAAAATCTAAATAAAAATTGAATATCTAAGGCCAACTCATTAATCATATATCTTTTAAAAAAAGTTATATTACGTAGGTCCAAATTGACAAATAGTCAAATGACTAGTATAATTGTTATGGTTTGATGTTTGTTGGTTATTAACATGTCGTTAATTGCCCTACTTTTCATTTAGCCGTTGTTCACTTTTTTAGAGAAACACGACTTATTAACTTGCCCAAAAGTAACAAACTTTATTATTTCAAATCATTTTTTATACAAAGGTAAGAAGAATATGGGGTCAATTTCTAGAGACTAACCGCCCCACAACATCCTTTCGGATGGGTCTTCAACAACGTGTGGTAAGTCATCGTCATATGTGGTTGGGTTGTGTCCATGCAATGCGAGTCTATCAACAACAATGTTGACTTTCCTGAAAATATGTTGCGCACTAGAGTGCATGAAGCCCGATATAATGGATGAGATATTTAAGATGATCATGTATGTCTCCCATGGTGGTTTCTAGACTTGGTTCATCGAATCAATGAGCATCAAATTGTCTCCTTTTATCTCAATAGACGTAGCACCTATACTTGCGGCCTTTTGGAAGCCCTCCCAAAGAGCGAAAGCTTCTGCCGCTAAAACATAGTCGGCATTGCATATTCTTTTCCGTATATCCAGCGGGATTGCAAGTTAGTTCTGGATGATATATCCATAAACAAAATGGTTAGACAGTTCCTTGAGGCATCAAAATTGATTATGATAGATCTCACCTTAGCTCTTTTTCATATAATGTTTTTTTTTGTTTTTCTTCTTTGGTTTGGTTGTTTGTACTCAACTTTATGTTAGCCTTTTCCCAATTGATTATTTGGTTCAAAACAATTTATTTCAAGTTTTGTGACGTCTTTTTCTTGCTGAATATAATATAATATCTAGCAAGTCAAATGTTCTACCATATTAACACTAGTTGTCTTAGTTCTGTCAGAAAATGTGTTCTTTTATTTCAATGATAATATCAATTATTTTCCGATTTGTTGTGTCACAATTTTGCATAATAGTAATTATTTTGGCATTATCAATAGTTTGCAGAGTATATGGACACGCAAAGAAGATGTGTATAACACTTTCTGTATTATGATTACAAAATTCGCAATGGATTAGGACTGATATTTTTTGCTTCTCAAGATTTTCTTTTGTTGGGATTCCATCAAGGGAAAGTTTCCACAAGTTTTTTTTTGGCATAATGTTAGCCTCATAAATCCATGTTTTGTCAAGGGTTATTCATACTTTCCGTTGTTGGGTCATTTCCATAGCAACTTTCGTAGAAAATCATCCTTCTTCACTAGTTGTCAAATATATTATATCTTGAAAAGAATGGAGTAGAAGGGCAGAAGGGCTTTTTTTTGTTTTCAAGATACAAACTAGGCCCCTTTATGTATCGGATAGTTTTTTTTAAATTCTATAACTAATTAACGAAAGAGATAAAAGGATAAATTGGAGTTCAAATCCCTATAAAATCCCTCAATCGCTAGTTAGGGTTTCACCGTCTCCTGCATTTGTCCTTGCCGCCAGTCAGGGTTTCCAGATCGTCTCTTGATATTCTCCACATTGAGATTCTGATGAAGGCGGTTTCCGGATCTTTGGTTTCCAGTCAGGAAGAAACCAGAACCGACATCCACATCGATCGAGATTTGCAGCTCCTCACTCGTCGTCTCTCGCGCGAGCCTCGACTGTTGAGCCGTCTTTGATTTCTTCATCCAGAGGTTGAGTCGAACCAAAACGCCAACTCGTGCAAGCCTCGATTTGTTGAGCCGTCTTTGTTTTCTTCGTTCGGAGGTTGAGTCGAACCAAAACGCCATTGTTGGAAGCTTGAAAGTGAGACTTCCATTTGTTTATTATCTTCAAATGATTGGCGTTTTTCTTTACATTTTATAGGTTATGCGAAGGAGGAGAGCTCCTGGACAATTCTTGCAAGGTTAGTGTTGTGATTATAGTTATTTTCCCATTAAAATTGTTCTTGACAATTGATTGATAATCTTCAATATTTGTTATTATTATTCTTTCAGGGGTGGAAAATACTCAAAAGATTATGTCAAAATTGTTATGGGAAAAATTCTAAATATAGTTGCTTTTTGTCATTTCCAAGGCGTGGTACATAGGAATTTCAAATCACAAGTGACTCTATTTTTAATAATATAATTCCATTTCTATAAAAAAAAATGCAACTTTTAAATTGTTTTTGGCAGTCTTGAAAGTCTTCTGTCATAACAGTTCAGGTTTCAACAATCTTTGACTTTAATTTCATTGTGATTCTATTTCATTCTTGGAGCATAATTTCTTGTCTACGTCTAAGGATGAGGATTCTGCATTGAAGGCAATTGATTTTGATTTTTCAAACTTTGTTAAGCCATGTATCTTTTACCTTAATTAACCTCATTTAAAACTCAGTTCATTGGATAAATGGTGTCCATAAAAAAAATAAAGAGGTGAAATACAATTAACTAGAAGAGATTCACTGTTTGATAAATCCAACTAATAAACGCCTACGGTGGTTTTCCAAATGAAAGACTGAACGATATTGTTGGTTGGCACCTGAAGTTCGACTTTGTGTAAACGACGAGTCTTGAGCTTGTTTAAATCTACATTGTGTAAACGACGGGTCTTGGACTTGTGTAACTCGACCTTGTGTAAACAACCGAAATTGAGTATTAACCCCTTTGAATTAATCTTGTAAATGACGGATTTGGCTTGTGTAACTCGACTTTGTGTAAACAATGGACAAAAATTGTATAACTCGACCTTGTGTAAACGATGGACAAAAGTTGCATAACTCAACCTTATGTAAACGACGAACAAAAATTGTGTAACTCGACATTGTGTAAATCGAGCCTTGTGTATTTCGACGTAACTTGTGTACCTCGGAGCTTGTGTGTAACTCACTTCGACATTCCTTGTATAAGAGTGAGAGGGAGGGCCTATCATCTAGAGTTCGAAACCCACTAAATACAAGATTTATATTTTCGATGGACCTTGTGTAAATCTTTGGGCATGAGTTTGTGTACGGACCTTGTGTAACTCTTTGGGTTTGGGCTTGTGTAACTCGAGTGGGCCTGATCGGGCCGAGCTTAAATAAATTAGGCTTGTGATTTGAGTAAATTGAAATTATCAATTAACCCTTTCAATTAATCTTTATAAATAATTAAGAGGAGTATTTTGTTACATAATAAACTAAAGAGCCTTAATGATGCTCAATTATACAAAAGGGACCTTGTTACCCATTTTACCATTATATCTTTTATCTCATTTATGGGTAGATTATAGTTTTTTTTTTGTGACAATGTCATTAGGTAGAAGATTGTCTACTCGATTTAAGAGTTGGTGTTCCACCGCTTATCTGTGATGAAGCTAATAATTGAGTTGTAGAATTTATCAAGGTTTTATTGCTCATTGGGTCTTGAAGTAATTGTTATGTTACTTTTGTAATCTATTTGTCTATTCAAAATCTAATCGTTTTACCATCTCTCACATGTCATCTAAAGCCTTTGTCAAAATCTTCTATTGGTTTAACTAATTTCTTCCATTGCCATGATGTAGTGCTTCCACATTTGTAGTTCCAGGGGCATGCATCTTTTAAGTATTTGTCTTCTATTACTCTGACCCATATATTATCTATTTCTGCCATGATTTTCTACAAGAGTTTCATTTGTAGTGCTTTGTTCATATCTTCTACTTTCCTAATTCCAATTCCTCCTAGTGATTCAGGTACAAATTTTATCCCTATTGATAAGCTGATAAAATTTGGTCCCTTATTCTAGACGAAGTTTATACTAATTGATCTAGTTCTTTATCAGTGCTTGCAAGAAGACATGAATGCTTGCATTAGGTAGCTTGACTTTGCATTAAGATTAGCTTTTTATTAGCGTTCTTCTTCCCTATTGTGAAAGAGACGATGCTTTCCATTTTGTAAGTTGTTTTGATTTTAGAATAACAGAATAAAAAACGTCTTTATTAACTATCCCGTTAATTATAGGACACCCGAGATATTGTTCAAAATTGGTGGAAGTTATGATGCCATGTTGCGATTTGATCCTTCTTTTGTTGTTTGACAATGATTTTGTAAATTATCGAGCATAAAATTATTGCTCTATAGTGGAAAGTTGTTGAGGGATTATCTATTTTTGGGAGAAGAGCAATAAATATGTGGTTAATTTGTTTGAGATTTTTTTCAGTCCTATAATAGCTTTTGATTGCCCTAGTGATAAATGGTCTAAAAATGTGCCAGTACTTCTGGTAAAAATCAGTTGCCATACCGTCAAACCTAGAAATTTGTCACAAACAATATAAAAAATTGCATTTTTATTTCCACTGTAGATAAGGACATTATAAAGTCCCGGTTTTCATTATCGAATATATTTGGTTGGACGGTTGTATGCTTGTTTTTGTTTCAGTCAACATGATCATATGAATATGTTCGTTTTTACATGTTTGGTTGATGTATGTCCAGAAGTTCTTTTTCCTCATTACCCTACAATTCCAAAAAAGCGATCCTCGTTTATGAAATGTATTTCGTTGTGAGCGGTAGAGCTCCCATTGTTTCTACCTTATTACAAGTGGGTACATTTAGTGAATCATGTACTATTATTTCTACGCAGCCGGATTTAGCAATTCTAATAAAATAGTTAAAAATCTTAACAAAGACTCGTTTCAAGTTTACATAAGTACCACTATTCCATGTATTTTTAACAGTTGTGTTATAGGTTATATGGGGATATTTGGGGTTTTTCCTACATACCCCGGTATTGTATTTATTTTATGAGACGGATAAGTCCTCTTTATTTTGTCCAATAAGTCCCTTTTTGTTGTTTTTTTATAGCAAGACTTCGGATGCATAACAAAAAGTATACAAAATATGTCTTTTGATTTGAGTATAAGAAAATAAAAAATTGTTTATGCACACACAAATCAAGAGCACAACTAAGCATATTAATAGAAATTTGAAATAAGAATTGAACTCAAGTTCAATATGATGACCAACCTAAGTTGTGCATTTATAACACATTTGCTCGATTTTGTTTAGAAATACCGGGCTAGATTTCATTTGCTTTTTGTTCATAGTTTTCAAGGTTGTTGTCTTGGTGTTTGATTCTCCCAGTTTACTCTTATTTACCAAACTCCAGAGTTCCTTGATCAGATTTCATTTGTTCCAGGGATACACAATATTTGCACATGAGACTCTGTTTTTGCGATGGTACTTTGGTTACTTGAAATCAACATGTTGATAGAAGTTAATCTTTCGAGTGATTGTGTTGGAAGGGGTAATTTATACCTGCTCCGGGTTCCTGCTAATGCCAAAAATAAATGTCAACAATATCTCTACAACTTATAAAATAAAATTTATAGACATAGCTAGATAAATCCAATTGTTAGGATCAAAATTGTCACTTTCAGTTCTGATTGTGTTGTTTATTTGTTTTGTTTTTAATGAGCTTATTATGTTCTTGCAAACACAACGCGGGTTCATGGGTATTGTAGTTCGGATTTTGATATTGTTCACACATATCACAATAATGCCGATCAGATTTAAACATGGCATAGAGAAGTTCAGACATAACATATAACAATAATAGAGATAAGGTCTAGAGTGGTGCCAATGATTGATAATTTCTGTACTTATCTGGAGAATTGATTCAAGGAAGCAAGTATTAATCCTCCAAGTGGGAAGCATTATCCCCTATACGCCGATGACAAGAATATGAACAAATCGTTGTTATTTGTGCATCTTTTTTGTGAAAAGAGTGGAAAAATCACTGAACCTCGAAACCCTCAATCGACTCTCATATAGCTTTCGAGATTTTTTGCCGCCTTCCATGGGTATCGAGAATGAGCAGTGCATTCTGTTCCAGATTTCCCGGATGAGTGGAGTGTGGTCCTTCCTTTGAATCTCGGGCTTCTTGGCCGGCTGACTGTATGTAACAAATTTTCGTCTTGCTTCTACTACGCATTCACCTACCCCAAAAATGGAACCATCCTATGACCTTCCATCTTTTCTTTCAAAAAGAAATGGTAACTATTCTCACCCAAAACCAGGGTTGAATGTGTTTTTCACTAGATTTATGATCTTTGGACAACCAAATGATGGATAGAGAGGAAGCATCTTGTGTTTGTTGATGGAGATACAAGAACTTGGGAGATTTCGGCTTCGATTTAGAGGGATAACGATTAGGATTTAAGCTCGTAACGAGTTCAGGGTTTTGAGATTTAATGGGATGCAAGACATGTGCATAGCGCATTCTTTCATTATCTTTTAGGGTTTTCATTAGTTACAAGTTCGCTATTTATCATTTCAAATCCTTCGTCTCGCACCGCAACTGGCAACTTCTCAAATCTTTTATTTTTTTTCACTTGTAGAACATTTGATCACCGTTTTAAGCAAAAAACAATTGTCCATATCCGACTACAAAAGGATAAATGAAAAGGTGACCTCCATTGCTAACATAATGTTTTTGTGGTGTAATTCTATTTTAAGCTTTTATTTTGGATGTGTTAAGTAAAAAAATTAATTATGTTTTGAGGAGATTATATAACGCATTGTTATAAATTATTGTAAAATTTAATGTTTTCGTTTTAAGTATGATATACGTAAATATATCATGTGTTTAAGAAAGGAACACTATAAACAAATTATAAATAAAACAAGATTGGACCAACCCGATCTCAAACGAGAGAAAGTCATGCGAAATTCAATATAAAATTTACAATGTCCATATTTAATAACCGGGATGGGACATGGACGAGTCTTCCTTTCCGTGCTCATCCCTGGATTGAAGGATTTGGAGACTTGCCTCATGGTTCCTGAACCAAACAAACTCCGGTTATGCAAAAATCTTGATATAGTATATTGTGAACCGGGACGGTTTAACAAAATAAAATGGCCGAGGTCTAGGCTCCTGAACCAAACAAACTCCAGTTCGGAAGACGGTTCGGTTGGGTAATAAACTGGAGTTGGATCGGAGATATATGGAACCCAGACCCAGTCGCCTTCTTTTCGGATATTGAAAATTGAAACCCTCTGTCGTCATAAAGAAGAAAAAGGGAAAGAAGGTAAGCGAGAGAGAAAGAGCGTTACCAACCACTTAGAGAAGAAAACATATTCCCATTTCAATGGCGAGTTCAAAGCTCTCAGCTATCTGGAACCACCCTGCTGGCCCTAAAACAAGTGGGTTGACTTCTCTCTGATATTTCAATTCTTATAGTTTTCCATCCCACATTTGGATTCAGCCAATTTTGTTATCTTTTTCCCGATTTAGACCAGATTGATCCGAAAGTTCGATTATTTGGTGTAAATCTGAATCGTTTGAAGGAGATACGAAAAATGAAATACCGATTTGGGTTAGGTAGGGGAGAAGCCTCGGTAATTTCGGTGTTTGGTGGGGCGATATTGCTTTTGTTCACGATCTGAGATTGAGTTATACTGTCAATCTTCATTTCCTTTGAAGTTTACTTGGAATGACCTGTTGTTTTTCTAATAGGTGTGTAGCTGATGGAGAAAAATCGTTCCCCATTCATGTAAATGATAGAAATTGTATGATAATGTAGATAGAAAGTTGTACCACAATGCAATAAAGAATGTAGAGTAATCGTATTAGAAGCCTCATAAGATTTGGAAACTGTAACGTATAGGAAAATTTTTATTCACTGCCCACTTATATGTATAATTTTGCATCAAGTAGAATATTGGATGGTCATGTTTGGTCAAACTTCAGTTTTGATCAGATACTTACTGAAGTAGATGCTTCCACTTTTGATGGTGTAATGAAGCTCTGTTCTTAAAGATCTTTCAGATATGAGATTTGGTATACATTTCAGACAAATATGCTTCATCATGTATGCTTTTTTGGTGATAGTGTGATACTACTGTAATTTTGTATGTTTTTATCTAACACGAATTATATCATGTTTTTTCTCATGCTCTTTTAAGTAGCTTTCACTTTGGCGCAGAATGACCAATATTTGTTATCGTTGCAGTCCACTTCTGGGCACCAACTTTTAAGTGGGGCATTAGCATTGCCAACATTGCCGACTTTGCGAAACCACCCGAAAATCTCTCATATCCTCAGCAAATAGGTACATTAACCAGTCTTACGTAGTAAATTCAGTATGCGGATCTCCTCTTTGTTTTTTGTGCTCTTATGGGCAATTAATTGACTTCTCCTTGTGTGCATGTTTTCTACTACCCAGCCGTTGCCTGCACTGGTGTTATCTGGTCTCGTTATAGCACTGTCATCACTCCGGTGAGCATGATTTTTTTTGCATCAGTTTTTGCACTGTATAGGACGAACATGATGCTGTAATCTCTACGGTGTCTGATGCTTTGAAGCTGAGAAGTCTTACCCCAAGATCTAAAATAACTCAAAATGACCTAAATTTTGAAGTGGAAAGCACAACCTAAAACCTGCTTAACGTTGATCAAGTTTAGACCAATGATTCTACTCAACCCAACCTGACCCAAAGCTCGAACTACTCAGCCTATAATTGACACGAGCTAATACCTAACCGAAATCTAATCTGTTCAACCGTATTAAAAGAAAGGCTACCCTATGAAATTAATCCATGTTTTCACCAACTTAAGGTTCTAACTAGTGAAATGACAACTGTAAACATATTATCTCAATCAAGTCAAGTCCTATACAACTACTGTCTTCCCTTTTGGGTAACACTTCCATTTTTGTCTTGTAAAAGGCTGATTCATGAATACTCCAGAAACAGGTAAATAGATAATCAGGGTAAAACACACTCTCCGTTACTATAGTCACCATCTGAATTTAAAGCTCTAAAATGTAAGTTTCCACTCAAATTATGTGTTATACCTAACTACAAGCTTAAGTCCAATGCCTGAAGTTTATATACAAAGATTTTCTCACCCTAAGTCCAAGGTCCCTTCAATTTCTTTTTGTGAGAAGGAAGTTCAAATCCCAATCCCTTGACTGTGAGATGAGGGCATATGAAAGAGCAGAAGGTTTTGAACCCTTGGAGCAGGTTACAATGGGCATGAACATGAGTTAAGACCTTAATCTGAATTGAAATGCTTTAGAGGCAAATCTTTTGGGTGATAAACTGTTGACAGTGTGAGCTGTGGCATTGATCAGCACTTCACCACTGAAGAGTAAATTGCTGAGTATGAAAGTCTGTACGAGACTACAAGGCCTTGCATTGCATCTCCTTTTCCTTTTATACAGATAATCTTCGTTTTATTCTAATTATCCCCATCCCACCTGGGGCATAGAAGCCTGTAAGGAAACTTTCATTTACAGTGGCTAACTTGTTTATTGGGTTTGCAGAAAAATTGGAATCTTTTCAGCGTGAATGTTGCAATGGCTGGAACAGGCCTTTACCAACTCTCACGCAAAATTCAGTGAGTCTTGTGCATTCCTTTTCAATAAATGCTCTAACTAAACATATATACGTGACTGAAAAAACTCTCTTTTATAAGTGGCCCTTGAGACTAACAAATTAAGTGTGCAAACCTCAAGGCTTAAAGGATCAACATTTGTGAAAGGGCATAAACTTATCCCTTCGTATTTGACTTATCAGTGTGCAACACTAGATCAAAATTTTGAAAAATATGTGAGTTTATGATAGCATTTATGTTAGACTGGCAAAAGTTACAAGTTTTTCTGATGCATATACATGATTTAAGACGGATACTAAACACTTGGTGCATATATAATGACACATTTGCACATTCTGTCCAGGCACGATTTCTTCCCGGAAGCAGAACCTGCTGTGGCCAAAGAATAATGACGAAAAGTTCGATGGAAGTTTGTTGTCTAGTTCAAAGTCCTGTAGCTTTGAAGAGGGCCTCTGTGATGCCTTCTTTGTGACAATGTGGCATGATACTCAAGATTTTTGTTGTGACTGCAATCCCATTATGTTACCGTGGCTGCCTTGTTGAATAAAGTTCACTTGTTACGATTTGAAAAAACAATAAAAAAAATAAGATGCCATTTTGAGAACAAGTTACAAGCTTGTAATCTAGGGCTCAAGTAATAAAACATAATATTTTGATGAACAGAAATAAAACAAAACGGTTGGTCCTTTTGGTGTAAAATGGAAATCAATCTAAGAACTTGTCATTATCTCAACAACGTTTGCATATGTTCACAGTTATGTTATATTCTTAATGTTCGAGTACAAATATAATCATTTTATTTGTCATTCTAGTTAGTGTATCAAGCAAGCGACGGGTTTTGTAATATTTTTAATCAAAGGTAAGGATTAAGAGTACGTAACCATTATTAAAATGTGCTGTTAGTCAGTTTAGGCTTGATTTTTTTTTGATGAAGAAACCAACTGCATAAAACTTTTAACGGGGAACATCATCCAAGAAGTAAATTCTTTGGGTTGACGTGCCACATCCAAGAAGTAAATTCTTTGGGTTGACGTGCCACATCCAAGAAGTAAATTTATTGCTCAGTTCAAATAGTTAGGTACATATTCTGTAATTAACACGGGGCAGAACTTGTTTGGGAAGAAGCCTTAAGTAATGGATACACGTTCAAAGGCAAACCCGGGCGGCCCCAGTGTACAGAGCCCGGAGCACTCGTTAAAGGCGCCAGAAAAAAGAGGGATAAGTGAAGAGAAACTCCTTCCCGGCCCTACCCAGATCGGAGCTACCTCCATCTTCACCGATTCATTCCCTATCTGCCGTTGGCGTCTCAAATGGAGGCAGTAGGAGCTCGTCTGGGCCGCTCCTCGAGCCGGTACGGAACAACCACGGTCTTCAGCGGTCCCGTGAGGAAGTGGAAGAAGAAGTGGGTCCACGTAGCGCCGTCGTCCAACCACCACTCCTCTCTTGCCAACGGTAACAGTAACTCGCCCTCCCACCTCTTGCTTTACAAGTGGACCCCTATTTCGCAGAGCAACAAGGAGAACTCCAACAGCAACGGGGAGACTAAAACCCCTTCTTCCAAGGAAGACGGACACGATTCTTCTGCTACGGATACTCCTCCCAGGAGGAAATTCCGATATGTCCCGGTAACTAATCCAATCTCCTTCTCTGGACTAGAGCTATATAATTTGATATAGAGTTTTTTTCCCCCTCTTTGATTTGCGTTTCTAGGGTGTTTTGGTGAAGATTGGGTGTGAATGCTACTAGAACGTTTGCTCTTCAACTTAAAGCTTCAACATTTTAGGGTTTTTTTGGATTTGAAGTTTCATCACTTTTAGGGTTTATTTGGATTCTGAAGCTTCAATATTTATATGCTTTACAGTGTTTTGAGGATTGGGAAATTCTTCCTTTGAAGAAGAGTGTTCTTTAGGGAAATTGGGGAAGAAAATATGTTTCGGGTAATCCAGTTTTGTATGGAAAGTGTGGATGCACTTGAAATTGAAGCTTATGCTACTAGTACGTTTGCCTATACGGACGAGCCCTAGAGAGAGTCCACCCATAAAAAAATTTTCTTTTGTGAGAAAATCTGACTGATGAATTGACAAATAGCTTTATAAGCTGGATGGACAATATTCAAAGTGTTTCTGCTTTTTAATGTCCATGGCTTCATGCAGTCTCTTGCTGCATGGAATATTTGTTACACTCAAAAGGACTCATTAAGTCAACGGTTTGTATGGCTTTGGAAAGAAGGAAAGCAAGTCCTTATGTGGCCATCGAATAGTGCAAGGCCCAATTTGAAATCTCCACTGATAAAATTTAATTTAATGCCCAGCTTAATTTACATGCATGGGAACTGACATTTTTGCATGCGTAATTGTGAAATTTAGACTTGACAGCATACCTAGGCCATGTTTAAACTTTAAAGTTCATTCTTCAGAGTACTATAATGCTAGTCTAGTTTCTAATTTTGTGTGTCTTTGGGTTGGTATATGAGGCTTTTTAAATGGTTATCCAGCAGTTTGATACTTTGATCATAGCTAGTAACGTTTTGTTTCTCAACTTTGTGGTAAGTTTTCTGAACTCTGGCTTGAGGCGTAATGCTGCCACCAAGAGCATCTAAAGATGATAAGGAAATTTTAAACCGCGGCCAGTGGTGGAGAAAATACTGCAGGAACTGACCCTTGCTTTGTGAATGTGTGTTACTAAAAGTTGGTAAAATATCAACCAATTAAATATACTTAAAATATGGGTTAGATTTAGGAAGAAGGGGAATTTGAACAAGTGGGTGAACCTAATTTGGAAACCCAGGAATGCTGAAGTTCATCAAATTTAGACCACGATCTGCTTCCTTTCCTCTGATGAGTCTTTGTTTGGGTAATTCATAACCTCCTGCTCATGGAGATGTTCAAGGAGGATTGAGTTTTTCTTATTTCTTGCTTAAACTCTTTGATTATAAGCTTCACATTTTATTACTCACTGATTGATAGTAACTGTTATGATCGAGGAATGGGCAACCAGCCAACCACAAATTATTATATTCTTCTTGACAGAATGAAGGAAAGTTCTTCAATGCAAATGATAAAGAAGCTTCACGTGCGAAAATTATTGCTTGTATCTCTCCTCTTTTTTTTATTCTTCTTTTCAAAACTAAGAATTAAAATAATTGTGTGTACTGTTTCATTCATCTTAGTAGTTTGGAACAACAAATTATCATGTATCAATTTCTTAGCAGGAGTTGTAGTCAAGGAAACTGAATAAGCTTGACGGTGATGTGATAGATTCTAATCCAGCAAATCATTGTTGTTTTTAAGGCTAACTGTTGGCTCCACCGGCAATTATCAGACGAATAGTTTCTAATCATTAGATTCATTCACTCTTTTGATAGTTACTCCTTTCCTTCTTCTGTTCTGATTATACTGATAAAAGTAGTTGCAGTGTTTTGTCAGTCTGTCACAATAACCTTTTTTTTCTTTAAAATTATGGAGGTTGCTGCATTAGAGGAGCAGAAAAAGGACGCAGAAGAGAACTCTGATGACGAGGCAAAGGGAACTGATGCAAATGCATCAAAACCAAAATCCAGGAATAACCGTCAGTACGAAAAACCTGACATTAATGATATCCCTATGGAAGAAAATCAGGTATTCTTGCTTTAAACACTTGGTGTATCCATCTATACTGTGCAGTTGCCTACATTCTCTATCTGCTTTGTAACTTCAGACAATTCACAATTGGCATCTTCATTCTTTGCTCAGTTCATCATAATGGAAACTTCTGTCTCACTTGGTTTACCTCTTTTTATACACTTATCATGCTATCATAGTTCTTATTGATGCCCCCTCTTTATCACCTTTTGTGCCCTCCAAAAGCCTTATGGGTGCTAGTATTGAAGACATAGACATCTCCTTCAGATACCCAGTTAGGGATACCTTACCAACCCATCCTTTGGTACTTGGATGTCAAACTGATACATACAGTCAACAAGTTAAACAAAGACTTATCAGCATCTTCAAATTTGTCAGCCTAATTTTCAGTCCATCTTGAAAAAGAAAGCCATGATGCAAAAAACTGGAGGACTTGACATGGCTGTATTTATCCGATGGTTGAAATTTCCTTTGTAGTATTGATGAAGCTTGATATGAAGATCCTAGTCTTTTAAAGTTGCAGTCTTTGATGTCAATTTTAATAGAAGAAAATAAGTGGATTGCAATTAATCATCTCTGTAACTGGAATGTCCAACTCCCTTCAGGATGCAGAGGATGACGAAAGGGTATCAGAACGGCAAGATCTAAACAAAAGCACCCTGGACTTGAGCTTGGGATGAAGCTTATTGTAACTGTCTTTGATGTCGCAGATTTTTCCCTAGTTGTTCAATTGCTCTGAAGTGGGTGCAGTTTGACTCAAACTGGAATCAGATGGAATGTTCTTTGTGTTTAGTTGTTGTATTTGTAGTGGCAATATGTATCAGCAAAGTTGCATTCTTCCGTTTTTCAAACTGATTAAGATTGAATTTGAAGCCAATGATGTTTTGTATGTAAACATGTAATCTAGATGCAGTGTTAGTGTTACAATGTCATGTATCATCTTCATCGCTTATCCCCGATTTTGTCATCAAAAGGAAGACCCATCTTCAATTTCTTACTTGTGATTAATTTTTATAATTCTTGTAAAATTTGCATAGGATTGTATAAAATATCAAACTCTTTATTTTGTATTTTAGAATCACTTGATATTTATTTTATAAATATTTCAGAAAAATTATCAAAATAATTTTGTGTCAAACTCTTTACGTAGTGTTTAGGAGGATTGGATTTGCTATTCAGAAAAGGTTGGCGACACAGCTTGTTGCCCGCCTAACTTCTAACTCGTAATAAGTCAAAGTAATCTATAAAGAAAAAAAAATCACAAATATAGGTAGTTTTATATACTTTTTATTCATAAATCTAATCTTTCAGAAATTTGTTAATTTATGGGGATATGATAATGTAGATTAAATAATATAATATACCATATAACTTTAATTATAGAAGAATACATGTTTCTAAAGTATTGACACATGATATCTCAGTTATAATTTCTTGAAATAGATAAGAAAACAGATATTAATAATTAATAATTAATTATTTCAATTAAAAGTTGACATAGATTATTTGATTATTTGACATATGATTACTTTTAATTTTTTTAAAAAGGTTTTACTTCAATATTATTTAGATAGTATCATAAAAACAATTGATAGAAAAACACATAATTAAAAACTGTAGATTTTGAAAAGATAAAAACTATTATTAGTATGATACGTTTTTATTCATAAATTATTATTAAGGAGTTACATGACCAATGATCCGATTCGATCTCGTATTCAATCTGTAGAAGCAGTGTCAAATATTTAATCTTATTAGGCATCATATTATTTATTCAGAAAAGAATTAAAAGGAGGAATATTTAGAAATCTTAGGCGCTCTCCATCCAATCGGTTCCTCGAGTGTCGTGAAAGAGATTTGTCGTCTGCGAAATCAATTTTCCTTCACCATGCTGCAATCTCACATATAAATTATAGAATTGCGAAAGAGATAATTGCAGGGGTGAGGTCTGATATACAGAAGAAAAATAAACGAATTGCCATCTTCGTTGGAATCGTTGCTACCTCGGAAGGTTCTCTACTTTTTAGCCTCTGTATCTTGCGAAACTGTCCATTTTCTATCCACGTTGTGTGGCTTCTAAGTTCAATTTTCGTTTTTTAATAGGAGGTATTGCATTCTGTGTTTCACGTAACATCGTATTGTAGATGCAGAAATTGGTATCCATAGTACGCAAATCTATGCGATTTGTTTAGCGATTTTGTTTGTTGAAAATTGATTCCTATTTAGTGCCTGACCTGTTGAGAAAAACTGCTAGGGTTTTTATTGGATACTGGTATCTGCCTCTGTTAACAGATTGTTGAACGTAATGCTTGTTCATTGAATGTTGCTTCATGTGTTTTATGTTGGCTTATTTCCAACTTTTTCATTGTTTAGGTCCTTTAGGATGCGAAACTAGAGCCTGAAATTATTCCGTGCATGTTACTACTCGATTGATTTCCTTAGCGCCACTTCACCAGCACGGTGGTTCTCAATTGAGATGAAAACTGTTATTTGTATTGCTCAGATGTCTCTGTATGCTTGTTATTTTTTATTTTTCATGGAATGGGGTTTTCAATTTCACAAAAGCAGAACATATGGTGCTTTGGAGATTATTTGAGTATGGGGAGAAATTGAAGGGAAGGAGAAATAATGAGTTGAAAATGAATAGCTATACACAAACATGACATGTGAGAAAATTTGACAAACTACCCCCTTGACATTAGATTCCCCTTCCATTCAAAATTCTTGTGCTCTTGGTTAAATGAAACCCCATGAAAGTGGGTATCTGGTTTGGACATCCTCTATTTAGAAGCTTGTTGCTCCAGATCTTCCTTCCTGATATGTTTTATATCTGTCTGTCTTGTTCAATGGCGTGACATAGACACTATGTTTTCCTCCCTTTCCTTGTTGCAACGGATACTTGATCAGATGGACGGTGGTTTGGTTTCGTGCAAAGCCCTCACAGCAGGAAGGGGCATCACGACAACTTATCCACTCCAATATTTCGGTTTCAGCTCAACAAATCCTGTAGATGTGTGTCTTTTGTCCGCCATTATGCCTCAACTGGCTAAGCTTTGTGGTACAGTAGATATAAAATGGGACATGAATTAAGGCTTGATTTCTCACTTGTAAAATAAAAAATAGCAGTGGCATAATTACAGATGAAGATGAGTATTTTAGGGCTAGGACATATGAAAGAGGTTAGAACTGAAAACCAATCATGCATTCACTGTGACATAGCAGATAGATATCTGGTGCTTGTTGATCATTTACTTAGCATTTTATTTCTCGATTTTGATTGCATTCAATAAATCTAGGTTTATGAAGTCCAGTATGGTTTACTTTCCTTCTTTTCTGTTGTTGACAGGACCATGTTCTGTGGTTGTTATAAGCTCCACAAGATTAAAATCTAGGTTGTTGGTCTCAGTATACACTTCTTCAATGGGGGATGCAAATTCGAGCTTCTGGGGTCCTGTTACATCTAAATATGATTGGTGTGAGACGAATTATGCCAATTCACCTTATGTTGCAGAGTTTTACAACACAATATCTAATATGCCTGGAATTGTTCTTGCACTTATCGGCCTTATAAATGCCTTAAGACAGCGGTTTGAGAAGAGATTTAGCATCCTCCACATATCGAACATGATACTTGCGATTGGAAGCATGTTATATCATGCCAGTTTGCAGCATGTGTAAGTGCAATCCTGACCTGCAGTTTTTTTTTTCTTTATTTTTCCCCACTTTTGGAAATCCCTTTGCTTCCATCTCCTGTTGATACTCTTCTTCGCAGTGATTGTATTCTTTCACTCAGTGATTGTGGGTTTAATCTTTACTATAGCAGAAATTCCTAGAAATTTGTCATATAGTTGCTTCTTGCAAAATTAGTGTCACTAATTGAAGGAACAGAGAAATCTTACAAGAGCGTGTGGTTTTGATTCTGCTATCATCTCTATCATTTTTAAAACCATATTTAGGCATTGGGACTGCTATTCATTAGTGATGCTCCAGAGGATCAATAGTTCAAGCTCCTCTTTGTACCTCCCTTTCGGTCTTTCCTTGAATACATTGACCTACTGTTACCCTAATGCTGATATATAAAGCATTATAGAATTGAAGGACTATGTGGTGTGTGCTTGTATATGTTTATAATGGTCTCTGCTCGTGATAATATACCTATTCCCAGCTTCTTAATTTGTCCGAAACTTTTCCCTATATCTGCTTGGTAATAATCAAGTTAGCGGTGACTGTTTTACTGACAGTTGTGGATACCTGTACAGGCAACAGCAATGTGATGAGACTCCAATGGTATGGGAAATGCTTCTCTACATCTACATCCTTTACTCTCCCGACTGGCATTACCGCAGCACAATACCCACGATCCTATGCCTCTACGGTGCTATATTTGCCTTGATTCATTCACAATTCAATTTTGGGATCATTTTTAAAGTTCACTATGTTGCATTGTGCTTCTTGTGCATTCCAAGGATGTACAAGTATTACATCCACACTGAGGATACGACTGCTAAGGGGCTAGCAAAGCGTTACATAGCTACTCTATTCCTGGCCACTATGTTTTGGCTGTGTGATCGCCTTTTCTGCTTCCGGATATCAAACTTGTCTGTGAACCCCCAGGGGCATGCATTGTGGCATATTTTAATGGGTCTCAACTCCTACTACGCTAACACTTTCATGATGTTCTGTCGTGCTCAGCAGCGAGGCTGGGCTCCCAAGGTGGCTCATCTCTTTGGGGTCTTGCCTTACATCAAGATTGAGAAACCGAAGTCTCAGTGATGTCGTCCTGTTTTTCCACTTATGAGCACTGCAGATTATTTCATTAGTTGCTTTCCTCTTGACACCGATTTTGAAGTTAGGACAGTGTTGTGTACAATATCTATAGGCAGTTATAGGAAACCCTTCGATAATTCTTCTCCCTTATTTTCTTTTATCGTTTTGGTTTGGGTATTTTCAGAAACTAGAAGGGACTAATTTGTTTTAGTTATTGAAGTTGAAGGCATAGCAGGAGCCTTCAACATACTCATGTTGCGTTGTTTTCATTTGGCAAGTAGCCAAGGCATATGCGTTCTTCTCTACTTTTATTCCACTTACCATAACACAACATTTATTCCATTGTCATTATTATTGAGCTGCTAACTGCAAATAATAAAACACATTTTATTCCAATCATTCATAGTAGCGACGACAAATCTGTCGTATTGTTAATAATTTGCTACATCCAAATTAGCGGAAGTTTCGTTTGACAAGACCCCCAAATTTGGATGGATGGATCCATTTCATCATTTTTTTTCCGGACCATTTGGATCCGTTGCCCACAATGCACAAAGCATCGGCCATTAGCAATTCCTTTAATTTAGTATTTTACCATTCTTCCTTCAACTTCGGTACCAGCTTGAGCAACACACAGTAAAACTGTAAAAGTAAAACCGATCGTTTTGGTTTTACTTTATTACCTCCCCACGTGGGAAATGGGAAGTTAGGTTTGATGAACGGTATGGATGATAACGAATGCAACTACTTAGTGTCTCACGGATTTTGTTAGGTTTCCGCTGGGAAACATTCACCGTGAAATTGTCTGTCACAAGGATCACTATGCAACTTTAACAGATAGTCCTACAATTTACGATCATTGACACACATGTCAACGTGTCTCATATATATGAAGCGCCACGCTTTTCTATTGACGATTCAGAAGTTGCTTATAGTTCTCAACTTTTTTTTTTTTGGTAAAGTTATAGTTCTCAAGTAGTACATGTACAAACATAATCTCGCTAAACCTTTTAGGGCAATTTTTCATCAAAATTGAAAAGGACAATAGTATAACTATGTGTAAAAATTGTGTTAAAAATGCACCATTTATGCCTTTTCATAAATTGTACACTAGTAACTATCTATTATATATAGGATAAGATTATGTACGAACCTTTTTTGTAGAGTAGCGATTGGTAAACTCTAACGTCCACTCTAACGTCCACACGATAAAATCAACGTTTTAGATTAATTAATGTTAATGAGTCCCATAATTATTATTAGATGTAAAATATAAACTTACTATGTATTTCATTGAACAATATATCAAATTTATTACATCATCACAAATATATATTTTAATTTATCATTAACACGTTCATTGTTTAAAATGAAAAATCAACTCTCTAAAATTTTGAACTTTGGATCATTTGCCCTCCCACCCTATTACCAATTTGACTAGTTAGAACTCTTTGCATATTATAACGAGCATTATCATGTAACTAACGATCGGTAGGTAGTATTAACGAGTGTTAAAGAAATCATGTTACCATTCGTTACAAAAAAAGTTTAACCATCGTTAACAATAAGTTAACAAACGTTAATATAGTTTAATGATCGTTAAACTAATTTAACATCGTTAACGTTCGTTATTTTATTTTATTTCTAAAGGTTAACGATCATTAATCTATGTTAACGACCGTTAACTTATTTTATTTCCAGAGGTTAACCTAAGTTTTAGTTAATTAACTTAGGTTTGAAAAAGCTTGACTATGTTTTTTATAGGCTCAAAGATAACCTACCACAACTCGGTAATTAAAATAGAGGTTTGTGCTCTAAAAGACAAGTTTGGAAGATGCCATCAAACTTAAAATTTACACGCCGGAATTAAAGTTGAGAGTTTGAATGTGATTTGGGTGTTTTAAACTCGTCGGAGTTGTCCTTGAAAAATCGAAATGTTTGTAGTTGGTCGTTCACATATATTATTTATACGATGATATTAACCTCGTGTTCTCGATGTTTTCTAACTGGAGCCCAGTAACATAAATTAACGTACCGATCTTCCATCAATTTTTAATTTACGTATGGAAAATTTTAATTTACGTATGTAAACTTTTAATTTAGGCATGGATTTTTTTAATTATTTATGTATGGAAAATGTGTTGAGGTAGAAGCGCAACAACCAGTCGGAGTGTCATGCGATGTGAGGGAAAGTGCTAGGAAAGTCTGAAAAGAATAGAAGGTTAGTTTACGAGCCCACAATCAAACGCAACCCCCTTCTATTTAGCTTTTAAAATCTCTCTCCTCCCCACTCCAAACCCATTTCTTCTTCTCCTTTTTCTTTCTTCTTCCTCACTCTACTACCTACTAGCAGCTTGTAGTTGCAGCATCCATCAATGACAGCCTCGACACTTTATCCGGTGACCGTAATGGTCGTCCTCCTCGTCCTCTCTCTCAGCTTCTCTGGAAATTGCTCAGCCGGAGACAACCTCCGTCACCACCACGTCGGCGACGATCGAGGCTGGGATCCTTCATCTGACGTCGCCTCCTGGGCCGCTGGCCGAATCTTCCTCGTCGGAGACTCTCTCTGTAATTTATCTTTCTCTCCTCATTTCGTAACAGTTACGCCAGCTAGGTTCCCTTTTTAATTCGTTTCCAAAAATTTAAGATTAATTTGGGGGTTGAGTACTGTAGGGTTCACATACTCCGCGGCGCAGGAGAAGATCGTGGAGCTTAGTAGCAAGGAGGAGTACGAGGCGTGTGATTTGAGCAATCCGATCAAGATGTACACCGACGGCCTCTCAAAGGTCACCCTGGACGGAGAAGGGGTTCGCTACTTCGCTAGCGGGAACACCGAGAGCTGCAAGAAGGGGCTCAAACTCCCCATCGAGGTGAAGTCGCAGTCAACACCGAGGACAGAACCTCTATCCCGATCCGAGGAGGTGGCCTTGGCGGATTCCCCGTCGTCTCCTTCGGATTCGGGTCGGGTTCGCAGTGAAGCAGCCCTGGTCTTGGGAGCTTTGCTTGGCGGGATTATGATCCTGTAATACCATGTCATCGTGGAGGGCATTATCGGGAATTTTAAACGTGGATTTTTTTTTTATAATTGTTTTGGTATTTGTTTGACATTGATCCTGTAATAGTAAGTCACTGTGAAGGGCGTTCTGTGCTCGTTTGTCCGGAATTTCAATTTGGTAATCGACTGCTTTCTATAGACGTCTTATTATTCATGGTTCATTCAATTAACACCAAATCTAATAGTTCCAGCAATTTTAACTCATGTATATTTAATTATTATTAGAAATATTATAAATTTATAACTAATAATGGAAAATTAAACCTAACATAAACCAACCACCATATTGTTCATTTACTATATATAAGAGTGTGGCCATTGTGTAGAAGTGCCCCCTGGATGTGCTTGGTAAGAAAAGTTGGTAACATTTTATATTGGTATTGTTTTGGGTGGTTGTTAAGTTAATTTAAAATTCTAAAAACTATAGTTAAAAAACTCAGTGATAAAAAAAAAAACTTTCAGTGATAGATGGTAGTATATTTGCCCATCAAATAACACTTCACGAACTTCTGGGCTAACATTCGCTATTTACAAATATATAATCTTAGTTGCCCAACTCCAAACTCCGAACAGATATTTAACTCCCAAAATGTTGAATGTGTAGTTGCCGTGGTGTAGTGGTTTTCACGTTAGTCTTACACACTAAAGGTCTCCAGTTTGATCCTGGGCAGCAACATTTTTTTCCAATTTTTTGTGTTGACTGACAGTCGAGTGATGCATATAAGTTATACTGCCTTGCTTACAAAATTACAAATGCTCTCGCCGACGTTTATCTGTGTTGATATAAAATGTGCCATTGACTTTCATTACAGCGACTTCTTAACAATATCTCTTTCGACAAAAAATAAAATATCCCTTCCACAATCAAAAAAAAAAAATGGTCATGGCTATTGAGATTTGAGACGTAAAACTTTCTGAAATCACCCAAAACAATTTATCTTTCCCTTCAATTGACTCAATATTTGTAACAGAACAAGTTCCTAAATTAGCAAAAATTACCCAAAACAAATCTCTGAAAATAGCAATATTTCATTCTTTTGTATACAAGATATATAATATGAAGAGAGAATAAGAGCAAGAGCAAAGGCAAAAATAAGTGTAGGGGCCAGGCGGTGGAGGGAAAGGGATGCGCACTCCACCCGCTCCAACTAGAAGTAAAATGCACTAATATACGGTTCCTTCAAGCCTGAACATCAAGCTCGAATCGATCGACGCAGGACAATTAAGATGATGAACTCTCAATTTAGGGAGAAATATGTTTACCCATTACTGGGAATAGCTTCAATAGCCACCATCCTCTACCTCAACTTCAGCGACCAGCTCCACCTTCCCACCATGGTCCTCTGGCAGAACCGCTTGTCCTTCATCTCCACCAATTCCACCCGATTCGTCTCTGAAACAACGCCGTTCTATGTCAATGGATGGAATTCCTACTGGCTGATGCAGGAGAGTGTGTCCTTTGGTCAGTCCAGATCCCGCGTTTCCAACATGCTTCGGCGAGGATCCCAGATGGGTCTCACCGTCTGTCGAGCTTGGGCCTTCAGCGACGGTCCCGGCCCCAACTCAATCCAGATTTCTCCTGGCGTCTTTAACGAACAGGCCTTGCAGGTAAGTAATTAAGCTTGTTATGGATTTGTGCTTAGATTTGGGTATTAGGTTGAAGTTTGGTTGAATTGAGCTTGTGAGAACGTATAGATATCAGAAAGAATGCTTAGTATGCGACGCCAGCTATGATATGTAGAGGAAATCCAAGTAGAAGCACATTTCGGGGCTTCTAAATGTGTTGCAAATCAACTGTGATGACATGTGACTTCTGTTAACCGGTTCTAAAGTTGACCAATTTTGTTTTGTTTTGAGTTTGAATTGTTTAGCCAATAATCTTTCAAAGAACAATCAAACTGATATGAAAAGCTTCTTGTACTGACTACAATGTAAAGTTTTGGCTTGCTTGCCTTCTACAATTAGATAGTTTTGGACCCTTACCCTGGAATCTATCAAGTGAAGAAGCTTGTATTTGGACCATGATTTATCACTTTGTTTTGTTTGTATTGATTGCATTTGAATCGCAAAGTGTGGTATGGTTTAACAGGGATTCCTAATTCTCTCTTTTTTAATTTTGTATGGGAACAGGGATTGGATTTCTTGATCGTTGAAGCAAGGAAGAATAATATACGGCTGATGCTCAGTCTAGTGAACAATCTGAATGCTTTTGGTGGGAAAGCACAATACGTGAAGTGGGCACAAGAATCTGGAATCAATATCTCATCATCTGCCGATCCATTCTTTTCTGATCCCGTAATCAAGGATTACTATAAAGCTTATGTTAAGGTACTTTAAGTCTATAAAATGTGATGCCTGTTATGCATTTCCACCATGGTTTTATTCTGAGCTGTTTCAGGCTTAGGCAGAAATCCTGCAATGATCTTGATAGGAAGCTTATAATAACTTGGGTTTTCCAAATTCTTATTGCATTCATAGCTTTCTTGTTTTTAGACTATCGTGACAAGAAAGAACTCGTTAAGTGGAGTTAAATACTCCGAGGAACCAGCTATATTTGCATGGGAACTCATGAATGAGCCGCGTTGTGAGTCTAATTCGTCTGCCCCCATTTTCCAGGTAAGCAATAACTTTAACATGCATCTCATCGTAGCTTCTCTTCTAATTTATTTTGTTTTTGAAACCGAAGGGCAGGCTTGGATTGCTGAGATGGCAGCATATATCAAGAGTTTAGACCAAAATCATATGGTGACTATTGGGCTTGAAGGATTTTATGGTCCCAATTCAACTAGCAACGGAGTAAATCCAGGAGAATGGGCTTCCTCTTTCGGAACAGATTTTATACAAAACTCAGCCATTGCTGACATTGATTTTGCTTCTGTCCATGCATACCCTGATAGCTGGTAAGTGTGTTGATGTCCATGTTGTATACCAAGCATAATTTGACTGAATTTTCAAGAAATGCATCTACGTTCGCTTGCAATCCTATACTGGAATATGTTCCCTGATTCCGTCACCTTTTAATTCGTAGTAGTTATATTTGCAGGATTAGAAATGCAGATTTGAATGCAAAAGTGGCATTCATGTTACGTTGGGTAGACTCCCATATCAGTGATGGCGAGAAGATACTGAAAAAACCTGTTCTGTTCACTGAAGTTGGATCCTCAATGGTCTCAAAAAGTGAAGGTTTACACGTGGGGGACATTCTTTTGGAGACTGTTTACGATAAGATATACGAGTCTGCTGAGAAAGGGCAAGCAGGGGCCGGTGCCCTCGTCTGGCAGTTGTTGGTTGAAGGAATGGAAGAATACAGTGATCGGTTTTCCCTTGTTGCTTGGCAGCATCCTTATACTTACAAGATAATTCTAGAACAATCATGCAGGCTAAGAGGCATCTCTATGAAAAGCAAAGGAAATGAAAAACTAAGCAGAAAAGATCCTTGCTTTGGCATTCTATAGTATCTCAGAAGAATTGCTGCACAGAAAAATGTCTCCAAGGAGTGTCGTGTCAATTTAGAGAGGTTAAGCGCCTATGACAGTGTTTTAATGTCATGGCCAAGTTTGTTGCAATGATTTGGTCGCTCAAAACATAACTTGATCTTCAGGGTAATCATTGTTGATTCGTATACTATACAGGTAAATAACGGTTAAATCAGATTGTTTGTGTTGTTTGTATTGCTTGTAGCTGTAGGTAGAAGATGTTGATTTCTTGGAGAATGAATGGATTAATTGCTTATGGAAGTTCTGGAGCAATGTAAGTGTAATTGTTTCTCAGCTCCAATGAATTACACCATTAATCAAAGGTAAGCTCCAATGAATTACACCATCAATGGATTAATTGCTTATGGAAGTTCTGGAGCAATGTAAGTGTAATTGTGTGCAAAAAAAGGATATATAAAATATTTTGTGGCTACCAGATTCACTATAGTTCTAGAGTTGACTATTTATCTCTCATGAAAAAATAAAATCCATATTGCACGTCTTTTCCGGACAAGAACAAGTCACAGCACATTCACCGAGAGTAATTCAAAGTCAAACTAATCGCCTCAGTGACGTTCCTAACAAAGACGCCCACCACCCTGTACTCCTCAAACGCCCGATCCTCAAGGTTAAACTTGAGCATTGGCGGAAGAAACAACCAGAATCCGGTGACCAACACAAAGGCAATCGTGGCCACCCCAGAAACCACCCTGGGTGGTCTCCACAGGCCCCCGAGTTCTCTCTTGGCCACGATCTCCAAACAGAGACAAACGCCGTGTAGCATAAAGAAGGCGCTGACCTCAAACGTGGGTATCATGCGTCCCATGTAGTAGAAGATGAGCTCGTGCATTGCTCCGGATACAAAGAAGGTGGCGAGCACCGCTGGGATAGCGGCGCGTTGATGACCGACAAAGCTCGTGGAGAGGTCTAAGACAGGAATGTAGACTGTTGGGCGGAGGATTCGGGTGACCATAAGATTCCACCTTTTGCCCCAAAAGTCTTGCAAGGAGGAGGAAATCAAGGGCTCGTTGAATTGGGATTCTAATTGAGTTCCCAACAAGAGCTTCACAATGGCAGCGACGATTGCTAAGATGAGCTCAAGCATGAAATATAGGTGGAAGAAGTAGATAATCCAGAGGATGTTAGGGTTGATTTTGTCCCTAAATTCGTACAATTTGAGCATTAATGCCAAAAGAGCTCCCTTAATTAGATAATTGAAAAGAGGGATATGGTGATTAGTGGTTTGGTGAGATGAGATTTTGATGGGTAAGCAGGCTAAGGCGGTGAACTTAAAGAGGGAAACGGAGGAATGATCGGAGATGCAGAGTGGGCCACGTCCGAACGAGAAGAGGAGGATCTTGAAGTTAGCGAGCCAGGAGAGGAAGAAGGCAGTGATGCCGCTGAGGTGGACGGAGGTGAGATTCAGAGGGAGGAAGAAGAAGAGGGTGATTACAGGGAGAGTTAGAAAGAACCTGAGGAAACCTATATTTGTGGTTATGGAGAGTGCATAGCAGTAGCTAAGGGAAATGACAGCAGAGATCCATACCATTACAAACTTGTTCAATTCATCTTCTGCTAATTCCATCTCTCTTTCTCTCCTCTTCTTTTCTGTTTTGTGTTTGATTTGGATTTGGAATGTAATTATGGGTGTTAGTTGGAAAGGATCAACTTCATTGAAGAGTGTTTCCCTTGGTCTGTGATCGTGACATTTTAGGTAGGAAAGGTTCTTCACTTTCTATTTATTGGACCACACGTTCATAAGAGAAAATGCAAAACACATGCCCATTACACTGACAAGTTGAATAATCAAACACCAGATTACAAATCTGACTTCTTACTAATCTTCAGTCCTTTAAGTTCAAATAGATACATTTTCAAGAAAATTAACTGTGTGACTAAAGTGGTCTGACCCGAGGAACACGACAATCCATAATAAATTTTCAGATGATAAACAACTCTTTGTTTTCACCCGCAAGAATGTTTTGTACTAGAAGAAAAACCGTTAAAATAAAAGAAGAACGCATTACGTTCTTACATCAGAATATATTTTAAGATGTATGCCTTTTCTTCTCTTTATAGAAGGAAAATGATTGTTGTGCAACTGACTCGAATCATAGTTAAACAACAAAATTTTGCAGAGCGATGTTTTAAGAGATATGTTGTCAACATCCAACGAAATCCCAAGTCCTAATTTGATGATTTTTTGATCTTTACCGACACAAAGCTTTATATGAAATAATATATATAACCAATTCTTATAGTACTTTTAATCAACCATTTCTAATATAAGTATTCAAAATGCCTATTGTCTTTTATTCCACCATTTACACAAACTACAATGAGCTTGATTTTCTTTTACTTCTAAATGACCGTTGTAGAGTGTACACGATCTTTGCCTGATGCGGAGATATTATAAATATCCATATTAAGTATCAGATCCTTACCTAACAAAAGTAAGGAAATCAAATCACGATTATGTTTAATCGTTACAAATATCCCGCATATGAGGTAGATCAATCCTTAGTCGGTTAGTCCACATCATACCCAAAGGCCAAAGGAAACAGATACCACAATTCTCATTTAACATGAAGTTGATATGTCACAGTTAGAATTTCACAATTTCAAGTGCTGTATAGAAGGTTGACCAATTAATTGAGGTACAAATTCTGTAAAGAAAAATCCATATACCTATTGTTGCTGCTCATATATCTGCATATACGCCTCTGAGAGTGCCACCATCTGTGGAAGAGTTTCTGTTACATGCAAATCCTGCATCTCATACCTGCATCATTCAGAAATACAAAATTGTTTGGCATTCAGATACAGTAGCTACAAAGTAGGCAGATGGATGGAAGGTTTGTGTTGTCTTACCATAACTCCTCCGACTTTCGTTGGACAAACACCCTATATGAACCTTCACCTGGTTTACCATCATGAACTATGTTTGCAATTAAATCATACTTGGAACACAACTTCTCCTTCTCTTTGGCTGTTGGAAGTGGGATATACTCCTTCAGCTCCAGATTCTTAACAGGAAAGTTAACTGGTGGGAAGCAAATATATGCAACCATATGTTAGATTATTAATTCTACATAGTCTTCATCAACATCAGATACCATGCAGAAAGTTGAAATAACTCCAACAGTAATACATCGAGGAACGAAGTAAACAGGGAAAAATATATCAGGACACTTACCAAGTGTAGGGTTCTTTTCTGTGAAGAAGTTATTCTTTGTAAATCGCCGCATATGGAGGATCATATAGGGCGGCAATCTGGTTACACGATATCTCATTCTAGCAATTTGAGGACGCACAACTTCCGTGACCATTTCACCATCAAACTTTTTCAAGATATTGAAAAGTTGAACCTAAGGAGTAAATAAAACATAATCATGGACCAAAATAACATGCAACAATTCTGCCACAGGCCAACGTGGGGGGAAAACAGCAATTAGTATTGAGTTCCTCAACTGTACCGTTTTGTTATTGTAAACAAATATTAGAATATACAAATCAAGAGGAAGAGGAAGAATAACACATATGAGTAACCTGTTTACAACATGGTAAATGAATATTAGCAGGGTAGTTTATTCACGGCAAGTCCTTTGGGGGGTAACATTAACAGTCATACGCAAGATGCATGCCCCTCTATCAAGATTCAAGGTGAACATGCAAAACAAAAGAAAGAACCCCCACTCCAGCCTCATCTAGAGGTGTCAAACGGGGCCAACGGGTCAGGTTGAAACAGGTCAGGTCAAAAAAAAAAGAGGCTATTAATCGGTTTGTTTCGGGTCGGGTCGGTTTGGGCCGAATATCGTTTGTTCGGGTTGAAATGGGTTATCGGGTAGCCTCGGTTCCCAAGTCGTAACGGGACGGGTCGGAATCGGGTCGGTCATAACAGACAGGGGTTGAAACGGGTCGGGTTAAAACAAGTTCTCATTTTTATTGGTTTGTTTTGGGCCGGTTTGAGTCGGGTATTAACTATTCGGGTTAATACGGGTCAGTTTATGTTTAGGTTGGATCGAAACCAGATCGGTTTGCGTAAAATCTTGATTCGGGTCAATTTATGTTCGGGTTCGGTCGAAACCGGATCGGGTTGCCTAACATTTTGATTTATGTAATTTACTCTAAAATTTATACAAAGATATTAATTTGATAAAAGATGAAATAGAAGTTGTGTTGTTTACATGTTTTAAACTTTTGATGGTGTATTGTTGTGCACTTTGTTTGAAAAAATGTAATAGTCAATCAAAGACATACGTAATAAATAATAATAACAATAATAATTTGTGGAATTCAGATAATAATCCGTGGAATTCGGCCGATCTATTTGATCCATTGTCTAAAATATGGCATCTAAAAACGATTTTAATCGGATCGGATAATCATCCACATATACTATTGATCGGAATGGTTTTAGCCCGATCTGTTTGATTGAATATGAATTTAACCGAATATGGATATCCGACTGATCCGTTTGATCAAAATATATAATCTAACTGACTAACCAATCCATTTGATCGATATATGTTTTTCCTATTTTGTTTGTTATAAAATGTAAAATAAAATCTATAATCTTTTGCCGAATCGGGTAATAATCCGTGAAATTCGGTCGATCTATTTGATCTATATTCTAAAGTATGGTATCTAAAAACGACTTTCGTCGTCGGATCGGATAATTATCCACATATATGTTTGATCGGAATGGTTTTAGCCCGATTTGTTTGATTGAATATGAATTTAACCAAATATGGATATCCGCCTGATCCGTTTGATCGAAATATCTAATATGACCGACTAACCATCATTTGATCCATATATGCTTTTCCTATTTTGTTTGTTATAAAATGTAAAATAAAATATATCATCTTTTGCCGAATTGGATAATAATCCGTGGAATGGGTCGATCCGTTTGATCCATATTCTAAAATATTGTATCTAAAAACGAATTTAATCGGATCGGATAATCATCCCGCGGATATTTGGGCGATATGTTTGATCAGAACTATTTTTTCCCCACTAATCCGACTAATCCGTTTTAGATATCCGACTAATCCGTTTTAGATATCCGACTAATCCGTTTGATATCCGACTAATCCGTTTGATATCCGACTAATCCGTTTTATCTAAATATCTAAAAACGACTTTAGTCGGATCGAATAGTTATCACATATTTGATTGATCCGTGGATATTTGATTGTTATAAAATGAAAAATAAAATTTATCATCTTTTTCCGAATCGGATAATAATCCGTGGATATTTGATTGATCCGTTTCATCCAAATTCTAAAATATGTAATTTAAAAACAATTTTAGTCGGATCGTATAATTATGCGCGATATATGGGTGATATGTTTGATCGGAATGCTTTTAGTCCGATCCGTATGATTGAAAATGACTTTGGATCTGGATATCCGACTGATTCATTATAGACTTAGTATGATTATAGACTTAGAGTAAAACGTCTATATTATAAACTTATATTGTGGATTATGAATTATGTTATTTACAAAATTTTTATTTAAATTCAATTTCCTTACGTTCATTTTATACACGACAATATAGTAATTTTTATTGTATGGATTATATTATTATAGACTTATATAATTTTTATTTATATATTTAATTAAATTATATTATTTTCAAAAAGAATATTCTTACTAATTATTTTAATAATTATATTAATTTTCAAAATAATCGGGTCATTCGGGTCGGGTTACTTCGGGTCGGGTTATTTTGGGTCGAGTTACTTCGGGTTATTTCGGGCTATCGGGTTGTTCGGGTCAAGTTATACGGGCCATTCGTGTTGGGTTAATTCGGGTCATAAATTCCTTTGGCTTGTTTCAAGCGAGTCGGTTCCGGAGATTCTCTTTTTTAAAATTTTGCGGCACCAGTTCGGGTTCATCGGGTCGGGTTCACGGGACGGGTCAACTTTTGACAGCTCTAGCCTCATCCTACTTCAACCATGCACATGTGCACAATTATTAAAAAATCAAGGCTCTACACTCATCAAGGTTATAATCCATACCTAAGATATAAAGTATAAACCTGGAAACCCTGGGTTTTTTTTTATCAAAAACTAAATTTGGTTAGAATCCAAAGATTCCAAACCTAACCTGCCCCAGTCCAGGTTTTTGTAGGGACCCAACTAAAGGTATAGGCCATAATATAATGCTCAAATCTAAATTTCATTTCCTCTCGACCTTCAAACTTATAGCTTATGTCTAAGGTCAAAACTAAACACAATCATTAGCTCAAACTTATAAACAAATTCCACAGTCAAGTTCCAAGTTAAGAGAAAAACAGAACTCCACTATAAGTCCAAACCTGAAGGACATATTCATGTCTAAAGTCCAAACTCCAACCCTTTAGCTTGTTACACTTAGTGTCTACAATCCAAAATCTAGATGCTCAAGGTTAAAAAAAAATCATGATTAGAATTTTCCAGACCTCCAATGCCTACTCACATGCCTGAGATTCAAAAAGTCAAAACTCTATATAGCTAGTTATTCAACAGATGAAATGCAAACTGACAAAAAAAAAAAACTACTTTCAAGGCAATGTGTTTAGATTGTCATTACCTGGGGGATAATATTTTTCTCCATCACATCTTGAAAAAGTGGTGGTGGTGGCAAATCAAGGCCCAACATTAAGAATGGCATTCGGAAAGTTTCTCTGGTGATACCATCACTTTCAGTCCTAGCATTGGCAACTTGGTCATCACCATTTTCCTTTTTCTCTAGTGCTCTACGTTGGCTCTCTTTTACAACCTCTAATTCCCCCTGTAAAGCATGGCAGATCAGGCTGATCAAGTATGTATACCAAAAGAAAGGATGGGTTCAAACAGAATGGCCACATGTCAAGAGTGACCTGGAAGCACTGGTAGATAATACTGTTATTTTTCTTTGAACTTTTGAGATCCACATGAAGTGTGTTCAAAAGCCATGACATAAATTCAACTGGGTCAGACTGTGCACCAATACGAAATCGCTTTTTACTGGCTTTCATTACTGTCTGCAGAAATTCATGAGGGCTGACCTGCATAATCCAGATAAAAACTCATACAATTCATATTGAAAACATGAAACTGAATTTGCATACAGCAGAATACCTAATTGTTATTAATCCAAAATATCAACCTGCCCCTTAAAATTCCTTGAGTGCCAAATCTTCCTTGTGAGCTCCCCGAATCTATGAACAAGGGGTGATTTGCAATGCTGGTAGTTTTCAGGAGTTAGGAAGAAGTTCCTCAAAGGAGTGACTCGCATAAGAGATTGAATTGTAACATTGACGAAATCAGTCTCCTTAATGTTGTTCAGCCCTACCTGGAGTTCAGGAAAAATTATTTAGACCACTACTCTCATTCCCTGTTTACACAAATATAGATATGCCAAAAAAAAAATGCAAAAATAAGAGTGAAAGACAACATTTAAATAGAATGTAGCAGCAGATATTACATAAGGGTGAATATAACAGATATTCATGATTGGAACACAAATTTAATCACACAATCTCAAGTACTCGTGTGATTAAGTCAAGGTATAACCACACCTTGGGTTCAGAACATGTCGAATGTCATCTAATGACGGGTCAATAATCTCATATCCATCAGGAAGGCAATACACTTTCTCTGTTCGAAGATTGATATAAACATGGTGGTCGGCTTCAAGGCTATGAGTATATGCATGGGATTTCCGACCTCTTCCTTGGAAGTACTTTCCACAGACAAGACATGCATATACATTAAGGTTTGATAACGAAACAGAGCAAAACTTCTCAAAATCAAAATCCAAAACCTGCAGTAAAAAAAGGGAAACAGGGTACATAACTATTTGTCACACTGTATTTGTATACTGTGAATGAGAGAAATCCAACACTTTGAAAATATGAATCTAATACGAATGACTTATGCATCAGTTTTGGAGATTATATAACCGTGGACACCAAGTGCCAGAATTCAGTCATAATAATGTTTACAAATGTCATTATATAGCATGGAAGTCAAGCAAAGACTGCTTATAATAGCTATGAGTTTACGTAGATATAGCTTCAACACTCTAGCTAAGATCTTACCGATTATCACACTCAAGCGAGACTCAAAAAGACTATAACCGTCAATTCTATCCAAGAGAAAATCAAAGCATCCTTACATGGAAACCGGTAGCGGTAGCAATTGGGTGTGATAAATAGGTTAAGAACTGGTGAACAAATATATGTTTCTAGGCATCAATCGTTTTATGAATTAGCCAGGAAATCATTACCTGACGATTAACAGTATCCAGGTACGGGCAATCCCTCCTGATCTCAACCTGGCGAGCAGGCATCCCTTGAGGAAAACCATGTTCATCGAGGTCATCGTCATCATCATCGTCATCTTTCTCGGCATTATCTACCTCATGTCTTCTACTGGCGGCCTGCATCCTCTGTTCCTCCTCTTCCTCATCATCGTCGTCATATGAAGCTAGAGGGAGGAGAGGGTTCTCAAAAGCGTGGATAGTAGGAGAAGTGGGTTCCTCTACCTTCTGGCGCTTCAACTCAGTTGTGTCCCCATCCCATTCCTCCTCTTTCCCTCTCTTCGTTCGTGTTGATTCTGCCGGCATAATAACGCTTTCAGGGAGCACTAAATCAACAAGAAACCACTAATTAACTGAATAAGGAATTTATTTCAGTCTATAAAAGAACCTCAACAGTTCATACCGGATGCAAATTTCAACAGAGGGCTATTATTCAAATCTGAAAAATTCTGGGACAGAATAGTAGTCGATTGAATGAATTACAGCTGTTGAGCAAGTTAGAGAAGAACGGAAAACCTGAAATTAAAAAAAAAAGAAAAAAAAAGAAGGTTTTCCGGTGCCGAAATAACCAGAAGCTCGTCGATGCTTCGAGGAATCAGTAGGACGATCCTTTCCCTCCTGCCGTTCGCCGTTTTAGTAGAGCTCATCGAGTGGACCGGGTTTGTCAGAAGTGGGCGCTCCGAACCGGACAGAAAAACACGTCAGTTGTGATCAACGACTACGAGCTTGTTTGGCGATAACTATACTGCTAATTAGGATGATAATTACCGTCTGTCCTCATCGAATCTCATCTAAAATTGACCAACTTCAGTAAGCTCTTAACAATTAAAACTCTTTAAGCCTAACTTTCTTATTTTGGCTTTGTTATTGTTTTATTGTTGAGATGTGTGGATTATGCTGGGGTCTTCACCTTTGTCTGTAGAATCATTCTTCATTATTCTCTCACTTTCCCGCAAAGCAGCGGTCACCTCATCCAACGTGAGAGACTTCCTTCCTACAAGTAACGTCTGCACCAAGACGTCTGCACCAAGGACTTGTAGGACTTTGGCAATGATGCTAGCAACAACAACGTCTGCTCCTCTTCTCCGATTTTGTCATCTACATTCAATAACTGACATACTAATTTATTAAACGAGTTAATGTGGTCATGAAGATTACCTCCTTCCTCCATCTTGAGCGAGTAAAGCTCCATCTTTAAGCACAAACGGTTGGTCAACGACTTCGACGCGTAGATGCTCTCGAGCTTCTCCCACAACGCCTTCGGTGTGGTCTCCTTCAACACACCGTACTTAATCTCGGGAGTCAATGCCAACCGAATTGTACTTACCGCCTTCCTCTGGATGCTTCTCCACTTCTCCTCGCTCATCGATCCAGGCTTCTCCTCCTCTAGAGCTTGGTCAAGACCCTGCTGCACCAAGAAGTCTTGAATCGTACTCTGCCACAAAGTGAAGTTGATCTTCCCATCAAAGAGTGGAATCTCGAACTCCTTCATCGCCTCGGCCGCCATCACGCCAATACGAGATTCTTTAAGCAACAATGTTTACCCGAACACCACCACCGTAACCTCGGCTCTGATACCAATTGTTGGGGAAAATCCGTACGTTTCCCGATTCACTCCGAGTATATATAAACGGGTAATTTATTGCGCACTCACACTCGTACAACAACCTCACTTACAAGCTCTCTATAGAAGCCTTTATTACTCTCTTCTTTGATGGAGTTACACAAATGAGGGGTGACCTCCCCTATTTATAGTCATCTCCACCTCCTCTACGAGAAGGTTCCGGAAATCGATTCTCCTAGATTATTCCGGAGCTTTCTCACTCAATCCTATACTATACAAGTCTAGAACTCTCCCTAGATTTCTAGTCTAGCCTACAAAGTTCCGTCGAGTTCTAGATGTCTCCGGCATCTTCCGGGTAAATCCGCATCGTTCCGGAAGGAAGGTTCCGTCATCTTCCGGAAATTCCGCCTTCTTCCGGATTCCTCCGTCTTCTTCCGGAATCTTCTTCTACCTTCTAGAGTGACCCATTATCATAATATTTATATTTGAAAATATGAATTAATCTAACAGATTATTGTGTACCACGTCGACTAAATGAATAATGTAAAACTAACATATAAACACCCAAGGTTACTCCTCCTATTTTCAATTAGTTTTAGGATGGAACCCGAAGGCTAATGAAGGCTAATGTGCGTAGGTTCACTTGTGGCGTGCATCCCCTCCACGTTTTAGATGCTCCGATCCGAAAGTTGCACTTGAGGGGGGAGTGTTGAGATGTGTGAATTATCTTGTGTTTGGAGTAGTAGGTTCCCTTGTGGTATGATCCCCTCCACGTCTTAGATCCACCGGATATAAAAGATAATTTTAACAGTTATTTAGGATGCTAATTGCTAAAAACTGACGCAAATACCCCATAACGTGGAGTGGTAGCATTGCAAGTAGTTTAGGGCTCCGAACAAAAATAAAAATGAAGCCATCAACAAAAATTTGAAGATCTTTAGGGTAATAATAACATTTACTCGGCCTTTTTAACAAAATTGGCAGTCAATAACACAGAATTCTACAAAACTAGAAACATACTATCCTGATTATCCTCCCAACATGTGACAGACAATAGGTTTGTTTCATAAGAGAGAACAAATATTGGATCCTTGTTCAAAGGTTGTTACACCTTGCAAACAAACATGTCATCCACTTGCCCATTTCTTCAGCACGCTGTCTTTAGCAGAGGCTTGAGCAGGTACTTCCTCTTTCCTTGCATTTTCAAGACTAGCATACATTGATGGAGATATCCTTTTCATTATCTCTGATGTTGCAAGAGTCACACTGTTTCTAGCACCTCGCAACACGAACAATAATGGGTTCACAACTGTAGCAAACATCACATCTCCTTTGGCAACAAGGAGATACTGCACCATTTTGAAAAATAAGTGTTAAGGAAGCTCTCAAAAAATGGTGAACAAATGGAAATACATATCAAGTTGCATGTCAACAAATAGAAGCTTAAAGCAGTTTGTTACCATGACAGCAATGCCGAGTATAGCCAGGCTTGTTTGCTGTGCTTCTTGCCAGAAGTGGTCATCTCCCGACCAACCACCCCATCCAAACCAACCTCCCCCACCAGTGCCACCTCCTCCTCCACCAGCCTCCTCTTTCTTCTTCACTTCTTTATCCCATTTCTCAAATTCGTTTTTCTTTCCACTGAGAGCATTTTCTAAAGCCTTTTTTGCTTGTTCCTTGTGCCAAAGGGAGCATCAAGACAAATATTTTTTAAGCTCAAATGACATGTAAAAAGACTTCCTATGATTAAATTTATCACATAAAAAAGAACCATCATCAACACAGCATCTCAGTTATAAAATTATAGATGAACTCAACTGCTAAATTGTTTCTTAGAATTTGATCATTGGTACTCTGGTAGTTTTATTTTTATTAAACACGGGGCCTTTCTGGAAAATGACAATACAAAGGGACAGACTTAAATAGTTCATCATTTGAATATTTATTATCTTCAAAGCAGTGCTCTAAAAAGCCTTAGGCGCACCTAGGCGCTGGTGTCCCCTGGAGCCTAGGCACTAGGTGCAGTGTGCATAGGCGCGCCTGATTGATTTTTTTTTAAAAATATAACAAATAACTTGGAGTTCAAAAACAACAAACAAACAAGCAATAATTAGAAACTATAGTCTTCGGGTAGTGAGTTAATTAGTCATTAGTCACTGTAATCTTTGGTTAGTGAGTTAATTAGTCAATAGTTCAAAAAACAACGAACAAAAAGCAAGAATTAGAAGAGCAGCAGCCAGCAGCAACAGAACAGAATTGTAGAACAGAACAGTTGAAGAGAGCAGTAGGTAAGTTTTTGTGTTGTGGTTGTGGGAAGGCCAGAAGACTCGGAACTCAGAAGGTGTTAGGTAGGGAAGTAGTCACGTAGGGTATATATATTTAGAGGGAGGAACTGAAGAAGGAATTCTAGTTCTAATTCTATTAGGAAAGTGTATTCAGAATATTAAATTTATAGTAATAATTAATTTCTAATGCCTATTTGATAGTTTTTAATATTTAAATTATGTTTTCTGATAAGTTATTTCCTTAAAATATATATTGATATGATTTATTTTTGTCAATCAGAATAATCTACTTGAATTAAAAGATATAGTTCTGCATTTCTGCAACAGAACGTTATCTTTTGGAACTGCTAAATGCTTCTTTTTTATAAAACACAATCAGGCTCAGCCAAGCGTGCCTAGATGCGCCTGTGCGCCTCACTGCACCTGCTGCGCCTCACTGTGCCTGCTGCGCCTGGGTGACGCCTAATCACAAGGGCTGAGCCTGAGCATCCTCAGGCGCTGGACCCTTGGCAGGAGCCTAGGCGTGCCTTTTAGAACACTGCTTCAAAGTGAAACCCACTGCCCATCCAGCTCATGAGAAACAACATTAATAGGCATTATGTCAAAGGAAGCTTCTGCTTTTATTTGATAAGTTAGACCAAGTGCTACTAATAATCTTTTCTAAGGCTCTAAGTATATTATGATTTCTCTTCTCCTAAGCCCTAGCCTGGGGCCTGGTCTACCAAACAGACCATCAATACACCAGCTGAGAAGCAAATGCAATGATGGTTTATTAAACAAGGTGAGATGCTCCTTACCCAAAAATGACTTAGCCAGATTTATAAACAACATGACTCCTCTGTACAAGCATATACAGTGTCAATAAACTATGGTCTTCAACCAGAAATTTCACTTCCATACACAAGCCACCTACAAGGTCTGTAAACGTTCCTAAAATTTTCTATTACAAGAAACCCAATCAATCGTTAAGAGAAGCTTTGAGTTCATTTATATGTAAATAAACCCAAACTAGGCAGAAAAGGGCTTTAGAGAAGCTTTGAGTCCATACACAAGCCACCTACAAGGTCTGTAAACATTCCTAAATTTCATTTCCATACACGACCAGAAATTTCATTCCTATTTTTTTTTCTATTTATTTTGTACGTAAGCGTTGAAAGGGGCTCAAAACCTACTTCAACTGGCCAAACCGTCAATTTCCTAAACAAATTGAAACAAATGACAATTGAAATCCTCTAATCAGTCATCACTAGAACCGAAAGTTGTGTTTATTGCAAAAAACACAATGCCAACAGAATAAAATATTTAAAAAGGAATGAGCAAGAAAAAGCTTCCGAAAGAAGCATAATCCAGCATCATTTTCAGATATCGGCCAAAAATAGGTAGTGCATATGGATAGACGAGCTTCGTATGATATCAATTACCAAATAATCAGACAAAAGAAGAGAAAAATAGATGAAAGGGATAAGGGGTTTTCATTACCTGTTTACGATTATCCGAGAAGAGACAAACAAATTTTCCATTGCAGCGGAGAAGGGGCTTTACAGAATCAAATGCTTGTGATTGAGAACATGACGTCGAACTGGGATGTAGAACAGGGAGGGTTGCCTTGCTCGTGACGGATAGGTTCAACGTTAGGGCCATGGCAGATGGCTTCTACTTCATCTCTTTCTTCTCTTCCTCCCTAACCAGGGATTGTTTTCCGATTGAGATAGCGGTTCTTCTTCTTTTTGATGATCTTCTATCTACTGGGCTGTGGCTTCCCAAGTGACCGGGCTGGGCTTTGATCTTTTTCAATGGGCTAGGGGCAGAAAAAGGCATTGCACAATTCATTGAAGGTTATATTGAAGATCTGAGATTTTATAATGAAACTGTTTTCCTTAAACGAATTACATACACTAAGTTAACCAGACTTAGTGTCCGTTTGGTTGAAGTGATGGAATGAAAACTGAATAAAATCGGTTAAGGAAAAGGATTGGAAATGAAAATGATTAGGTTAGTTTCCTGTGTAAAAAGACCTCTAAACAAACATAGTTTTTTTTTTCCCGTTATCGAGAATGATTCCAAGCGATACCAAACGAGCCCTTAATTCCTGGGCTATACTTAGGATGAAATATCGATTTTCAAATGTGGTTAAGGGCCGTGAGTTTGTTGACTTTCAACCACACAAAAAACATCTGTATCATTAATTATCTTAAAGAACTGTGACCTTGTCTATGAAATGTTTATATCTGTGTACTTGTATTTATTTGGGTTGTCACCACCGAGAATCATATGTATAAATTTACAATAAATTTGAGTAGCGATTTTCATTTTGAGCTTAGTACAAATTTTTGTCGTGATTTTGTAAATATTTTAAGCTTTGTATAACACTATAAAATTGTCCCATTCTGTAATCCCTTTGCCGATCCTATCAACATTTGTCTTTTGTGGTACAAACTACAGCGTTCTCAATTTCGTTTACAGTCTTTTGTGCGTTAAAATTTCAAATGCATATGAAAAAGGGCCGAATCATGGCAAAACACTGTAATCTTATTATATATATATATATATATATATATATATATATATATATATATATAAGCAGAGGCATCATTTGCCACGTGTCGCTCCGAAAATTTTCTTCAGCCCAACAAAAATTTTCAAGGACTCTGCTGCCACGTGTCGCTCCGAGATTTAACGTGAGCCTAAAAAAAATTATTTTGTAAATCGAATTTTAGAAAATAGCAAAAAAGATATTGCATTTGCAACGTACGATAAAGATTTGCATTTGAAAATCAGATTTTATAATTAATAACGTATAGAATGACATTAATTCTTCAGAAATAATTATGTAAAAACCATCATATATTTATAATTGGGAGAAAAAAATAAATAAAAACAAAAAATTTTGTTAGCCATCATAAAAAAAAACTTTGATCATATCTCCTCCTAATCATATCTTTATAAACTGGATTTTTTTAATATATATTTTTTTAGAAAAAATAGCAATGAGAAATTGCATTAGAATTATTTTTTGCTATCAAAATTAATGTTAATCTAATGATTAAAATTAATTATAATTAACCAAAAACACACTATAATTAATAAAAAAATTATCATTTAATTCATCACGTATTTCACACACAATAAAAGAAATGAAAAGCTAAAAACAGCTTGCAAGTTGCAAGTTATATTTTTTCAAGAAAGACATATGCAACATTTTAGGTCACTAGCATATACCCTCACTACAGTTTGCAAATAAGGAAAATGTTACTCAACGGTTCTAATCATATGGTCAGTTCCTTGCTGCATAAATTAATCACGTATTTCACACAAAGATTATTATGTAAATAAGAAATTAATCACTTAATTAATCAGTTCAAATTTTTTTATAAATTCAGTAATTATTCATTTTAGTTTTTTAAAAATTGAAAGAGAAAAGAGAAAGAAATATATTAATGCAAATCTTCCTCCAACTAAAATATGTTGTATCATCCGATTCTTGCTCATTTTTTTATAAATTCAGTAATTATTCATTTTAGATTTTTAAAAATTGAAAGAGAAAAAAGAAATAAATATATTAATGCAAATCTTTTGAATTCAGCCCAAAATATAATGCAAATCTTCCTCCAACTAACATATGTTGTATCATCCGATTCTTGCTCATTTTGCTAATTGTAAATTTGTATTCTCTTTTGTTATCCGATCTGTTGTAATCTTCACTCCTAAAATTGCTAAGATTTTTTTATTTATTAATATTTATCTCTAACAAATTTTGTTTTATGTGCCACCTATTTAACAATTACTCCCGTAGTCTCTCTTCCTTTATATTGTTGTTGATGCAGGTTAGCACCAGAAGTTTTTGTTTCCCTTCTATCTTTGGATTTCTTTAGATCAATGCATTCTCTTTTGCCCTTTTTTCCCTAAATTTGTTTATAAGAGTTATTAACTATTTTTGTGTTTCTATTTGTATACAGTAATTAAGATAGTTCGGAAGGATGGTAAGTTATCTAGATTCAACAATAAGTCTGGAGAAGAGGGAGATTTTTGAAGAGAGTAAAAACTATTGACTCATCATCATTTTCTTAGAGATTCCTCAATCTGCGTTCATAGTATTCAAGATTCAATACACTAAGGTATGAAAATGATGTTCTCACATGAAAGGTATGAAAAATGAATTTAAGAGCAAATTCCAACATATAATTGTTTACACCAGATGCAACTGCATAATTGTTTTATAATGCATGGTGTTCAAGGTCTGTATAACATTAATTCGTTTAAATTTTACATGATGCAGGACATGCAACACTAGAGAGCTATTCAAGAGTGTTTGAAGATTTACCTTTTGAAATCATTTCAAGAATAAGCGATATTTTTACGAGTTGAAAGTTTTGCTCGAAGAAATCAAAATATCGATGAAGATTATGAGAAGCTTTCTACAACATACTTACGGTGTGGTTCATTTTAATATTCGACTATTACTTATAAAGTACGTGTAGTTGTTGGACAACATACTTACGGTGTGGTTCATATAACACACATTCATTGATCTATATACCATTTGTCATCTCTACTGTGCATTCATTAGTATCATTATAACCCATCACTAATTTCATCATGCTTACTTATGTTCTTATTTATCTTGATTTTTTTCCTAATGGCTTGCCTCTCGACAACAAGTATCTTATTCTTTTGATTCATTTGGTTATATAGGAAACTTCAATCTACTCGCCGGAGGAATGTTGGGAGGTTGTTGTGGTTTGTTACCATCGCTATAAGGCATCATAGACAACGGAAAACTACCGGATTGATCGTCTGTGGAGGATTCATATGCCCGATCATTATGTCACCAAAAGGAGAAAGCAAGAAGAAAATGTTTTCCAGTTGGGAGTTACCGCTAATACATTGAGCAAATCATCGACTATGATATTGAGCCGGAACAAACGTCCCTCTCTACGACGATCCCGACGACATCCCTTCCGCTCTCGACAACAAGTACGACTCCTTTGGTGATTGTTGTACTAGATCTTCTTATGTGTATGTATGAGTCGTAGCACTTGGCTTAATTCTTGCTGTAGAATGAAAGAACTCAAAGTGTATATATTTTTACAGGTATACCAAAGTATAATTGATACTTTAAAATAGTATATGAATATATTTTTTGTTTGTTTTGTTGTATCAGACATTTTTAAAAAGTGTGTATTGCGATCAGTTTGTGTATTGGCAGCACGCTCTCCATTTATTGGATGATAAGGATTCATGAAAAAGAGGAGCAAACTCACACCTTGCTAATATGCTTATACCTTGCTAATTTGTTTGTGTATTGCTCTTTTTTCAGTTGCACGACCTGTTAGATAACATATCTTCATGAAGAAGAGGTGCAAATTTGCCACACAATGACATTATATAATTATATAATGTATTTGATTAAAAATATGAGGAAAAAAATTGATTATGAAAAATGAACATAAAATAATAAAAAAAAACTTTTCATTGATGTACAACTATTTTCCAATGAAACTTTGGTCACGTTTTTACACAAACCTCCCATAAAATTTTATTAGTTTTAATTTCAATATAAATAATGTTACATAAAATTTGTGGCATCATGTACTTACAATTATACATGATATGATTTATATATAAACTATTTTTAAAGTGTTTATAAAGAATGAAATATTGACATTTTTAAATATGGTAATAATACGAACATATCCATCTTTGAACAAAATTGACAACTCTTCTATTTGTCAGTAATTATTTTTGGAATATTGTTTCCATATTTTCCGAAATAAAGACCGGTTTAAATTTAATCAAATATAAATAGTTTTGGTATATTGCTTAATTATCTCGACTAGAATGATCGGCATGAGAAATTATTTTGGTACATTTTTTTTATTATCACCTTCTATAATTTTTGGCTAATAATGTTCATGCACTTTTCTTTGCCCAATATATTTGTCATTTTTTTCAATTGAAAGATTTTTTTTTTATAATGATGATAATATACCTAAAAATGAATACAATAAATAATATTTAAAACTAAACTTACTACATATAAATAAGATAATCACTACTACAGGGATAAATACTTTATTGCTATATTTTAAACTTTATATTTTATAATATTTATCATAAAAATAAACTTAAATCGCAATCCCGCACAAGGTGTGGGTATTACACTAGTATATATATTATTGGATTAACACTCCTTGCTACGTGTCACGCAGAAAAATACTCACTGTTACGTGTCATTTTAGCATTTTACCACAACCCAACAAAATATTAATTAAATTTATTCATTAAAAAATTATTTAACGAAATATTAAAATCAAATCTTAATTAAATTGGGTCAACCAATTGGGTAAGTTATACAACAAACATGATTAATCTTAAACGTAATTAGTTTCGATTATAGATTGTGTTATTTCTTAAATTAATTTATATATAATAATTAATTTAACACCATATACTATCAATGTATAATTTCTATGTTACATATGAATCAGTATAATAAGAAGGAGAAAAATCAAAATATGAATTATTATACGGTTAGATATTTTATTAATGTATTATATAATATTATATGTAAAGTGTACATATATTTATTACTTATTATCTACTCTATCTAATGACAAAAAAATAGTTTATATATAAGCTCTTAAAGAAATATAATAACAAATAATATTTTTATCAAAATCCCGTGCAAGGCACGGGTAATACACTAGTGATAGTTAAACCACTCGAAAATCCTAGTATCACCAACAGGAACATTCTCTCCTTTGTCTTCCATGGAAAGAGAGATTGGTATATGCACAAGTAGTCATTGAAAATTGAAATTAACTCAACTCTTTCCTTTGAACAACAACTGAGCAAAACCTTCAAACCAAAATCCAATCAACTTCTGCCAATGGTTATTACCGGGCAAAGACCAGAGCCAACTAAAGCTTCAAACAAGGAATTCAACAAGTATAGACATGGGGGAATGAATTTGTGAGCATCACAGTAACTTCCACTTCCAGTATATCACGAGCAAGAAGAATATTTCAATTCTCACTTCTCAGAGAGCAAAAAAATGGGTAAGGAATATACAAATATGACACTTGAAATCCTTGTATTTGTGGCAGTTCCAGTCATACCCATACCATTTGGTCCATTTACCACCACCACTTTTAGCAGCAACATGGAACATGAAACTAAAACAAATAATGAAATTCTACAATTTTGCTCAATTCTTCTTGCCATGTCAATACACTGTAACCAGAGATTCATGCCATCATTCAATGTTGATAGGAAATTAACTTAACATAGAGCAAGTACAATAAACCAGTTCACCTACAAGCGGCTAAAGTAAATACTTGCACCACCTGTTGGGGCTTGAAAGCCAAGTTTAAGCTTGAGAAACATAATTCATTACAATCTTTTAGTTTCTTCATTGGACAAACATGAAGGTCATCCAAGTTATAGTACGTTATTGTGTTTTCCATGCTGAATGCTACTGAATGGCTGCAATCAGTGTTTGGAAGAATGTCATTGATTACAAAGCTCATTTGGTGAATATTTTCAACCAGTTCCATGGCTAGTTTCGTCAGTCATACTTACCACTCTACAGAAAAACCATAATGAGGAAAAAAGGGATACAGACACCAAGGATTGTTCAAATGCTGGATGTGTACAAAATTTCCATTAAACCATGTTCTCCTGGCCGGGTAAATAATTCTAAGAGATTTTGGCTACCAAATTGAAGACATTATTATGCAAATCAGATCATCGCTAATCACAATCCAGAAGAATGTCACGAAGAACCTTTGCATACATTGAACAATTTAGTAAAAAATGACAAACTAGATATCACAATCATCAGCATATAGAAAATTTTCTGATACGAATTCTCACATTTCGGGTATAAGAAAAAACATGTACATCAGCCTATTCCAATCCGTCAAATTGAATCTCACATGTTCCAAATCAACCAGTAACGAAGTGAAAGGAAGTAAATTGGCCTTACATAAACCCCTTGTTGGTAAGTTTAGAGTAAGAAGAAGAGGAAGCAACCCGCTTGTTGCGAAACATCATGTAGCCGACCGGTAAAACGACTCCGATCATCATGATAGTTGCTCCAATCAGGTACCTGAGAGGACTTGGAGACTCCACCTCTATATATCTCTCGAACGACATCTTCGAACCTCAAGATTGGACCTAGATCTCTTTGTGTAGGAGACGAGGGAGAGAGATCTGGAGACGAAGATGGATCCCACAAAAAAGACGGAGATGGGTAGGAAAAATAAAAAATAAATAAACGAGTAACTTCAGAACGACGTCGTTCAGTTAAATATGAGTTCAAAACGCAGAAAATAGATAGAGGCAGGAGTAGGGAGAAAGAGAAAAGGCGAAATATCTGCGCAGACGTGAGTAACGATTATTCTCAACGATCCAATCGCGGCGAGAGAGGCGTTCAAGATGGCGAACGATCTAGTGTTAGACACGGCGATCAGAGATTGGGTGCTGATACCGCTCTCGGTGGTGATGGTTCTCATTGGAGTTCTTCGTTACTTCGTTTCGAAGCTCATGAACACAATCCAAACCCCCGATCCGAAGATGGTCAAAGAAGGGTTTGTTTCCTTAATTTTGTGGCAGCACACAATAGTTTAATAATTTTTATTGATTTTGATGGAAAGAGATCTTTGGTAATGGCAGTCAGCTGATAGTTAGGGCTCGGAACTTGAAGGCAGCCGCCAATTTCATCCCTCCCAAATCCTTCCTTGCTCGCCGCGCGTACTTTTGCAATGAGGTGGATCTCTAATTCAATCTCTCTTCGACGCTTAATCTAGATTTATGGTACAAATTTGAATTCGAATTATTTGCATTCAAATTAAATTGAATAGTTAAACTAAGATGATGGTTTAATCAAGTAGCTATAGAGAATCCAACAGGACAGGTTAGCTGTTAATGCATCTGATTAGCAAACTAAGAGTTAGAAAGTTTAGAAATACGCGTACTGTGAAAAGGACCAAGCTTATCTGTGTCGATGCTTGGCTGATTTGCCTGATGTATACTGTTGTGACATAGATGCTTAGATAATCAAGTTTAATGGTGTCTGCTTTATACTTTTGTATCTAAATTGAGTAGATTCTGGTTTAATGGTGTCTGTAATGAATACGGCCTGCTTGTGTTAGATGCTTAGAGAATCAAGTTTTAATGATCTATTGAACTTAAACTAGATCATTACATATTTACATATGTTTGTAATGTAAAATATGCAAATAGCAATTTCCCTTTTCTTCGCTTAGTAGTTGCAGCACCATTTAACAGTAGAAGGTACTGCATGATATTTGAGTGCAGGAGAATGGTCTCTTACATGTCCCCAAGGGGCAGGCTCAGAATCCTCAAGCCCAAATGTTTTCTGACCCAAACATGGCTATGGATATGATGAAGAAGAACTTGTCCATGATTATACCTCAGGTTATTATTGACTCGTTTATTCCACCTCTGCACCTTTTTCACTTCTAGGGCTTGAATTGACTTCTTTCTTGTTTATTCGGCTAAATTTTCCAGACTCTCACATTTGCTTGGGTTAACTTCTTTTTCTCCGGATTTGTGGCAGGTATTATCTTTTCTTGCATTTTTTTATATCCTTACTGTGCTTGTAAATGAGAGACATAGTTCCTTTACTAATATTTACCCATGTTTCTAAGGTCCTTATGTTTTGCAATCTGTTTTCTGATGATCAGATATGGGAAATATGTTCAGCTCTATATTGCTTCATTTCTATAAAATTTTTTGCTATTATAAATTCAGTGCTTAAATTTAACTATTTTTTTTCCATCAGTTGGTTAAATGGCCTAAAACTTTACTTGTCAGATTATGAATTGTTGTTGTTGTTTTTTTCTTGTTAATGTTCAGCCAAAATACCATTTCCCCTTACTCAGAGGTTCAGAGCGATGTTGCAAAATGGTATTGACTTGAGCACGGTTGATGTGAGCTATGTAAGTAGCCGGTCATGGTAAGTAACAAAGTTCATGAAGTATATGTTGATCCTAGTGTATCTGACTATCTGGAGTAGTTAAACTCTTCAAAATAGCTGATGCTTTTTTATTTATTTATTATTATTCCTCATCAGGTATTTCCTCAATTTGTTTGGACTGAGGGGTCTGTTCAGCCTCATTCTGGGAGAAGAGAATGGTATTTAACTGCAGAATTCTCCAAAATCAATATGAATATAGGAGTTTTTTGGTTTCTGTTATCAAATTTTCCTTATATGGTAGGGGGATAAGCTAACATTATATCTTGATGCAGCCATGGATGATACACAACGCATGATGCAGATGGGGGGATTTGGCTTCGATCCTTCAAAGGTAATGTTTCTTATGTGAAATTAGAGTTTTATACATGGAACTTTTTGGCTGGATAATCTGCTTCAACTAGTCTACTTCTTGGCCTGTGTCTGTATGCATATGCCTGTAGTCTGTTGAAGGCTTGCTGAGCACCCTGATAACATAAATGAGATCAGGAAATTGTGTGGTGTCACTATCTATCTATCTATCTATATATACACAAGTAATAATCTGAATTTGATTATTATAAGTTGACAGCATAATGGCTGGCAAAATGTTTACGTTTCATTTTGATAGATCAGCATACATGAATACATGGTGTGTTATTCTCAGCCACCACTAGCCAGCTTTGCAATTGTATCATTTTCGGTGTGATTATTGGATGGAATGACGTGTACACGTCTGAAAATTTGGATGAAACTTCCTTTTTTATCTTCATGTTTCTTTTTCATTTCCACTGCCACTCAAAATGACTCTGTAAATTCCTCATAACAGAGCCTGGGTGCTGAGAAAGACAACCTTGACATTATCCAGCATGATTGGAGCCTGCCCAAGTTCGAGCAACGGGCAGAAGCAGTCTTGAGAAAACTCGTCCGTTAGTCACCCCATTGTGAAAGTTGTGTGAGATATATCAGAGCAGCTAGCCATACACCATTATGGTGCATCTGAACTATATGTTCACAAGCCACGAATATTTTGAACAGTGTTTAGACGTTAGACCCGAGTATAAGAATACTGAAGTTTTTAGATTTTGCAACTGTTGATCAACAACAACAGTAACTGTGGGTTTAACAGGAAACTGATTCAATTGAGTTTGGCTTTTTGACCAGAGCTCGTGTATGTGGGGGAGCGTCATGGTGGCTTTTCCGTTTTTGCCGGTTGGTTGGCTTTCATTTCCATTAATGCTCTTGAATGCCATTTTTAAACCTTTGAAATCTTCAAAAAATTGTTGGGAGATTTTCATGGTGCGGCCCCATTCCATTATCCCGACCGAATTTCATTTCCTGGACCAGGTTTGTCTAAAAGTAAAAGCTAAAGGGCACTCATAATAGCGTAATCTAGGGCTTTGAAGAGTGATCAATAACCATGATATATACCCTTGTATTGTTTTCTTTGTTGGCCTTGCAGAGTAAGGAAAAGGCTTTGTAATCAGGTCTTATCTTGATAATCCCAGGTTAATAATGTTTAATGGTAATAGAATTCCGGGATTTGTGCATGAGCATTGAGACGTGTAAAGTATAGTCTACAATGAATCGAAGTAGAAATTCATCCTAGAAATGGGGCACTGAAGGCTGGTAGGCACCCGTATCTGAGAGAAGATATGCACGCAGATAGGAACATAGCATAAGTGCCAACTACAGTAGACCCTACCCATGTTCCCAAATCGCAATCTATACCTCAATTATGGAATATATACATACCAAGGCATACATGCTATTTAAATTCGAAAAGCATAAATTCTTGTGATCCTTGAATGAATGTATATCTAACTAAGATGCAAGTAATTTGGTGATGAAAATTTGTAACAAAAGTAGATTACAACATCTGAAAATAGACATAGAATTTGATAGGGGCGGTGGTGAATGTGGGGTTGGGTCCCTCCACCGGACAAGCTTTTTGAACATCCTTTACAGATTGCATAATGCAAGCATTGTACAGCTAGATGGCCTACTACGCTGATGTAATTGCCGATACCCCTTTTGAGCTGTGAAATCAAAGGCAAAGCATACAACATCTTTATGAACATGGACAATATAAGGAGCACCACTGTTTCTGCGTACGATTAACCAACAAAGAAGGTGGTGACACATACCTAGAGGCCGGGATCCATATTCTTCCCATAATCAGCCTGGCCTCTCTCTTTTTCTTTTCTTTTCTTTCAGGTTTTGGTTAATCTTTCGGTTCTTTTAATAACCTTTATTTGATTAATGGAAACAAATGAATCAAACAAATCATCATTTTCTATACACAAATCTATTTCCTGCGGAAAAGCTAAGCATGTAGGATATATTTGTATGCTGATACTATTTACTATATACAAATCAAATACTATTCTTCATACTTATTGCGTGCTGCCTAAATAATTTGATTCAAGAATAGAAAATATTAGAATTAGAAACAAATCAAAATTTGGCAATAAGATGGCCCAAGTCTCGACTTCATCAAATTATATAGTCGATCTTCTCTAGCTAATTCTCATCTTCATCAATAAAGATACGTACACAACAAGTGGTATTATGGGATAAGAATATATGATTACCAATTCTTAATTTGGGGTGAAGGGAAAAGGACTAAAATGAGACATGCGTGGCACATCAGACGTGTCATCTATGCAAGCCTCACTAACTACACTACATAGCCAGTAAGGTTGATACATGTGGATGATTAAATGTTCGATAATATATACAAAGATAACGATATATAAGATCAACTTATTACTTTTTTCATTGATAATTGGTTTTATGATTAAATTTTGCTACACTTAATTATATATTGGATTTGGGCCAAAAGCTTATGTGCGTTGAGACGAATGACGAAACCCTTCAATCGCCTTTAAGACATGACATTCTCTATTTCTAAATAGTTTTAGGAGTAAATCTCATTGAACTTTATCTGGTGGACTCGCACCCAAAACACGTGTATTTTCGATCTTCCGGTCAAACTATCCTCTATGTTACACTTAATGGTCATTGACTTTCAAGTGGTAGATTTTACTATATTCCTATGATAAACCATTATCCAACTTGGTATTTTTGGTTAATTTGCTCCATCTAAATCAATTTGATCATACTGAATTAGAGGATGTGGATAATAGGTTCCACTATTAGCACCGGCCTACATATCAATAATTTCAGTCACATTAAAATATATAGTTGTAGACTTAATTATTATATACCGACAATTTCACGTCATATTAAATCCAAATTATGGTACACTAGTCTACGGGAATAGAATAGTTATGGCAAGACACACTAGTTCACTCGGACCATGAAAAAGAAAGATTATTATTCATGTGGATCTTATAAACAAATTGATGAAAACTTGTTGATAAAAAAAGTTTCATCTAAATATGAAGAGCTACATAGTACGATCATATAAGTGTACGTAGTCCTAAATACATATAGAACGGGTAGGTAATATATATTATACATAGAGAGGATTAATCTCATATTAAATGAATTCTTAGAGTACGTCAAAAGTGATTTTTTTTCTTCTAATAATACATTAAATTTTATTCATTGATCATGTATAATGTTAATCACCATTCGGATATAAATTCAGCATTAATATAAGTAGATTATTTAAATAACATTTTGTATAAAATAAATATAATATATAGTTAAATAAATATAATTATATTTGAACGATTATTATTCGTTATCATAATATATGATAATGTTTACGATAAGATCGTTTTAACTAGAAGATTGGTACCATATACAGCTGGAATATAATTAAGGCCTTAATGTGAGAGTGGCAATTAATTTGAAAAGATTCTTCTTGTGGTGGGTCCATTCTCCATGTCTTGAGGGTGGGTCCCACTTTTTCCTTTAGAAACAAATCACAGCATTTCTATATATAGCATGCTTAAGGACTCTCCATCTCACTATCAAGAGCTTTAGTTGATCTCACACTCTACATTACTTTCTTCTAATCTCTCATCTCCCTTCAATTCATACACGTACTCTCTTTTCTCTCCAATGGCCACTGTCGAGGTATACAAATTCTACATCTTCCTTTATATATGCATAATTGCGCGCTTACCTTTACTTTTGTTAATTTTCATTTTTTTGTTGTTTCCCCAATACGGTAAATTGATCATCTTTTAATCGAATCTGTATATATGTATGAAATTGATGCGGTGCAGGTTGCAGCAGCCGCCACATCGGTGCAAGAGAGCGAGAAGTTAGAGGAGGTTAGCCAGGTTGAAGAGGTAGCCGCCGAGCAAGTAGAGGCTCCAGCTGAAACCACCGAGGAGGCTGCCTCTGAAGAAGTGGAGACCAAGGAGGTGGTTGTCCAAGGAGGAGAGGAAGCAACTGAGCCAGCTGCCGAGGAGGAGGAGGAGGAGAAGAAGGAAGAGGAAGCTGTAGAAGAAGCTGCAGTTGTGGAAGCCGAGGAGGCTCCAGCTGCAGCTTCTGAGGAGAAGGCAGCTGAGGAAGTGGCTACAGAAGCTGCAGCCGAGAAAACTCAAGAGTAGAAAGCCGTCAAATCTACATATTGAAGGGTTTTCTTAAGTTACCTGGCGTGGTGTTGTTGATGAAATTCAAGTATTTTGCATGATATTTGAGGTATTAATTAAGCCACTTGGTATTCTTATTGTTATGGTAGCATATGGCTTCTTTATTTATATGGTTTTGTGAGCTACGTACATGAGAAAGAATGTTTGCTTTTTTAAGAGTTTGGTTGTTGCTTTTCTGTGACCGAGGTTTCATAATAAACTTTATTTTTCTGATACATGCATGTTTCTTCTTCACTTTTTTAAGAGTCTGGTTGTTGCTTTCATCAATGAAAAACAATTAATGGATACTCTCCAAATTTTTTATTTTTTATTTTTGAATGGATGGATACTCTCCAAATTAATTCAATACAAGTAACTAGCTGGTGATCAATGCCTATTTATATGACCCTATTCCTATGTTAAGAACATCCAAAATACTTAAATTAAAAACCCCTAAATAATAGTTTTTCTTTGGGACATTGTATCTGTAACACTTGAGCACCTCAATTCCAAAATCCTAATACTTCAATTGAAGCCCCTATTTCACAAATGGGAAATGCAAAGTTGTCCATAATCCTAATCCAACTTAAATTAAAACCCCTCTACCCATTCCTTTTCAAAAAATTAATAAAAAAACTCCCTCTCCCGATTTCTCTATCTCGAATCCGTGCTATACACGATGGACGGTCGAGATGATCTTAGGGCCCCACTCTTACCAATAACGAGAACATGGTCAGGTTGCAGCCTCACCTCCGTTATCGTCTCCCTCTTCACTCTCAATAATTTCTATATCATGTTGGGGCCGTTACTGAGTCTGGTTATATACCTAAGTGTGAGCGTGAAGGGCCCCACTATGACGCCCGACGCCAGGAACATGCTGGCGGCGGCGGCGTGGGTGTTCGCATGGTGGATGACGGAGGCGGTTCCTATGGCGGTAGCGTCAATGTCGCCGCTTTTTCTGTTTCCGTTGTTCGGAATCTCGTCGTCCGACCACGTGGCTAGCTGCTACATGGACGATATCATCTCTCTCGTCCTCGGCAGCTTCATCCTCGCCATTGCCGTTGAGCACTACAACATTCATTGGAGGCTCGCCTTGAATGTGAGTCGTCCTTTATCGGTTTTTGGCGAAAAAAAGGCACAATTTTAATCAACTTCCATTATTTAACAGATAACGATGGTGTTCTGCGGTGACCCAGTAGAGCCATCGCTACTATTATTAGGCATATGCGCAACCACCGCCTTCGTGAGCATGTGGATGCACAACGTGGCTTCTGCCGTCATGATGATGCCAGTTGCTACGGGGATCCTCCAATGCTTACCGTCATCGGAAGCTGATGACCCCACAGGCGCCGTCAACAGGTTTTGTAGAGCAGTGGTGCTCGGGGTGATCTACTCGGCGGCGATAGGAGGAATGAGCACCCTTACCGGGACAGGTGTCAACCTCATATTGGTCGGGATGTGGAAGAGATATTTTCCAGAGGCGAATCCCATCAGCTTCAGCACTTGGTTTTTCTTTGGGTTCCCTCTTGCGATTATAATGTTCATGTGTATGTGGGGAATCATTTGTTGCTTGTATTGCTCTAAGGGTCTCACACCTGTCCTCTCCGCTCATCTTGATAAAGCTCACCTCAAAAGGGAGCTTCAACTATTAGGTCCAATGTCCTTTGCAGAAAAGATGGTGTTGTCGATATTTTCGGTTAGTAATTATCCAGAATTATAAATTATACTAATTTGATTCGTAAGTCGTAACGAATCATATATATGATCCAATTGCAGATGCTTATAGTGTTGTGGATGACAAGGAACATATCAGACGAAATTCCCGGATGGGGAGTCTTGTTCAACGGCAAGGCTGGCGACGGCACTGTTAGCGTAAGTTTACATACTTAATAAAATTAACACGTGAAATAATAATAGTGTTGATAGTTTGATAAATAAATAATAAAAAAACATTTGTTTTAGGTAATGATGGCTACACTTTTGTTCATAATCCCTAACAACAACGAAAAGGGGGAGAAACTAATGGATTGGGGCAAGTGCAAGAGCCTCCCCTGGAATATCATCCTCCTTCTGGGAGCTGGATTCGCCATCGCGGACGGAGTTCGCAGTAGTGGCCTGGCAGACGTGCTCTCGGAGGGGCTAGCGTTCCTAGAGGTGGTGCCCTACTGGGCCATTGCTCCGGCAGTGTCCCTTGACAGCGCAATCATAACGGAGTTCACCTCCAACAATGCCACCACGACGTTGGTGTTGCCGTTGCTAATACAGATTGCACAGTCAATGCGCCTTCATCCTCTCCTCCTCATGGTCCCTGGGGCAATCGGAGCCCAGTTCGCCTACTTACTACCCACCGGCACGCCGTCGAATGTGGTTGGGTTCACCACGGGGCATATTGAAATAAAGGATATGATGAAGGTTGGGATTCCTTTGAAGATATGTGGCGTCCTTGTTCTTTCTGTTTTGATGCCCACTCTAGGTGCGTATGTGTTCGGAACGGGCAAGGAGATATCATACCCTAACAGCTGGCTGCAAAAGTCTATGGAGCACTTTTGGGTCAATAATTTCTAGTCTAGGTGACAAACTTGTTTGTTTGTTTTTTTCTCCCTATTTAGACTTTGTTTGGGTAAATATATAAACTATTGACTTGTTCGTTCATGTTATAAATTTACCATACATTATCATTTTTGATCTACAACAACAACATCCGACGATCAATGTATAACCGTTTTGTTCTCATTCATTCCTAGTGTAAAAATGTTAGTTTCGTATTGACTCTTAATGTGAAAATGATATATCCATATTATATATCAACGTGAAATTGTTATACATGCACATTAACTCCCAACGTAGAAATGTTAAATTTCACAATGACTCAACGTGTTCAAACATTTCGTCATAGTCAATTTCTCGATTTTGTATATTTAAATCGTCAATCGTGTTGGAGATAATAAGTTCCCACATTAAAAGTTGGTGTCGGTGAGCTACTCCTATTATTGATTATTGTCAATTGGTTTCAGGATGAAACCTCATCGGGTTTATTTTCAGGGTTTGGACCTAAAGCGCATGTGCGCTCGTATGTACATGAACCCCGTTCTACGGTCCGTCTATATTAGACTTTGACATGGTATAAGAGTGGTTAGCCTCTACTCGGCTCACGATCCTAACTTGTGGGTAAGTGCAACTCAATCTATATCCTCTAGTTGCACTTGCAGGGGCGTGTTGGAGATAATAAGTTCTCAATTAATTGAAAGTTGGGGGCGGTGAGTTACTCTTTCTATTGCCAATTGATTTTAGAATGGAACCTCATCGGGTTTATGTGTTGGGCTTGGGCCTAACGCGCATATGCACTCGTATGCACACGACCCCGTTCTACCGGTCCATCTGTATCGCACTTTGACAAATCGCTCAATCTTAATGTCCAATAACATCAACTCATGTATACCTTGATCAAAACATTAATTCAATAAAAAAACAACTCGAAATCGAGCACAATTGAAATTTCATATATTGAGCTAAACCCTAACAACCGTAAAACAAAAATTGCAAATTGATTTGATTTTGATTATTTTTTTTAAGTGTTGTACATTGGAAAATGTAGATCGTTCGCTGTATATGTGATTTGAACCTGTTGTAATTCATAGAATGATCGATGAAAACTGAGTTAATTGCATCAATAACAAGAGGCTCTTAAATAGTCATTACAAATATAAGAAATTGCTTAACAAACACTAATCAGTGTTCTTGACTTCAAGCCTATATTACTAACAAGAACAATCAAGATATCTTGTGTCACTGATCCATATATGTATCCCCATTATGTGATTGGTTAAACAAATAACAAAAAATTCCTACAAATAAGGACTTAATTTAACTTAATTAAAACTACTATAATCTTATCAAAACCATCAAACATCGATTATGACCAATATTTCAACTCGAAATTTGTAATTGAATATTGAGAGATTTGAAAGGGAAAAAAAAACGAAGATGAAAAATTGGGCACAAATTGAAATTTGAAAATATGGGACACATTTTATAATTTTCACTAAAACTTGGCTTCGATTTTTGTTGTGTTAACCGGTTCAACTAGGCAATACACATGTAAGACAAGTGTACTCACTAGAAGAAGGCTAGCTATATAACTCCCAAGATAAGGGTTGCGTCACCGTAAATATATAGTATCCCGGTCAAGTCGTCTCTCTGAGAACTATGATTCCCTTACTCTAAGAATTAAGCTTTATAAGAATATCCAAGTGTTTTAGAAGAAAATAAAAAAGATGCGACCAAGTGGTCGACTTAAGACACTTCAAGAGTGGTTAGGGTTAAGTACCCTCAGTCGGGTCCCCTGGACAACTCAAATCGAGTCAAAAACGATGGAATGATAAAAGGAAATGAAATATGAAAGACGACCAGGGGTTGGAATTAATTCTCTCAATCCTTGCTAATGTAGTATTTATACACATTATAATGCTATAGAGTGAGAACTATTTCCTCAAGTGCTTAAATAAATGATGATTAAACGGTTGTATGTATGGATAGATGAATGCAAGCCTAAGCATGCTAGTCAAGCCAACATAGTACCTCACATGGTGTTTGCTATTGGTAAAATGCCAGTCAACTACGATCTCAAACTAGTGATCAATAAAAAATAATCGAGCCTCACATGGTGTTTGCTGTTGACTTTCATAAATCATAAGGATCTAGAGTGGACTTGCATTTCATAAATTAACAATTAATTATTCCTCACATGGTGTTTGCTATTAGAATAATTGAAGTACTAATCCTAGCAATATAGACGTCTACAAAATGCATCACTACTAACTAGAATATGAAATTACTTATGAGTCTCTTTCATACTAGCCGCCCAATTAACAACACATATCACCATCCTTAAAGCTAAACAAAGTGCATAAAGGAACAAACAAGAAAGCTTAGCATCCGACTTTCATATTAGTTTAAGCATGAATCCTAGTGTTCTAATCGATTTTAACCTCCTATATGCTCACTATCATGCTTTGATATTCACATAAATTCTAGGCATTATAACGATACAAATACTACATAGCTTTGGATTGAGATTTTCACCCCAATCCCTAGTATGGAATTACTCACTCATGTTTAGTGAAGAAAACACAACAATTAAACAAGAAATCATGCAATCCATGTAATCGAGAGATGATCAAAACAACTAAGAGAGAATCAAATTACCAAACAAATAAGGAAAGTAGCAATGAATCCAACTTTATTCGACACAATTCAGCCACAACTCGGCAGAGCTCGGGCTCAACTCGCCCCTAAACTAAGGAGACTCGGCTCCGAAAATGAGAGAAACTTAGAGAGATTTGTGAAGTAGTGAATTGGTATTTGATCCTATGCAACTAAGCGTCTTTAAATACGCTGAGAAGTGGAGGAAATTGGCACGGATCGCCCCCAAACTTGGCTAGGATTGCCAACATCATCACCAAGATTCCCTTATAACCGTCGTCACGTGATGAGTTGGTCACAAGGGCACAACACATCGATCGAGTCGACCCTGAAGTGACTCGACTCACGTTGAAAAGTAAGTCGGGGACATTGCTGTCTTTCTGAGTCGAGTGGGTCGCCTGACTCGTCTGCCACTTGAGCGACGGTTGACATGTCTTCCGCTTTGGCTAAGTCTTTTAGTCCGAGGTGATTCTTCCTTCTTTGTGCGAGTGAAGGGGAGTCTTCAATAGGGTTGCACAAGAAACTGACCTCTTGGACTTGCATCTACGGATGATCTTTAGTCATTCCTTATTCTACTTTAATGCTTCAGAGCTTATCTTTGCTTCTTCTTTCCTTGTTTCCAGTGTTGATGAGGAGATAATTGTTTTCTTGAGTTCTTGGATGTTCATTTATGCTCCTTTTTGACCTATAATCACATAAGTTCAAGAGACAAACAATAATAAATATTATTTGATACAAATAAGCTCTAGCAAAGAAATAGATGCCTAAAACCATGCAATTCTACTAAAAATACACGAAAATAATTCTACAAAAGATAGCATAAAAAAATGCTATCAATTTTGGTGAGACGTAACCTTTATAACCACTAAAAAAAATGGAAAAAAATTACAATATTTCGTTCTCCTTTGAGTATCAAAATTTATGTAATTGTGATCCATTCACTTGAAATCCCATGGAGTGATTGCAAATATTAATGAATAGAATTCGTATGAACTAGCTAGATAGGTTTCCTTCTTTTCTTCGTTTCACTTTGAAACGATCAAATAAGGGTATATATTAATATATATAATGTTGAATTCGGGTTATTAATATACAAGAATCGAAATAAAGAAGACGACTCAATCCGATTTTTGAAACATGATTTATGTTAGGAATTAAAATCTTCAGTTGAATAAAGAATAAAATTTTTTTCGACAAAAAAACAGGTCAAGACCAAATTAAGAATTATCTCGAGTCTCAATGATAACGGACAATTGTAACTATTTATTTATTTATTGGATTTAGGTTGAATGTATTGAACCCATAAAATTTTTTTAAAAAAAAATAAAAAAATGAAAAATGAAGGAATCACTTATTTTTGTGAAATAGTTCATCCTGTTTTGTTTTTTAGTACCAAATCTAAAATTTGGTTTGAGTATTCCGAAATCGATTCCGTAGTATATAAGAGTTCTTATTCTATCAAATATCAATTGGTAATTTAGTATATATGGTTTGTAGTTTGTACCCTTTTCCATTGTAAGCCCAAGTAACCCAAATGCCATATGGACCGTTTCACTGTCCAGTCACAAAATACATATCACGTGATATGCACGTGTCTTCTCCTACTTCACCCCTTATTTTTAATAATTAATAAAAGAAAAATGTAAACAAATAGGTAGGAGTCTTGTACTCTTCTTCGACCTTTCACCTGTAAACGGAGGCTTCTGTTCTGAGCAAAGAGCCTGTGCGCCGTCGCCAGTCATTCGAAACCTCCAATTTATGTATGTATTTTGATTTTTCTCCTCTTCAATTATCTTCGATTCCATCCTATTTTAAAATTTAGGTATTTTTATTCCCGCCTTCTTCTCGATGGTTCAATTGCTTATTAGGCTGCGTTTCTCCTTCTTGAGATGAATTCATTAATTCCGGATAGGATTATTGCGTTCTATTTATGTTTGGTAAAAATTGATGCAGTAACCTAGTGTATTGTGATTACTTTGAGCATAATTTTAATTTTATTGCTTTTACTGTTTTACACAAGTATTTCTTGAATGTACTGAGACATTAAGCTATGCTTTTATTGTATTTTCTACTAGCGAGTTATTAAGGATTTGTGTAATTTGGCACTAGTAAAATGGAGAAAACAAGTAAAATCAGAACTCAAGCACAGGGTACTCCATGTTTAGCTACCCTAGGGCCTCATTGTGGTGTAAAAAGTGCAAATGTTATGATTGTGTTGCAATGAAATATTTGACATCCGATACAGTAAGTGGTCATCTAAAGTTTGGCTACGATTTTGTTAGATGGAAACCCAAAGCGCGCCTGTTATTAATACAACAGAGAGTGAAATTGACGTGTATAAGCACCGCGTAGACGAAGTGTTATTACAAGTCAACCAGGTAATCCTTTCTGTCAAAGTGAACTGAGTATCAGCTTCAAAAATTATGCTTTACAGTATACATTTTCTCAAAACCGTGGTACTTGATTTTGACGCAGCTTAAAAAAATTTCAAGAAGGTAGAAGAACTAAGTATCACCGTCTGTTATGCAATCTGACTGCCTTATCAATCTGTGTTTGTTTCAGCTGGAGCAGAAAGTGCATGAGATTGAAGAATTTTACTCAGATAACAACAAAAAGAATCTCAGCAGTTCCAAGGCATCCTCAATTTTAAAGGACAAAGGAAGGCATATTACTAGCAAGCAACAACAGGATGCAACAAATAGGGAAGCTGCTTCTTCAAGGAGAATGCAAGAACTTCTTCGACAATTTGGTACAATACTGAAGCAGGTAGGTAGATTTTTCCCTATTTTCTTGGTTTGTGTCATATATATTTGTTGAGACTTAAATCTTCTTCAAAAATTTCACAATATGTTTGTATCTAATATACGGCTGACCTCAGTTCACAGCTGTAAAATTTGGGACCTTTCCCTGTAGGATCGGGATTCAACGGTTGTTGTCTCTGGTGAAGCTAATTTCCTGGACTTTTGAATCGTGACAGTTGTTCTATCTTGGTTTTTTTCCAAAAAAACAAGCTTTTCATTAACATTTGTGGCATGTAAAATATCATATTCTATTCAAATTTCAGCCCCTCTTATTGTGATACTCCAAATATGATGAACTACATTTTCCAGACCACTCAACACAAGTGGGCATGGCCTTTTATGGAACCTGTTGATGTTAAAGGTCTTGGTTTACACGATTATTATGAGGTAAACAATTTGCTCTTGATTCTGACTCGTGACATCTACATTTGCCAGATCAATCTTCCTTTTTTTTGTGGTGTTATCTCAGTGTATCTGTCTAGATGATGTCAATTTTACACTGTGTTTCTCCTAGGTTATTGAGAAGCCAATGGACTTCACTACGATTAAGAAGCAGTTGGAAGCTAAGGATGGTTGTGTCTATAAACATGTACGGGAAGTCTACGCTGATGTTAGACTAGTTCTTAAGAACGCTATGAAATATAATGATGATGAAAGTAGTGATATTCATGTCATGGCCAAAACCTTGTTGGCAAAGTTTGAGGAAAAGTGGCTGCAGCTTCTGCCCAAAGTTGTCGAAGAGGTAAAACTCATTCCCTAAATGGCAGAGGTCTCATTATTAGTTGATGTTGCTAAGTTTTCTAAACAATTTCTCTGTAGGAAAAGAGAATGGAAGAGGAGGAGGTCGAGGCTCAGCAGAATATGCAGCTTGTTCAAGAGGTTGCTTATGCCAAGCTGGCCAAGAGTACAAGTGACGAGGTACAGGCTTTTGTTTTTCTTTGGTGATAAATGACCAAGATGAAGTAGTTGAGCGATTTGTCTTTTGCAGCTCTTTGAGTTAGATATACGCCTGGATGAACTTAGAGAACTGGTGGTTCAGAATTGCAGGTCACTTATCCAATACTCAACTCAACAGCTATTAAACTTGGGTTACTGCTGTTTAGTAATACGCTTATGATTGAATAGTTTTGTTACTTCAGAAAGATGTCTACAGAGGAGAAGAGGCAATTGAGCACTGCCCTAACATTGTTATCAACAGAAGATCTAAACAAGGCTCTCGAGATTGTTGCTCAGGGAAATCCCAACTTTCAAGCAACAGCTGAAGAAGTAGACCTTGATATCGATGCACAGGTATGAAGAATCAAAATCATTCTTTTCGAATATAATTTCACCCTGGTGGTTAATGATGGATGAATTCACATATTCCCGGACAGAGTGAAACTACATTATGGAGGCTCAAGTTCTTTGTGAAGGGTGCTATGCAAACTCAGGGCAAGCCTTCAACAAGCAACGGTGGCAACAATGACAACAACAAAAGCACCAAGCGGAAGCAGGAGATCTGCAACGCCCTTACGACTACCAGGAAAAGGAGCAAGAAAGCTGGTTCATGATCATCATTTCTTCACATTGTATGATGCAAATTCAGGAGGGTTCAGCCCCTTCAAAAATGAGAACTATCATGCTTTTGTATGGTTGATGTAGTCCAAAATGCCATTTTCTTTTTGTTAAGTTCTATATACTGTTTTTTTTATAAGGTTAGTTGCATCTAACGATCTAAGCATATCATTTATTAATAAGACCAAATCTAAATAAATAAAATCTCTTCAAAATATTTTAACCACAAATTTCATTATACAAAAAATGTTCTAATTCCGACTGCATCGCAACTCAAATTATATTTATGTTATTTTTATGAATTCAGCCACAAATTTTTTTTCTTAAAGAAAACTATTCATCTATATTTTCAGCCACAATTGTATCTCTTTTATCACAGTATATTTATGTAATACAAATATTTTAACCCGAGCAAATCATCTAATCCCATCATTTATTAATAAGCTGGAGAACAAAAGAACCAATATCAGAAAAAAGAAAAATATAAAATGGACTAAACCAGTTGAAGGTTACATAAAACTTAATTTTGATGGATCAAAAAAGAATAATGACCGTGGATCCTTCGGTTATATTCTTAGAGACAGCCAAGCAAAATTAGTAGCTTTTGACTACGGACAATGTGGTTACACATCTGTCTTACTTGCAGAAGCTTTTGCTCTTAGGAAAGGAATCTTAAAAGCAATAGAAATGAAAATAAAAAACATAGAAATTGAAGGAGACAACTTAACAATCATTAACGCAATAAACAAAGTATGAAAACCACCTTGGGAAATTGAATTGATCATTTCGGATATTTCAATTTTGTTGACCGGTTTTATGCAGGTGAAAGTTAGCCACGTTTTCAGAGAAGTCAATGGCGTTGCGGACAAACTCGCAGCTCTAGGCCAGGACAACTCTGCAGCAGGTGAAGTCATTCCACAAGTAGTCGTCAACCTCATCCGGAAAGATGACTTAGGATGGTGCAGTATTAGATATTGACCAGGCCTAGTTGCTTACCCTTGTCTTCAAAAAAAAAAATCTAATCCCATCAACTTTATATGTTAGTTCAAGTACAAAATAATTGATGAAAATAATGAAATAAATCAATTTCTTCCCGACATCGATATTATCCATTAGTGGAAGGATGAATAATGTGTAAGAGCAATGTACAGTAATGTGCATTAGGAAATGAATCCTTAGTTTTTTAAGGTTAAATCTAATCAAAGGATTTGTTCCTTCTCCATTAGAAGATTGCATCCTCCCATATAAATATACCCAACTCTTCTCCATCCTCACCAAACCAAATTCACAGTTAAACTCTCTCTGTACGTTACCGTTATACAGTCATGGAATTCAAGCGCTTCTTCTCCTCTCTCATCGTCATCGGTGTTCTCTCCTGCGCTACAACCTCCACTGCGAGACTCATTGGAGGTTATGAGCCGATCGCTGATCCAAGAGATCCATTCTTGGTGGGGATTGGAAAGTTTGCAGTGAGGGAGCACAACAAGGAGGCAAAAACAAACCTAGTCTTTCTCAATGTGTTGAGCGCTGAAAGACAGGTGGTTGCCGGGATTAACTACAAGGTTAACATCCAGGCTAAAAGCCCCAACAGTAACCACGTTGACGTCTACCAGACGGGTGTCTACGTAAGTCCATCGCAATCGGCGAGGACCACGATCCTCACCTCCTTCTCCAAGCTGGAGAAAAAGAACTAAGGATCCAAGTCTAATGTTAAAATTATATGCATATATACATGGAATAACTTACTCTCCAATAAGTTGCTACAACTAATTCTAATTCACTGCAATTGTCTCTTAAGTTGCTACAACTAATTCTGATGAACCTCATCAATTTCTATCTTCAACATTATTGCTCATAAAATACAATACAAAGAAAAAAAATTAACATCAAATTTAACCAAACTCAGCAAACCATTATAGTTTCGGATAAACAATGTTCTTACAAAACCGAATAAACATGTCACAAGCTTAGGCTTTCGGAATATCTTGAAAGATATGGTACGACCCGTAATATAAATGAATTTTCGTTGGGAAATTGAGCTCTTGTCGATATCTCCATTTCTCTTATTGGTATTAACTCTGTTTCACATTTTCAGGGAAATTGATTGTTGCATACAAGCTTACAATATTAGGACACAACTCTTATAACTAAATACTAGTGTATTTCTCGTGTCTTGTACGAGATTTGTTAAAATATACTTCAAAATAAGGTCTTCTTCTATTAGTCTTTTTTACACTCGTGCATATATAATTAAATATGATATTCATGTATACTTACAAAAATATATCTTAAAAAGCCATATAAAGTTTAGTTATGTCATGTAAAGTTTAGTTACGTACTCTTTTTTATTTTAGAAAAAAATTAACCAAATCAACGCTTTGATAGTAAACACTTACCCCCCGTTTGGTTGTAACTCCGGAAACGGAATGGAAACGAATCTAGTCCACATATGTACCTTGTTCATGGAATCATTTCGGTTGGTTTCATGAAAAATGCACTTGTTTCCCCCTACTTTGTTACCCTATAGGGTATTAAAACTAATCAAATTCTACTACAATTAGTTTAAATCACAAGGAATGATTCCCGACAACTTCATGAACAAAGGTGTACGTATGGACTAGATTCGTTTCCGTTTCCGGAGTTTAAACCAAACGGGTCCTTAGTTTCATCACTTTTACATTAATTTTTAATTAATTAATATTCTCGTATATTTTATGAACATAACCGAGTTTTATTTAGGAAGGATTAGAAGAACAAATGATGATAATAGTATTTCCGGATAAATAAAAGGTTCAACTATTAAAGGATTGAAGAAGTAGAAGAATAATTAGTTGAATCGTTAAAGATGCAAATCATATTCAGTTTTATCTAAACTCGTTATCAAACTTTAAAATAATAAATATAGAAAATTTACAGTTAAGCTTGTAAGATTTCAACCTCGTAGAAAATTTACAGTTTACTATCCAATATACAATGCATGTGTCTTGATTTTATTCCAATTTGGATTTTGCAGCTAATAACATTTTAATTTACGATTCATAATTTAGTTTTAAAATGTTAAATATAGTCAGTCAATCATATAAATTTAATTTCTCATAATGTATTCATTCAATACATTTTATTAGAAATACCATTCCTCTTATAACATTTTAAACTTAAAAGAGCCAAAATCAAGAATTACCAGTACTAGAAGATTTAGGCTTATCAACATGGTTTTCACATTTAAATACCCCCAATTTGTTCTTGGTTCTTCATTCTTACCAACCCAAATCGAGAACTCTTATTGTGTACGCACGTACCCATTAAAATAGCCATGGAATTCAAGCGTTTCATCTTTTCTCTCATCGTTGTTGTTATTCTCTCCTCCGCCGCAACCCCCACCGCGAGGCTCGTTGGAGGTTACAATCCGATCAAGGATCCAAAGGATCCGCATGTGGTGGAGATCGGAAAGTTTGCAGTGAGCGAGCATGACAAAGAGGTGTCAGACAACTTGGTCTTCATCAGCGTGGTTAGCGGCGAAGAACAAGTGGTTGCCGGAATTAACTACAAGCTCAACATCATGGCTAATATCCCCAACTCTCGTTGCTTCGGTGATGTGTACCATGCGGTTGTCTTTGAAGGATTGTGGGACAAGTCCCGAAAACTTATTTCCTTCAAGAAATCAGAGAATAACACCAATTTTCCTCAATGTACCGGCAATGTCTGATGTTGGAAAACGATTGTAGAAATACAAAAATAAAGTTTTGGCCTTGTTTTATATATATATATATATATATATATATATATATATATATATATATATATATATATATATATTTTATATCGATCGAGATATTTATTTATGGCTAGCTGTTTGTTTAACTTGTAGCGGGTACATCCATTATCTATTGCATGTCTAAACATTGAATCCGCATTATAACGTAAGTTTATGCAGATAAAGTTAAAGTTAAAAAAAGTTATCTTGAAAATAATCAGGGAGATGAAATTGTTTAAGGAGACGAATAAAAAAGAGTGAGACGAGTGTTTGGTAAAATGAATAGGATTGTAACTAAAATTATGAGAAAAAATGCGTTAAACTTTTTTTAGATGAAAAAATGAAAAAAGAAGAGGGGTAAAATGTCAATTTAGCCAATAAACTTTAATAATTCTTATTATCGAAGTTTATTAGAATTACTCAATTTTCATAATCTAATTCTCTTAATCTTCATAATCTAACCCCCTTCAGTTTACTGTCAATTTGCACTATTGATTATAACGTGCATGAGTGACTATAAGAAAAAAGGATAATGATTATAACAATTTTTGAAAATCCACGGTATACTCGAAGAACCCTAGTCGAAAATATAAGCACTCAATCAATTGATGTGTATTATTCAATGTGTGTATGGAATAATACATGAATCATAGAGATTTGATGAGCTAACATGTATCACCTAGAAATCTAAAATATCTCTAATCTTAACAATTGAAAGATATGAAGATCTTACATATAACTAAAGATATTATCGTGTACATCCCCTCAAGATAGGTGAACTCTGTGAGGTGTAGCTTGCATAGAAGAGTATGAAAACGGTTACTTATTAGAAGTTTTGTAAGTATATCAGCCAGTTGATCGTCAGTGGACACAAAAGTAACACGAAGTTGTCCCTTCTTAACTTGCTCACGCACAAAGTGATATGCGGGGCTATATGCTTCATTCTATAGTGGAAAACCGGGTTTGGCAGTTAAGTATGTTGCCCCTTGATTGTCATAAAACACAACAGGTGGAAGAGTTGAAGGCTATTTTAATTCATGAAGCAGCTGTGTAATCCATATTAATTATGCCGTGGTACCTGCTACTGCTTTGTATTCCGCTTTAGTTGAAGATCGTGCCACATACTTTTGCTTCATAAAGCTCCAACTTATAGGTGTTGAACCCATGTAAACTATATACTCTGTTGTAAAGACATAATCATCTCGATCTCCTGCCCAGTTAAAATTTGAAAAGGCATGTAGATCTGTGAAAGAGGTTGGTGTAATTCGAACGCCCAATTCCATTGAACCGGCTAGGTATCTAAGCACCCGTTTTAGAGCATTCTAGTGTGCAGAGCTAGGACTTTGCATTACTGAGACAATTTGTTTACACTAAAACCCACATTAGGCCTTGTTAGATATATATATTTCCTACCAGCCTTCTGTAGTCAGATGGAGTGGGCAATGGTGTCCCAAAATCTCTTTGAAGAATATCACCCTAGTGATAGTGGGGTGGAGACATCTTTTGCATCACTATGCCTATTGTAGCTAGTAGGTTGGAGATATACTTTCTCTGGTAGAGAAATACACCATCCTTAATTGGCATTACTTCAACTCCCAGGAAGAAAGATAGATGACCTAGATTTCTAAGAGAGAGCTGCGTCGTAGCTATTAGTGTAACAAATTCCTCAAGTCTCGCTGAACTTCTAGTGATTATTATGTCGTCTACGTAGACAAGTAAATAGAGCATATTTTTCCATCTTCATGCACAAATAAAGAGGCATCTACTACTGAGTTAATGAAACCTAAGCTCAAGAGAAACATTGGTAACTCATTGTACCAAGTTCTAGGGGCTTGTTTCAAGTCATAAACTGCTTTCTTCAATTTTCAAACATGATCAGGATAGTTCTTATCAATGAAACCCGGTGGTTGCTTCATATATACATCCTCATAGAGCTTGCCCTGAAGAAAAAACATTATTGATGTCCATTTTGACGTAATGACCAAACATTGGAGATAGCAAGAACGAGGACAACCCGTACTGTTATGGGCTTGATCACCGGGCTGAATGTTTCTGTGTAATCACAACCCGGTCTTTGTGTGAATCCCTTAGCCACAACCCATAACCCTTGCATTGAATATGTCTACTTTTTCATTAAGGGTATATTTGATCCTATATATCCACTTGCATCCAACCACATTTTCATGTGACGTCGCTGGTACGAGCTCCCAAGTCTTGTTCAATTCTAACAAAGAGCATCATATTCACAATGCATAGCCGCATGCCACTCAGGGTTCTTTAGGGCTTGTGTTATGGATTTTGGTTCCGATGGTTGAGGGTGTATGATTGTTGCATGTAGGTTAAGTTTCTGGATTGGCTTTATAACATTATTTCTGGACCTAGTAACTACTCTTGAGGGTGGAGGAATGACATGTCCAATTTTTTTATATGGATGCAGGTGGAGCAATGGGAGGTGCAAGGGCTTGTGGTAGTGGTGAATTGGATACAAGTATGAGGGGAAGTGAGGGTGAATTTGGAGAGGAAGTATCTGAAGATACCAAGGACGTTTTCTGAGCAATGTCATGACCCATGGGATTTGGTTATGATGTTTGCGAAGGGTTGTGAGTAAGTCGGATAGCTGATAGGTCAAAGTGGGCCCATTCAGAAGAGATGTCTGAGTCTGCACATGATTTAGAGTTGATATTCTGATATGGAAATTCATCCTCTATAAAACGTACATGTCTAGACGTAAAACCTTCTTTGTTACAGGGTCAAGACATTGATAAGCACTTTGTGTGACCGAATAACTAAGTAAAAACACATGGTATTGATTTAAGTTCAAGTTTGTGTTTTGTGTAGGGTTTTAACCATGGAAAACACAAGCAACCAAAGTTCTTTAGCTTAGAATAATTGGGCTTGTTCTGGGTGAGATTTTGGTATGGTTTGGTATAGCCATGGGTGGCAGATAGATGTAATATTATAACACACAAATAGTATAATATTTGTTAAATATAGAAAATTTTGTTTTTTTATATTATAATATTTTTTATATATCATATCATATTTTTAATTAAGAAATAAATCACATAAAATTGAAAACAATTGACTTTATATATATAAATTAAGACATGCGATATAATTTGACGTGACTTAATGCGGTGGTGACATGCGGCAAAGTTTTAGATAGCTTAATGTGTTTATGATATGTGGTAAAATTTGAGGTGACTTAACGTGACGATGACACGTAACGTTATACACTTTGTTTTAATATTTTGTAGGAGATGAATGAAAAGAGTCTTTGTTGTTTATAGCTAAACAAATTAGACATCTCTTTCAAATATGAACATTGATTTTTGGTTATCAAAATCGTATACGGAAGTTCAAATATTATAATTCACATAATCATTTAGATATAGGGTGTGTTCGATAGTGTAGTTTATACGGAATTGAAGGGGATGATTTGGGTCGTCGTAAATGGAGGGGGATATATACAATGCACGTGTATTTTATTCCAATTTTGATTTTCCAGCTAATAACATTTAATTTATGATTCACCTTTTGGTTTTAAAATGTTAAATATACCATTCCCTTTTTAACATTTTATGCTTAAAACAGCACCCAAAAAAAAAACTTACTATTACCGGAAGATTTAGGATTATTAACATGATTTCACATTTAAATACCCCTGATTTGTTCTTGGTTCTTCATTCTTACCAACCCAAACCGAGAACTCTTGTTGTGTACGTACGTGCCCATTAAAATAGCAATGGAATTCAAGCGTCTCATCTTTTCTCTCATCGTCGTCGTTGTTCTCTCCTCTGCCGCAACCACCACCGCGAGGCTCGTCGGAGGTTACATTCCAATCAAGGATCCAAAGGATCCGCGCGTGGAGGAGATCGGAAAGTTTGCAGTTCGCGAGCATGACAAAGAGGCGTCGGACAACTTGGTCTTCATCAGTGTGGTGAGCGGCAAAGAACAAGTGGTTGCCGGAATTAACTACAAGCTCAACATCATGGCTAATATCCCCAACTCTCTTTGCTTCGGTGATGTGTACCAGGCGGTTGTCTTCGATGGATTGTCAGACAAGACCAACAAACTTATATCCTTCAAGAAATCAGAGAGTAACTCCAATTTTCCTCAATGTACCGGCAATGTCTGATGTTGGAAAACAATTGTAGATATACAAAATAAGTTTTAGCCTTATTTTATCTATTTTAATTTATTTTCTATCGATCTAGATATTTATTCATGGCTAGCTGTTTGTTTAACTAGTAGCTGGTACATCCATTTTATGTCTAAACATTGAATCCGTATGATAACGTAAGATTAGTAGATAAAGTTGAAGATACAAAAGTTATTTAGAAAATATTCAAGGAGGTGAAACTGTTTAAAGAGACGAATAAAAAATAAGTGAGACGAGTGTTTGTTAAAATGAATAGAATTGTAACTAAATTACAAAAAAATATGTGTTAAACTTTTTTAGACGAAAAAGATGAAAAAAGAAGAGGGATAAAAAATAACATTTTAATCAATAAATTTAATAATTTTTATAATCGAAATTTATTAAAATTACACAATTCTTACGATCTAATTCTTTTAATCTAATCCCCTTCATATCCTTTATTTCCTTAACACAGTCGAGTTAAACTACAAACCATTTCTATTATTCACAATTTCCATAATCAGAGTCTGAATCTGACATATGTATCCACAAGTAATTAACATTTTAATTGCAATCAATCTGTAAAAGAGGGACACTATATTTCGTAATATTTGCTTATGGTTCATTTTATTGTTGCAATGAATGATCGAATCCTCGTGTGAAATTCACCATTTCTCTTATTCACTTTCTTCCCTTTCAGATGAAGCTAAACGGGTGTGCTTGAATTCCTCATGCTTTGTGTTCTTCTTTAATCTCTTTAAAAAAAAAAAAATGTTAATTAGATCATGTTTGCTGAAATTTTGTGCCGGTTTTATAAGACAGCAGATAAATAATGAAAAGATGAATATTGAAAAGACAAGACTTTTCTACTGTACTTGAAATATATATCCAAAATTTGTTGTGTTTGCAATTGTCATGAAATTGGTTTAGTTGAGTCTTGCATGTTTCATACTTGAAAATGTCATAATTTCAAAATTTTCTCATGGTTTTGTAATTAATAAAGAACTTATTTCTAAAATACAAAGCTCAATTTGATTACTTTTTTTTAATTTTGATCGTAGGAGAACTTCGTATATGCAACGAAGAATTTTAGTATATGCACGACTACGACTTCTGTATAACCCCAAATTCTGGTAACACGGAGCGTTACTAGCTAGGACCTCACAGTGGGTCCCGGCCTTATGTTGACGTCAATAACGTCGGATCTTGCAACAAGTCATATATATTTTTAAATAAAAATACTTTCAAAAAATAACATATTTAGACTCGATAGACTCCAGACTCGTACGGTAGTCAACTAAGAATGAAATAAACTCCACTATATGATAAATAAACGAAACATAACTACATAAACCCAACGCCCACAACTCCTAATATGGAAAACCCGGTTGACCACTCCACTCTCGATTTCTCGGAAGAGATCTAACTTACAAAATCTAACAACACGGTAAAACCGTTAGCTACAATTCTAATACTAAGGTCACTAAGGAACACACACATTCAAGGAAGTATTGTAAATCAATCAGCATGCATCACACGAGGTCTTGGTTATTATCTTTTCTTTTGGTGAAAGTCGTCATCTATTTTCCAACTTTTCATGGTAGCGCAAGTATTATAAAGGTAAATAAGTGAGTCCTATGAACTCACTTCTGTACAAGTCTCAACGTTTCTCGCGATCTTGATAGTCAGAGATCCGATTTTCCTGATCAATACACATCAACCCTTAGAACTATATCAACCCTTAACACTGCTCGACTTATCATTCTAATCAATTAGGGTATGATATCTAACATCGATACCCTGACGTGTTCAACACCCTAGGTTTACGGACCTAGCTAGACGTCCATTCCAAGTTTTCATTTATCAACACATTCGTCTCCTTAAAATTCCGCTAACTCGGGAGTTAACATAACATCTATCACTATCCCACATCATATCCTCATCCTATATATTTCGATTTTATAATAATCTCTACGTTCACCAAACTCAATTCCAACCTCCATTTTCCATGCGTTATCTAATAATTTCCTCCAACAATATTCCACTAACTAAGCTAACTAAATTACCACAATTACAAAAATAAATATTGTAAATTATATAATTAGTTATCTAACATCGAAAATTAAATTAGCGGAACGAAAAGCGGTTACGGAACTAACATGAATTAAATTGGATTGGAAAAAGGTTAACAAGTATCAAATGGTGTCTGGTGGGACAACTAGTCCCGAGTTCAAACCTGAGGCAAGTAAAAGTGAAACATTTTTATTTCTCTTCTCAGAGCCCAGTGGTCTCGAGTTCAAGACTTGGCCATGACATAATGAGAACTACACGGATTAAAGGTGGGCATGAGACATATGTCTCGGATTCGAGTCTCGGCAACACATGCAACAACTCAATTTAAACCAAACAGAAGGTCACCTCTTCGACACTCCGTGGGTGCAAAAAAAGAAGTGGAGCGGCGTCTCTTAAGGCGAAGCCCGGAGGTCTCGGGTTTGAGCTCTATGAGCGTAATTGGCAATGGTTTGCAACTGGCGTGGAGGTCCCTAGTTCGAGCCCTGTCTGCGACCCTGCATGTGGTTTCGTTAGTTTATTCCTTGTCTTATTATTTCATGTAGGCCCGACCATTGTAGAGGAGAAGACTTACCGGTGGTGGCGCTGGCGTGACTCGGCTCTGGTGGTGGTTCTCGATGTGGCTCTCGAAACTAGAACGAGGAGAAGAAATGACGGGTGAGCGGTAAACCGAGAGGGGTGAAGGCAGTATAGGGGTAGATGTGGCCGAACGTTGGGAACTACTAGCTAGTGTCGAGGGGGAGGATGAATGCAGGCATCGATCTCCTTCACATTCTTGGTCTTTAGCCCATCTTGGTCTTCATTGTTGGTATAGTCTTTATTTAAGACTCTCGTTAATTAATTAATTAAACCGTTTTTCGGTTAAATGATTGTTTTTCTCACCAACCGTCTTAATCGACTTAACCGACAAATAACCACCGTCTCCGCTGAACTGTATATAAACAGAAATAGGTGCCACGGTTTTGAGTAGAGAATCGATTTCAAATTGCCGTCTAGTTTGATTTAGGCTTTGTTGTATCCTTAACAGTGCTTTGCTTAAACCCAACAACAAATATATGAGAGCAAATATCACTTAAAAGATGGTGATTCACGCCTCAAAGTCATACAAATAAAAACAGAAAATACCCTAACAATTTTTAAGTGATAGATTCCATGGAGGCCGGATCACAAGCAACGGCATTAACCCTAATGCACCAGGATTTTTTCAAATTGGATCGATTCGACGATACAAACTTCAACCGATGGAAGGGTCAAATGATGTTCCTGTTGACCGCTTTGAAGATCTCATACATTCTGCATGACAACTTGCATGCAATACCAGGATCAATAGAGGAAGAAAGTCAAGAAGTGAAGGACCAGCGCAAGAAACGTGAAGACGATGAAGTTTTGTGTCGAGGACACATTCTGAATCGCCATTTTGATCGTATGTACAATTTGTTCACCGGAACTAAGTCGCCAAAGGAAATTTGGACTACGTTGGAGACAAGATACACCAACGAAAAACAAGGAACAAATAAGTTTCTAATAATGAAGTATTTTGAATTATGGATGGTTGACGATAAGTCTATTATGGACCAAGTCAATGATTTGCAAAGTCTGGTTAATCGACTCAAAGAGTTGAAAATTGACATTTCTGATTCGCTGCAAGTAGGGAAACTCGGTACAAATAAAAAAAGCAAATGGATTCGCAGAATGAAAAAGTAAATGTTGTTGGAGAAACTTCCAATAAAAACAGCAAAAAGCGAAAGAATTATTCTGATGAAAATCAGAATAATAATAACAACAATTACAGCAGTAATAAGAAATCTAAGAAGGATGATAACATACTAAAGTGTCATTTTTGTAAGAAGCGTGGGCATTTCAAAAGAGATTGTAGGGGATATAAGAAGAAACAACAGGAAATTGCAGGCAACAGTGCCAACAATGTAGAGAAAGCTGTAAATGAAATTGTTGTTATGGTTTCTCAACTACACATTGGCATGGTGACTGAATTGGAAATGGCCGCAGTCGAGAAATCCAAAGACTGGTGGTATGATTCAGGAGCCACAATTCATGTTTGTAATGATAGATCTCAATACAAGACCTATGAAGTATCCGATACTGATGGGAAATGACAATGTTGCTAAGGTGCTCAGAAAAGGACGCATAGAGATGCAGTTCACATCCGGTAATAAGTTGACATTGACTAATGTCTTGCATGTACCAGCTATTTGAAAGAATTTAGTATCTGCTACTCTACTATGTAAGAATTGTATTAAGGTCGTGCTAGAGTCTGACAAACTTATATTTACTAAGGCCGGTATGTTTGTAGGAAAAGGATATGCGTGTGATGGCATGTTTAAACTAAGTATTAATAATAATAATAGTTCTGTTTATATCGTTGATTCCTCTTCTTGTTTATGACATATGAGACTTGCACATGTTAACTTTAGATCTTTGAAATTTATGTCAAAACATGGTTTAATTAAATTGTGACGGTAATATATCTGACAAAAACTGTGAAATTTGTGTACAAGCGCAAATGAAAAAGAAACATTTTCCTTCTATTGAAAATACGAATGAAGTCTTGGGACTTGTTCATTCCGACATTTGTGAATTAAATGACGTTTTAACAAGAGGAGGAAAAAAGTATTTCATAACTTTTACAGATGATAAGTCAAGATATACTTATTTTTATTTAATGAAAACCAAAGATGAAGCATTTTCTAAATTTAAAATTTATAAGGTTCTTGTTGAAAACCAAAAAGACAAGAAATTAAAACTTAAGATCTGACAGAGGAGGATAATACTTCTCTTATGATTTTTTTTAAATTTTTTTTGAAATGAACGGAATAGTTCATCAAACAACAACCCCATATTCACCACAACAGAATGGGTTGAATGAAAGAAAGAATAGAACATTAACTGACATGGTAATTTCCATGATGTTAATTTCTAAATTACCCTTAAACTTGTGGGAGAAGCGCTCTTAACATCGTGCCATTTGTACAATAGAATACCATCAAGGAAGACAAAGAATCTCCATATGAAATTTGGAATGGAAGACAACCAAACTTGACTTACTTAAGAGTTTGGGGTTGCATTGCATATTATACAATTCTTGATCCAAAAAGGACTAAACTGGGTCCAAAGGCACTAAGAAGTGTCTTTGTAGGCTATGCAGAAAACTCTAAAGCCTATAGATTATTGGATATAGAATCTAATATAATAGTGGAATTGCGCGATGTACAATTTTTTGAAAATAAATTTACAGGGGATTCTATAGTTGACATAGAGTCTACTAAAGTTCCAAATTCTATGGAATCTGATCCTTCAACTTCTTCTTCTACGACTCAAAATAGACAGGCCGAAGAGCCATTAGAACCAAGGAGAAGTCAAAGAGTTAGAAGAGATAAATCTTTAGGACCCGATTTTGTGTCACCTGATGACATAATATATTTAGTTGAAGGGACTAAAAAAGAAGTATTTAAAAAAATACCAATGATTTTTCAAGTAGATGGAGATCCAAGGATGTTTAAAGAAGTCATGTCTTCAAGAGATGTTGCATTCTGAAAATAGACAATACAAGATGAAATGGACACAATATTATCTAATAATACTTGGGTTCTTGTATATTTTCCTAAAGGATCTAAACCAATTGCTTGTAAATGGATATTTAGAAGAAAATACAACACTGATGGAACAATTCAAATCTTTAAAGCCAGACAAGTGGCTAAAGGATTTAGACAAAAATAAGGCATAGATTGTTTTGACGCGTATGCTCCAGTAGCAAGAATAACGTCTATAAGAGTGTTTTTGGCATTTGCTTTGCTATACAAACTAGAAGTGCATCAGATGGATGTTAAAACCGCGTTTTTAAATGGGGAATTAGACGAAGAAGTCTACATGGAGCAACCTGAGGGATTTGTCACATTTGGAAAAGAAAGGAAGGTGTGCAAATTGGTTAAGTCATTATATGGGCTAAAACAGGCCCCTAAACAATGGCACGAGAAGTTTGATTATGTTATTCTATCATATGGTTTTACACATAATGATGTGGATAGATGTATTTACACAAAATTTATTGACAAATATAGTGTAATTATTTGTCTTTATGTGGCTGATATGTTAATTATTAGCACTAATATGATAAGTGTAAATGAGGCTAAAGAATATTTGAAATCTCAATTTCAAATGAAAGATTTGGGTCAGGTTGATACTATTCTAGCTATAAAAAAAATACTTAGAAATAGTGGGGATCTTGTGTTAACCCAATCTCATTACATAGAAAAGATGCTTGACAAGTTTAAGCATCTTGAAATTACAGAATCAAATACACCATATGATGTTTCTTGTAAGCTAACAAAGAACTCGGGAAGATCAAACTCACAAAGTGATTATGCTAGTGTAATCGGAAGTCTGATGTATGCCATGCATTGTACCAGACCGGATATAGCATTTGTTGTTTGCAAATTGTCTAGATACACTAGTAATCCAGGAGTTGAGCATTGGAAATCAATAGCTAGAGTACTTGGATATCATAAAAGGACTATACATTTTAAGTTATGCTATACAAGTTTTCCAAGTGTATTGGAAGGATCTACCGACGCTAGTTGGATCACTAGTGTTGATGAAAACAAGTCTACTTCTAGGTCGGTATTTACCTTAGCCGGAGGAGCCGTATCATGGGCCTCTAAGAAGCAGACTTGTATAACTCACTCTACTATGGAGTGTAACGACCTGGGTTTTTAATAACCCAAGTCGCCACTAGGCTAGGGACCACAGTGGGTCCCATCAGATAGCATGACAACAACACCACGTATAGGACCTTGCAACAAGAAGCACGGACAAATAATGAAAACATTCAACCTGTTATTTAAAGTTTTAAACAACAAAACTATGCACATGCATATGTACCCAAAATGACCACTTAAGCATTAGCTGGAAAAAAACACAACCGCCGTTCCTGCAAAAAAAAAAACATTTGACAACGCTGCACAGCGGCAAGTGTACACCTCCGCCAACAAGCGGGAAACTCAAAATAAAACAAACCAACCCCTGTGAGATCACTGCCCCCGGCGGACCACTTCCAGCAGCTGATGTCCCTACGACGTCCCTATGAGTAGGACTACCTAAAAAGACGTCGGTATAAACCGTTAGTTCAAGATCATAATTATGTCCACGAGAGATTCTACTAAACACATATTCAATATATGCAACACATCAACCTAGCCATACTATATGCACATGCACCTATGACCGAAACATTCATTTACATGCTTATTATAGGTCGGTGATACCAGTTTATTATTCATTTGCACTCTGGTCGCCCCATGGAGCCAACCCCCTCTGTTGGTACCCCATGCTAGCAGGCAGACCTTATTCGTTTCGGTCGCACCCTCCACTCTTAATATTGAGGGAATCCCGGCCGTGACTCTAGGAGTCCTATTGCCAATTAATATAGGCCAACGCCGATTCAGACGCGCCATGCATTTCAGGCTAATACGGCATATATATTTTTGCCCAAGTCCATGGGTATAGCCGGTGAACTAATGTGCTCGCCCCATATGGGTTATGACCATATGATAACAGGCTCGTTCTCACATACACACATATCACGTGTGTTCATACATCTTGTCCATTAGCTATATGCCACAAATAATTAATTCCACTTTAAATTAATATATATTTTTTCACACATAACCACACGTTAATTGTTGTATTATATATAATATACATACATATATACCATAACAATATATGAGCATACTTATACATACATTTTCAACATTGTTTCAAGATAATTATACCACACAGCATGCTCAACATTTCATACAAATATCACAATCATCATGGTATCACATTCATCATGCGTTCATAACAGAAATAACGCCACACAAATCGAATCTCTTAGGTAGTAACATCTGCAGATCAAGACTAAGTAAGTCCGAAGACTTACCTGAGAATTTGCAAACAAATAAGTCAACCTACAATTAGTCTATTGCCTCCTGCAACACCTGTAAGGAATATCAGATTCCTCGTATTAAATTTCTCGCTTCAAACATCAATTAAATTCATTCATTTGAATTTAATTAGTTTTACGACATTTGCCGAATCTTAGTTTAATTAATTAATCCTTTAATTAATAAATTAAATTTCGGCAACGTTACATTTTGCCCAAATGCAATTTCCGAACCAACATGTTATCAGATCTCAACAAGTAAATAGCCAAAGTTCACCAGAATAATATAACGAGCATAATGGAATTTTCATTTATCCATTTTGACAAGCCTAAGGTCATATTAGAGTAACCCTCAATACGGAAAACGAATAAATTCATAACTTATTCGTTACTAACCCGATTGACGAACCGAAAGAAGATTCGGAAACACAAGGACGAAGGCTACGCTCGGACACGACCAAATTCACCGGAAACTAAGCGACGGAACCGGCCAGGTAAGGGATATGCACGACCTGACCTTAACTTCGACGGAAACGCAAAACGTTGGTACCGAAATGAAGAGAATGAAAAGAGGAATCCAAAACCTCAAACGGAATTTAAATCGGATTACAAACGAAGAGTAGATCTGAGTTTGAAGGTTGAGAGAAATCAGAGCTTTTATGAAGAAATGTGAAATGAAATGAAGTTTTCGCTATTTATAGTGAAGACGATAATTATCCTTTAGCGAAGTCGATAATTATTCTTTTACCGTTTCGAATGTAATTTGAGCCCATTTTTCAAACTTCTCGAAATTGGAGTGATAAATCCGGAATATTGTGTGGATTATTATTTCACAATTTCCTCGGAAAACGCGTAATCCTAAGCCGCCTTTCTTAGCCGATAAAAAACGAAATAGCGACTCTTTTGGCCGTTTTGCCTTTTCATATTATTTCACATCTATGACATATCCGATGTCCTGATCATTTCTCTCAACTACAGTTTTATTAATTGGAGCTCCCAAATGCTCCAAATAACACCGGAGGGTAAAAATTATTCACCGGAGGAAAAAGTGAAAATTTTGTCACAAGTCCCAAATTACGCCACGAACATCATGGTGGAATTCATACTCATCATTTACGCACTATTCGCGAGTTATGAGTCAATTACTATCGATAATTAAGTTTATCATTAATAATTAGGATTAAGAAATCATAGCTTTTACATGGAGTCTGAGTTTGTTGCTCCTGTTGCCGCAGGGAAAGAAGCAGAATGGTTGAGGAATTTTCTTTTGGATATTAAGTGTGGTCACAACCGAGGCCAGCTATATCTTTATATTGCGATAGTGCAGCGACTATGTCTAGAGCTTATAATAAAATCTATAATGAAAAATCTAGACATATAAGTTTGAGACATGCTCATGTCAGGCATTTGATGACTGAAGGTGTTATCACCATTGTTTATGTCAATTCATGTAATAATTTAGCGGATCCATTTACAAAGGCACTATCGAGAGACTTGGTGAAGACAACCACAACTGCAATGGGCTTGAAGCTACAAGAAATCACCGACGATGGGAACCCAACTTCTTCCTAGTTTCCACTAGTCTTGAAGTTTAATGGGTAATAAAATATTGTTTATAAGTAATTAGGTACTACAATTTTAGGTTAAGTATTATTATACTCTTAATGAAATTCGTGTGCTTTAGTTAAAGTCGTTCATAGAATTTTACCTAAGTAAGCAATTAAGAGTGGAGTTACTCTTAGCAAAAATGGATCATATTTTTGTAAATTGTTTATGAATTTAAGGGGTGACTCATGGCATAATATTATACTCAAAATTGTGAAGTTCGACGTGTAATGTGTATACTTTATCCGGTGTTTTCTACAAAATCATAGTTAAAGGTCTTTATCCACCATAGATTTGATGACACTTTGATCGAGTGTACTAAGTAAAAGTTTAAGTTGAAAAGCACTTTTATTATGCATTACATTATCTGTTTAACGTCTAAAATAAGACTAAGTGGGGAATTGTTGGTATAGTCTTTATTTAAGACTCTTGTTAATTAATTAGTTAATTAATTAAACCATGTTTCGGTTAAATGATTGTTTTTCTCACCAACCGTCTTAACTGATTTAACCGACAAATAACCACCGTCTCTGCTGAACTGTATATAAACAGAATAGGTATCACAGTTTTGAGTAGAGAATCGATTTCAGATTGTTGTCTGATTCGATTTAGGCTTTGTTGTATCCTTAACAGTGATTTGCTTGAAACCCAACAACAAAATGTATGGGAGCAAATAACACTTAAAAGATAGTGATTCACGCCTCAAAGTCATACAAAAACAGAAATACCCTAACATTCACTTCTCCATCAATGCCCGTAACTCTCGCCTTCAATATATTAATGGTCGTTCACGTTGAAGAAGAAGCAACCACGGTTGGGAGGGAAGGTGCTCTCTTGAGGCCGTGGAAGTCAGGTTGTGAGTGGGCCAAAGTAAGTGGAAAGGGAGGTGGGCTGGAATTGTGAGAAAAGAGGGGGGAGCCGTCTCCTACCCCGTCATCTTGTTCATTCATCATTCTTCTTAGTTAGTTTAGATTAAAGCTGGAGATTTTCGCATTCAGTTTTGTTCGAGAAACAATTGGCAATAAAGTTGAATTCCTTATTTTCCCCTTTTTATGCATTCATTGTCTTTCTTAGTTGTAGATCTTGATATGATTGTTATTGGCTAGAACTTTGTGGTTCCAAGCTAGATTAGAGATTTGTTTATACCTTGGACGATGATGGATTAAGTGTTCCCTATAATTGTTTGAATCGCTTTAAATCCTATGAAATGGTTTGCATTTAGTCAGGTTTGGAAACCTTCTAAACTAGCAAACTAAGTTGGAATTGAGTCGTAACTGATATATTCCTTCTTAGATACATAAGAGAACCGATTCCTAGGTAATAAAGGTTCAATCTTTATTGGATAGAATGTGTCATTATTCCATCCTTAAGGAAAGTAATACCCGAGACGTAACTGTAAAGGGTTACTTGATCCTTAATTAAGTAATAAGGTTTGTTCAATATTTCTCCTTTTTAACCTTGAAAGCAATAGGTAATTGAGAGCAAACCTAAAACCTTCAAAAACATTTGATTTTTTCCCCTTATCTTTTTCAACCACCTTCTTATTTTAGATCTATATTATATTTAATCATTGTTGCAGATTAATCCTCACAGTCCTTGTGTTCGACCCTGAAATACTTTTACTACTTCATACGATCCATACACTGATACATTGTGGGTTCGATGCTATTTAGGAGATTTATTACAAGTTATAAATTTAAAACTATCCCTTCCTTGTGTTTATAAACCTGTGAGTTTCTATCATTATTGATAGGGATTTATAGGGGTGTAAAACTAGCGAACACACTCTAACAACTATTGTATGTTGAGCGAATCCAAGTCTTCAATTTTTTGTTTGAAGGAACACGGCAAAACTCTAACTTGAGAGGAAGACATCTTCTACAGTTCTACCGGTTGCCTCTTCGCACCGTCGTTACGCTCGCGGGTCCTGTCTCTCTTTCCTACCCTTCTGTTCGATAAAGAGGCGAATCGGGTCAATGCAAACTTCTACCTTATGATTTGGTGAGTCTTCTCAATCAAGTATTGAATTAAGGCTTTTCGCTTAACATCCCTACGCCGTCGGAGACAAAGATCGGAGAAGTTGGAGAAAGAGTCCAGAAAGTCGGAGAAGCCTTACGCCGTCGGTTGTAGCAGGAACTCGAGAGGAGAAGTCGAATTATGACTTTTGTCTCGCCGGAGAGTATTGAATTAGGGCTTAAGTCTCGCCGGAGAGTGAAGCCTTTATTTGGTGGTGTTTGATTATGCAGACATTAATGTACCATCAAAGACTAATTTAGATGGTCTTTAACAACCTTATTTTCTTCCTCTTAAATTTTCGATCAGTCTGCCTTTAACTCTCTTGGATGAATTTTTTTTTCAAGTGAGACTAAATGAATGGATTTATATATAATTCCTTTTGTGAACAATATCATACGAAATAAAGGTTATTTAGATGTTTTGTCTTAATTTTATTTGTTTTGCATTAAAAAATTAATTATACTTTTGAAAATATTGTTTTGAGCGTTTGATTCTACGATACACTAATTAATTGATTTTAATATTTTATCTTGGATTTATTTGGTCCGCATAAAAAATTGATTATACTCTTTGAAATATAAATTTGAGCCGTTTGATCATACAAAATATTAATTGAGTATGATTTCTTACTCTTGCATGTCAAATGGTAATCATTATGGACTAAATGAGAGGGAGATAAAGGGTCATGGTAAACATCTTATGTATATTAATTGAGTATGATTTTTTGATCGTCAGTATGATTTTATACTAAGATTGGATATTCGATTCTCTTTTTAAATAGCATGTTGATTGTTTGTAACCGTTGAGGACCTACGTGCCATTTTGTTGACGACTTTGCTTGTATTTTCCTTGGTGCTCTTCTTGTATGAGTTGACTTGTTTGTAAAAAAAAAAAATTTTAAAATCACATTTCGACGTTACGCCTCTTAACCACAATTTTATCGTTACTTCCTTGTAACAAGTTTTATAATAAGTTCAATATGAGGCATTTAACTCATAATCACATAAACATTGTACTATATATTAATTATAATACCAATATTAATTACTCAACTCATCCAAGATAATGGTTATAACCTAACCAATTTTAACACCCATTTCAATACCCAATATAAATTGTATACTTATATTCATATTTCTTTTTAATACCCGAATTCAATTCCGATTTCTATACCTACATTCAATACCCAATCATAAAACGACTAGTTCGATAAATGAAAGAGAATTGATGCTTGGATGTGAAAGATTATTGCTATTCATATATATTGATATTGATAACTTATATAATTTTCATGAATATTTATTTATATAATCCGTTAGTTAATAAGATATAAATCTCTAGTTTAAAATTTTAAAATGAAAAAAAAAAAATACCAGAAAATATAGCCGTTAGTTTATGTAATGATGAGTTAAATGTTAGCAATGAACCTAGAGACTTTCCTAAAATATAAAAGTTTAACCTTATCAAAAAAAAAAGTTTAAGGTTATCAAAAAAAAAAGTTTAATAAATAAATAAAATACAATTTATTAATTACTTTATTTTACAAACATTTAATCACTTTTGAATACAAGTTGTCCTTATTTTAACATTTTTCGTTATAAATATTGGTAATTTACCTAAATATATAATTGTATGAAGAATTGATATACTTTGTTAGAGGATACACACAGATGGCAATGTCATAATGGTCGATCGCTTCATGCATGCACACAGCTCTCACTATTCTGGAATCGAAACGGCAGATGACAGACTGGGTTTCTTCGATCTCGTTCACAGCTTCAAATTTCTCATTGTATATATATATATAATTGCTTCTCATCATCGATCTTCACTTCATCCTCTTCTTCTCTACATTTCTCGCAAGGTCGAACACAAATCAAAAGGAGTCATGGCCGGCAGAGATTTCGTAGCACATCTCGGAAGTGACCTCTCCAGCAAAATCCTCCAATCCCTAGACAAACCCTCCGATCTTCTCCACGCCGCTGCTGTGTCCACATCATGGAGACGCGTTGGTTAGCTCTCTTTACTATATATATATATATATATATATATATATATATATATATATATATATATATATATATATATATATATATATATATATATATGCTGTTCATATTTTAATCAACTTTCTTTTGCTTTCAGAGGTTGTTCAGTTGTGTGTCTGTTGTTGAATTTGAATCGCTGTGTACTGTTGTAATTAGATAAGCCCTAATTTGACTGAATTCCCTGGGAAATTGGTAGTCCGACTGTCTGATCGAATTATTGAATCTATACTTTCTGTTCATTTTTTGACTGTGGTAGAGTAAAAATGTTAGGTTTTTAAACTCTTAACCTGAAGATAATGTAAGAGTTGCTGGAATTACTGCACTGAGTTATGGTTATGTAAGCTCATCTTAGGATTTCAACTTGGATGCTCAATTAAGAGCCAAAATCTGGACTTGAGGATCAATCAATTCAAATAGTATATAACAGATAGTTCCAGGGTTAATAAATCACCAAGCAAATACAGTAAGTCTGGCACAGAAGGATCGACAACGTGTTGCATAACGATATTATGCCATATACGACGACAAGCAACGGCTATACCTGTCACTTTAACCTCTCACTGCATCATTGGTGATTTTGTTCATCAAGAGGAAGTTTTAAGCAGGTTGTGTAATATATTTGATTCTAAGAGAGTATGTTGTCTTGTTCATTATTTGGATGAAAGGAAATTAAGAATATGTTGTTGAATTGTTTGAGCTTTTAATTAACTTTGATCGAATGTAATGTATGGAATGCATTGTTTGGATTCAGTGAAGGAGAACAATATGTGCAAGGAGTTTTGCCTGCGGAAGTTTCCTCAACTGTGTGCTGTGGAGCATGCTGCAACGTTATATTCAGTTGACTTCCTTCGTAAGGCGGATGAGCATAGCATTTACGCAGCCTTAGCTCGTCTTATCCATGCTTCACCTCAACAGGAAATTTTGTTGTCGAGGCTCATAAGTGCTTCCAGTTATGATAAAGTCTATGATGTGATTGAAAGAAGTGGGGTGCGAGGAAATGAAGGTCGTAGGATCCCTGTCTACTGGACAACGAAAGGATCCAGTGACCCTCAAGTCCCTGACAGTTTAGTACATCGGCTAGACTCATATCTAACTGTTGTGACTGAAATTCATGTACAACCAGGTGAAGGTTTGCATTTAATCCTACATTATATTAACATACTCGTAGAATTCTCTTTCCATAATTTGTTTGGTGTATGCCAGATTCTAATGATGGAAACCCTATGAATTCAGCCAAGGAGGTGCGGTTCCGCTTGGGCCATGAGAATACCTTCTGTGAAGAAGCTGGCAAATTTGTATGGACATATGTGTCACCAGCGTTTCCCTTGATTCAGGTTCACTTTCCCTTACAATCTTGTGCAAATTAATAGCTGAATTATTTTTAAAGTGCCTTGTTGAATTAATGAATCTATTTGAAAATAGATACAAAGCATCCAAAGGTACGTGCTACCGGAAGCTGCACTATGCATAGGAGGGATTTTGATGATTGAGTACTTGGGAAGGACGGCAAGGCATCCACTCGAGGGATCTGATACCATATGGTACATTCTTAATCTTTAAAAAAAAATTTGAATCTTTATTAATGTAGCTGTTATGTTTTGGTATTGATGAAGTTGGCAATTGGTATCTGTGGTTGTTCTGAGGGTATATTTTTTATGCATGCAGTGTGGCCTATGCTGAAGCATTTGGGAAGGTGCTAACCCCAGAGTTTTCTGTTGAGATAATTAAGGAATCAGGAAGATGCATATTGAGGCACCTTCAAGAGACATGCGTGCTGTCTTCACAGTCGGAGATGTGGCGGGACGAGGGGAGCAGCTAGATGTCAGTCCGTGGGGCCGACCAGGACGAGGGAACCGACAGTGACTCAGCCGCATGTTTAATTGTTATGTATGACTTTATGGTTGCCCAACAAATTTTAAGTATTATTTTGTTGGTTGAGGAATTGTGCTAGTGAATGTAGTTGTGTCCAGCACTTGAGTGAGTAGAGCTGATGAAGGTTACCCTTTAGAAAAGATTTCATGAATTATCCTCCGATTAATTAAGAGTTTTCAAAGCATCCACAACCGCTGCAACGTCAGATCGATCTTGTAGGTGGCCTCAAATTTGAAACCATTAAATTGCACAAAAAGTAGACTAGTATACACGTATAGTTATGGTGGATCGGAGGTTGCCGCATTCAATTTCACCTAATCATCCAATTTATAATCAATCTCATAATACATCATTATCAATGCCTTATCACCACCGCCTTAACCGATTGAATCCAAATAACATCCAACAAATGACACAATTCAGTCGCCAGCTTCCCATATATATACTCCAACCAACTCCACAACTCTCTCTCCATATCAGACTATCACAATTCCGTCGTCATGAAATCCAAGTGTTTCCTCTTCTCTCTTCTCATCATCGTCGGGATTCTCTCCGCGGCCACCGCCCGGCTCGTCGGAGGTTACAATCCCATCAAGGATCCAAACGATCCCTACGTCGTGGAGATCGCAAAGTTCGCAGTGAGCCAGCACGACAAGGATGCGGCGACCAACCTAGTTTTCGTCAATGTCTTGAGCGGCGAACAACAGGTGGTTGCCGGAACCAACTACAAGCTCAACATCAAGGCTAAAATCCCCGAGGACAACGACGGTGACGTGTACCAGGCGATTGTCTACGATAAGCCATGGGAGAAGTACCGCAGCCTCACCTCCTTCACCAAACTGGATCACAACAATTAATATATTACCGACTAATTATATATGTGTTCTTCTTTGTACCGTCTACGTGTATGCGTTTCAGTAAATAAATGAATGAATTCCTTGCGCCTACGTTTTGAATCAATTATGTTATCTTCTTCATTGGTCTCGACTTTGTTGCTGCTTTACTTACATAGTTACCCACCATAAATCCATAACTACATTTTTTTGGTGAAAAACGAACCCCATAATCAGGCTCTACAACATATCCAGCATAAAACTCGATATCAACTAGGCTTTTGCGGACTTTATCAACTCATTTTCATTATTATTTTTTTACGTTCGGAACATATTATGATCTGATATTATTCCGACTGGACAACACTATTACGATTTATAACCGCGACCCAAAACATGTTATTTTTGTATGATTACATACTTACGGTTCGGTCTAGAATTGATCAACCCTAAACCAAACCATTAGATTCGATTTTGGTCCTTATTGGTTTCTAAACAGCCTTATCTTCTATCATTTCAAATAGATGATATACCAAACAACTTCTTTTCTTTATTTGACAAAATGGGTTATAATAGCAAATTTGCAATGCAACGGAGATAGACCTAAATTTGTACAATATCATTTCCGTTTAAACTTGTGAGTGCGTTGAGTTTGGTAATGACGATTGTTTTGGGATAAGTTTGTTTAATTTAAAATCATAGTGGAATCGAGGAGTTGCGTTCTATGTCATCCATCACATTTACCTAATAATGATGGATGTTAAATCTTTGGTACCTCTAATATACTTGTTCAATTACCTATAGTATACAATTTTTGTTTAAATTGATGTGGATATTTAGTAAACTATATACTCTCCTTATTTAGTTCTATTTAAAAAAATTATGATTATTTGTTTTTATATTAGTTTATGTTTTATCAATCTTCCTTGATATATTTAATATATCAACTCATGTTCTTAATAAACAAAAGTAAACCTACAACCACCAAAACGGGATTTGCAGAACATTACAGGTGAGGGCGTTCGAGCGACAGAAATCAGAATGAGCACAATCAATCTACACCCGATTTGCCTCCATCATTCATCACACCTGGAAATCTACGAATGATATAAATGATTTGTTTGAAATAATGATATTACTTGGGTTTTTAGATAGTTTTTCAATAATTATATACTATATTACGTACCTCTAAATCACAGTTTGATGACAATCTTTTCTTACGGTAGAAACAAATTGTACAAGTATAAATATGTATTAACCTGTCAGACGTATATATATACAGTTTACATTTTATATGGAAATGTTGTTCAACTTTAATTATGTACCCAAGCGTATACGTTCGTGACCGGTTTTACCCTTTGATCTAAAACATGTTAACGTTTTGTAGTATATCAAGGTTATCTATTATGAAATAATGTTATAATTCAAGAGAAATTAATAATCATTATCGAACGATTAAGATCTCTATTTTACGTACAAAAATGATATGTAACTATTTTAGTTAAAAATCCATCAGACGATTTCGTTAAACAATGACTTGAAGGTGGAAAAAATAATCAAACAATTGAACAATATAGTGAATGACATGACATAGACAGATTGAAAGTAGAAAAGAATTGGCAAGATGATCAAGTGAATTGATTTTCTTAGTAATCGAGCAAATTGAGATTACATGCATGTGTCTAGGGTTTCTAAGTTTTTATAGACTATATTTGCTACAAAAATTATGGATGTTAGGTACACCTTGACTACAACTTTATCGTTATTTTTCCTTATATATTTGATTATTTCCTTTAATGTGGTCGTTTGTAACCATTGAGGATCTATGTGCCGTTTTGTTGACGCTTTTACTTGGACTTCCCTTGTGTGGTTTTCTCATATGATTTGGGTCGAGTACTCTGTATAGTTTGCATTTATCGTTGTCGTTACACTCTTTATTTCCTTATATATAGAGAGGGTTAGAATCCGGTAAGAACGTGTGACGTCTTGATAACACTTCCACTTAATTTTCTTTTGGCGGTTTTATTGGGTCGTTTTGTTGACACTTTCGCTTGGACTTCCCTTGAGTGGTCATCTCATATGAATTGGATCGAGTTTTCTATATACTTTTCATTTTTAGTAGTTGTTATTTTTATAGTACTCTCATCTCGTCACTAAACACTTCATTCTTATTACGTACACTCACTTAACGCAAAGGCTTCATTGCTGATTTTGATGCATGGTTTATTAATTTCGTCATCACTTTATGATCATAGATTATTTTCTTCTCTTCAATATAATTCTCGTATTTAAGTTTTAAGACGAATGCTTATTCCACCCATTTGACCGGTTCACTAACTCTTTAATGAACACTCAAATAACTATTGTTTTCAAACTTATAAAACAACTATAGTTAGATAAATGAAAGAGAATTGATGTTTGAACATATATCTTTCGCAAAGATTATTGTTATTAATTCACCCATATTGATATTGGTAATTTACTATTTAACTTATAAAACAAGGAACCTAACATTTTGAAAGAAAATTCCTAACGAAAGTACACAACTCCAGATTATATTGATCCTGCATTTCGAAGAATTTGCTCCCATCTTTGACAACAGCTCCAAATATAGAATATGTAAATTCTTTTTCCAAGAGAAAGAATGTATTTACATTAGATTAGACACATAGTAAAAATCTTCACTCTTGACAAATTCAAATCAAGGATTGGAGAGAAGGGAGTGCACATATATATGTCCAGCATGTAAAATACTATGTTCCCTCTCTTTCTCCTTCAGTAGTATTCTTGTACAGTAACAGTACCTTCAAAGCGCTTTGTATTCCGACAATGGTCAGAGTCCGTATTGCTCGCAAGAGAAACAAAGATGAGGATGTCAAGGAAGAGCTCTACCCTATTGTTACTGTTGCAAAAATCCTAGCAGAAGGATTAATGGGCACCAAGGTTATTGATGAGTGAACTTTAGAGGTTATTTTATGAATCAATTTTCCAAACAAATTTTCTGATTTCCATAGATACATAATATTTCATTGTTGCTACCACTTTTTCAATCCTCAATTGTTCCTCTTCTTCCCCTTAGTGATTTTCATGTATTTCTATTTGCTTCGTGTTTGCAAGAGCTACCTCACAGGAATGTTCTACTTAAAATGAATTACTCAGTCATTATAAAAGAGCTTCCGAACAGAAAATAAATTTGCAGAAGAGTGAGGTTTCTTTTAGTAGAAATATATGTCAATCCAGGAGTACTATTCTATCTACTACTTTGGGGGTATCTATGGTGCTGGGGCAGTCGAAATATCTCGGTCTCCCTCCCTGCTATCCCGTCCCGGAGTAAGGTTGAAGTTTTTGCTTTTCTCGAAGAGCGGATTTGGAAGAAAATTCAAGGCTGGAAAGAGAAGCTTCTTTCTCGTACGAGGAAGGAAACTTTAATTAAGGCGGTGTTGCAAAGCATTCCCACGTACGTTATGAGTGTTTACCGTCTTCCGGATGGGCTAATTACTGACATTAATATGATGCTTGCAAAGTTTTGGTGGGGATCAACAGAATCGCATCGTAAAATCCTTTGGCGAATATGGTCTGACCTTTGTAAACCAAAGAGTCATGGCGGGATGGGCTTTTGGGACATGAAACTTTTTAATCAAGCCCTCCTTGCAAGGCAAGGGTGGAATCTATTAATGAATCCAGAGTCTGTTTTACATCGCCTGATGAAAGCTAAGTATTTTAATCGCACAAATTTCCTTTCCGCCCATCTTGAAAATCGGCCTAGCTTCACGTGGAACAGTATATGGGGTGCGAAATCACTCCTCTTAGAGGGTCTTGCATGGCGTCTCGATCCCCTTTCGACATTGCTTTTAGATTTTATGATTGCATATAAAGTGTTTTAGGTTTGTTTGTTTCAGAAGATGAAAGGAGGAGGAGGAGGAAGAAGGTCTATCTTCCAGTAGATATAATCTTGCGTGAAATCATAGAAAAAGTAGACATCAAAACACTCTTCATATTCAAGTCTGTCTCGCAACTATACAATAGTTTCATCTCCCATCCAAACTGGACGAATAAGTATTTGGAAAAAGGCACCGGCATCATGAATTCACTGATGTATCCTTTCACGAATGAGAACCAAAATCAAAATCTAGAGGATAAGATGATAATGAAGTATGAGGAGGAACCACACAAATCAATTTGTGTATCCTACGTCACTTTACCGAGGAGGCACGAGACTCCTCATAAGATCCTGATGACGGCACTGTAAGCCACCGGTTCATCCTATATATCCGTCTCCAATCCCCTCACCAAGCAATCGGTAGATATTCCAGAGTTGTCGGAAGAGTCTCTCACTAATTATTCAGATAATTGGTCAATACCAAAGTCGTGCTTATTGCAAACCCGTTTCCGTTTCCTAGGAATGTTATTTTTGAGAATGAAACTATACTCACCAGAGAACACATCTTCTCTTCTAATACCGGAAGCTGGTCTACTTGGCAAGACGGGCGAAGCCAACATTCCTAATTAATATCGGTATCTTGCATTGGCCAGGCTTTAAAAGATATTATGCAATTATAACTTACGATCCATTGGATAGCCCCGAAAAGTTTGGAGCCTTCTCAAAAGAAAGTAATATCGGAGCTTGTCGATCAAAGTATTATCTATACGGCAGAATATCGACCTCTCCAATTTGCTCAGTTTAAGTTTTTTGTACTGTGGAAACTAGTGGACTACGACAAGGAGGAATGACAGCAACTAATACGTGCGTGTCATATTAGTGATATGTCTTATCTTTGCAAGAAAGCTCGTGATTACATCCAATCCTTTTGTCCAACGCGTCTATTGCCACCCCCTTTGTGATAGGCAACAAGGTGACGGTTTTCGAATGTAAGCTCGGACAAAGGGCTCTTTCTTTCTATCAGGGCCGACCCGAACCTTTGCCTAGCTTATTTTACATTTGTTTCTTGCTATCTATGTCTTAAATTCAACGGGATCATGCTCAATCTGGAATTGTGTGTGCATTTTCGGACAATGTTCAACCTTAACCTAGATTTTTTAAGTATTCATAGGAGAGGAGCAATGAGTAAGAGTTATCATAATTTATTTTGAATAAAAAATAATTATTAATATGGTGAGGAGAATTTATTTTTAAAAATTTATATACAAATAAATGTATATATTGGTTGATTAAGTCTATTTAAAATTGTATTACTAAAATATCTTAAATAATTATTTTAAATAAAAATAAGAATTATTATAATACTACATAAATTAAAAGAGGAAATACGTTATCAGAATTAAAGTTAATGTTAATTTGTAGTCCACAAAAACCACAGATCCATCTTTTCACTATTATTCAGTTTTGGTGGTGGGGGCGACTTTCTTGTGATAATGATGGGACCAATCTGTTACTGATCAGAGACCCTAAGAGAGAGAAAGGGAAAGGGATACACAAATTGGAGATTCACCGGCATCGCCTCGAGGAGCCTCTCCCTCCTTCGTTGTTCAAAGGCTCCCTATACGCTATTTCCGCTGCTGTTTCCGACCTTCAAGCGCTGAACCAGACGGAGGAGGGGGAGGACGACCACGACGCCCGATCATGAAGGGTTTATTCAAGCCTAAGGCTCGTACGCCTGCCGAGATTGTCCGGCTAACGCGCGATCTTCTCATCTTCCTCGATGCGGATGCTGCTTCTCGTGGTAGCAAGCGCGAGGAGAAGGTTCGACACTGTTTTCCATTCTTCGAAATCTCGTAATTCATTTGTTTAGGAATTATCTTTGCAAGTGTGGTTTTTTTTTTTTCCTGTAAATTGGCCGCTTGTGGATCTATAATAACATCCAACTCATATTGTGTTGATTTCCGATTATCTGGAACCTGGACTTGGCATTATCGTTGAAATTAAGCTCTTTTGGCTAAGTTTTGAAATTCATCAATATGTGCAAATATATACATTACAATTAAGTGCCTTGATCAGATTGCTATTATCGGTAATTCAACAATTGTCATGTGGGGCAACTAGCTAAGACTATGTTAACCGGTAAATCGCAACAATTGTCTTCCGGTGTCCATACATGTAATAGGTGTAACATAGCTTTATTGTGGGAACTCCGAGCTCTTGAATATTGTTCCTGATGGCAATATAATTTCATGATCCGAGCTCTTGAATATTCGTATTTTAACATTTGAAAGAATCTCATATACTAGCATGAACCACTTCTGCACAACCTCTCCAGATCTTTTCAAGCTAAGCTATTGAATGCTACTTCTCTTAAATCTCTTAATATTATGCCTGATATTTCCACTTTTGTTTGTTTTCTCGACAAAGGGCTGGATGCAATCTGCTTTTTTTCCTTAATTTGGATTTCTGTTAAATTTCAGTGCTTTGTCAGGTTTGTTTGATGGTAATGGCATATGGCTATTTTGTGATTGATCCTATTATTTGCTTCAATATTTTAGATTTTATTGTTCTAGTCATAGTTCAGATGCTTATTTAGCTGCGAGTATAAATCACAGAAAAACTTCAGTATTGTAGGGTGTAAACTTAAAACTGTTACTACGACTCTTGGAAAAATCCATCTTTATGTGGCTGTATTTTGTATACATACTATTGTAGATAATAGTGCTTCCTGGTTTTGCTTCTTCCAGATGCATGAGCTTAGCAAGCTTATTCGGGAGCTGAAGTCAATATTATATGGTAGTAGTGAAGCTGAGCCTGTGCCTGAGGCTTGTATGCAGTTAACTCAGGAATTCTTCAAAGAGAATACATTTCGTCTATTAGTCATATGCCTGCCAAAATTGAACTTGGAGGTACTCAAAGTTGAAAACTTTTTTCTGCAAGTAAAGTAGAGCATTCCAGTTCAAATTGTTGGAATCTACAAAAAAATTTTGTCAATTTGTTTGATGAAGGACTTAGTAATGGGTAGTTTGGATAGATAATGTATTGCATCATGTTTTGCAGACACGCAAGGATGCCACTCAAATCGTTGCTAACTTGCAAAGGCAGCAAGTTAATTCGCGGTTGATTGCATCTGAATACTTGGAAAAGAATAAAGATCTGATGGATATTCTCATATCAGGGTAGGTTGATGAAAGGAGTTTTTGGATTGCTCATATAACAACCATGTCAAACTTATTTTGCTTGGTTGTTTCTACTTTTCTAGTGATGGATTTCCTTAAAATGTCAAGAGTTTAGGGATGCAGTTTTTGCTTGCTTGGCTGAGCCTTTCAACTTGTAGTCCCCTTATTTTGACTCAAGCTTGCTTGGTTAATGCAGTTATGAAACGACTGACATGGCTCTTCATTATGGATCAATGCTGAGAGAGTGCATACGCCATCAGGTTGTGGCAAGGTGAGGGATATCATTTCCATGCTTCCATGCACTTTTGATTTCATTTAATGGAAACTCAGTGAGTGTTTCTTGTTAGAACTTCCGTAGTAATCAATTTTTAGTTTAAGTATATACTTCTGGTGATTTCTTCAATGGTGGATTTGTTGACTTTGCTCATTCTTGATTTCTGGTGTCAAAGAATTGCTTTCTACAAATATAAACATGTTTAGGAGTATGATTCCTTGTCTATTCTTTATCCTTTGCAGATATGTTCTTTATTCTGAGCATTTCAGAAAGTTCTTTCACTACATTCAACTACCAAATTTTGATATCGCTGCAGATGCTGCTGCTACTTTTAAGGTATATGGATATAGTCTTGTTCTTTTTGTGTACACTCAACATCTAAACTTTACATGGAAGCTTGCAGTAACCATGCCTTTAATTATATCTCTTATTTTCTAGATTATGATGAAACTGTTCTCGGTAAATTGCAGGAACTGTTGACAAGACATAAATCTACTGTAGCTGAATTTCTTTCTAAAAATTATGATTGGGTAAGAGCAATTCTTTAATGCATAAAAGTTATTGTATATCATGTATAGAATTTGCTGCCAATTTTTGAGTTGTATGAAACTATCAATTTTGAAGGTCTTCTTCTGTATTTGTTATCTTTGTCTGCTCACAATTTTGGAACCCCTTAATGATATTATTTCAAATTTGACTGTTTTGTTTATGCTGGGTTTAGTTCTTCACGGAGTATAACGAAAAGCTGCTCGAGTCAAGCAATTACATTACCAGAAGACATGCAGTCAAGGTAGGGATTTTTACTTGGGCCTGATTTGAGAGGGATGTCCCCTGCTTTGATAGCTTAATCTCTAAAGGGAATCACTTATCCATTGCAATCTGCCTTATGTTCAAATAAAAATAGAATACACTACCTATTTACCTGATAAATTCTTTATGTATATGTTTCAGTTATTGGGAGATATGTTACTTGATCGTAGTAATTCTGCCACAATGACAAAATATGTTAGCTCAAAGGATAACTTAAGGATACTTATGAATCTTCTAAGGGTATGTCACTCTTCCAATTTCTTTCTGATACTCCATCTGTCACACTATAGCTAGGTAATAATGAATTATTGTAATAGAAGAGTATTTTACTCACCTTTTCCTTGGATAGTCATGTGTAAAATAAGGCCCGACTCCAGATTGGATTACACAACAACTAAAAGTTTGAAATGATTTGATCCATATGAAGATTGTTACATATTTCTTCTAATATTTAACTTCTGAGTAGCTTAATGTCATTATTGGTGTGCTGATTTGCTTTGTGTAGGAAACGAGTAAGAGCATTCAAATGGAATCATTTCATGTCTTCAAGGTAATATATATATGGAGATTATACACAAATTGTACTTTAATCGACACTGGAGGACACTGATTCTGATTTATGTTTCTGGAAACCTTGACAGCTGTTTGTTGCTAATCAAAACAAGCCCCCAGATGTTGCTAATATTCTATATGCAAATAAGAGCAAGTTTCTTCGTCTTTTGGCTGAACTGAAGCCCGATAAAGGTAAGAAACAGAGAGAAATTGAAAACCTTGGATTTGACAAAAAGAGGAATTCTGTTAACATGTGACTTGTTTTGGCTATGCAGAGGATGAACAATTTGAGCAGGACAAGGCTCAAGTGATGCATGAAATTGCTGTCCTTGAACCAAAAGAGCTTCCTTGAAAAAAGAGGCTTGAATGTGTTGTATCGTGTAATATCCATCTCTTGTCATTGTTTATTTCCTGCTGTGCTCCCCCTCTCTCACCCTTTTCATGACCATGATCCTGAATCCAGCCAACCATATTTTCGCGTCCGGTAAGGGACAAGATACATCTAAATGGTGTACTTTGTAAGATCAAAGGAAAATGCAACTCCATTCATACAGCTGTTAGAACAATAAACTTGTGAGCTCAGCTTTGTTTACATCTTTGTTGTATACATGTGATTACTTCTGGGCTCTATATTATATGCATGCATTGTTCCTGGTTTAAGGTAAATTTTAGATGAATTTGATTGTTACATGTGCCAAGTGTCTTTAGATACTCAGTGATCCTAGTGTCAAAGTGTCGTTTGTGCGTATGGAGTCGGATGACAGCATCTCAGAAGTTGTTGGGAGTATGCTTCTCAGATGAATGTTTTTGTCATCGAGAATTTACCCATAAATGACCTTTATATAGAGCATCTTCTGATCAACTTTTCTAAGGTTAATTCACAGTCCAATTATTTGGAGCTGTTTTGCAATTTGCCCATACGGCTCATCACCGAGGCAACTCAACAGCCACTATAGGGAATAAGAACTAAGAAGCATAATATACGAAAGCATATTCCCCTCTTTTCAATTTCTACGACAAAAATGCAACATTTGGCTTTAACGAATCTCTTTCTCTAATTTTATTATTCTCTCCTAATTACTTTGCATCTTCCATCTAATAAAGTTTCTCTAATTTTATTACTCTCCTTATTACTTTGCATCTTCCATCTAATAAAGTTCTATTGTCAGATTATATAAATGAGGTTATAAAGTTGTTCTGTTTAAATAAGTAAAAATATAACAAATTACAATTTATTCACTAAAAATATAATCTAACAAACAATGCCATTATATGAGATATTATATGTTATCAACCTTCAATCACCTTATTTGACGTTTTTAACGGATACAAAATAAACAGTAAGCTATCATCGACACAAATAACTTATATGTCAAACAATGAAACATCTATTACAATTTATGCATTTTCATCATAACATCTATTACAATTTATGTATTTCATCGTAAGTAGTTTAGTGCCCGAGTCTTGCTCAGGTATCTAAATAATTGAAACCGAACCGAACCTGAAACTGAACCTGAACCTGAGCATATTAAAGACGGAATAATTTTATAAAAGATCATTACAATTATATACATATCATATTTATTATTTGTATCAATTTAATTTTGTAGACAAAAAAGCTATTAGGATTGTACATTGAAGGAAATTAATGTAGATGTTTAAGAATGACGATACACAATGAATCAGCCCCAATTGAACCGAACACTAATTTCATGTCGAAATTACTATTATGGTCGAAATTTTTTGTTTGTTAGTTATACTAATCAGGTCGAAATACAATAATTTTGGGTCAAAATTAATCACTTTATTGCACAGAGTAATATATCGGTCTAAATACGTTCATTTGGAGCGAAATATAGATGAATGTTGTAATAGTTCGAGCATAGTTAAATATACATTTCTTTCGGAATAAAAAGAATTCGATCGAAATAGAGATAACCTATGCATTGAAAAATCTGTGATATATTAGTATTACGACCAAAATTTTTTGTTTGTTAGTTATACTAATCAAGTCGAAACACAGTAATTTCAGGTCGAAATTAATCACTTTATTGGTCATATCGATCAGTGTAGGATGATTTCGATCGAATTATGATCATTTTGCCCATAAATTATGTATATAAAACTATTATATTGACCATCTCGATCAATGTATGATGATTTCGATCGGATCATGACCATTTCGCCCATAACGTATGTATTTCACCAGGATTTATAATTATACTTACGTTTGACGATTTTTTTTAAATAATCAACAACGTTATTGTTTCACCAATTTGAACAAAATATGCATCCGAATACATAAATTACGGTCAATATCCTAAATAGCATTCAAAAAAAATATTATTCTCTTTCCATATTTAATATTCTATATAGTGAAAGCGGATTTTAAAATTTGTATCCGGTGTTTCACGCCTACGATACTTTATAGTGTGTTAATATCTTGGTCGTTCATTTATTAATCGAACACCTCTTAGAGGTTCATACTCCCTACACAAGAATATGTTCTCCCCAGAACCTGACCCTATATATATATATATATAATTAAATTTTGATATAAGAGTAATTTAATTTATGTGTATTTTTTCTTTTTCTTTTTAGTTGAATGTATATGTATTTTAAATCATTAGTTTCAACAACCCACAAAATAGTAGGTCAACGACCCACAAAATAGTAAGTCAACGACCCACAAAACGGATATTAATCCGATTTTAATAAAAACTATACTTGAATTTAGCCAAAAGGCTAATAAATGTATGGTTTGTTTAATCTTAAAACCCTCTATATATTTATACAAAATTTCAAACTATCCTACTTACTGAATAATCGGTGTGGGATGCAAAAACCCTAAAAATATTTAACATTCTAAGAACATCTTTTATAATCGGTTTAAAGAAAAAATTTGGATACACATAACAAAATCATATTGTTTAAAGAATATCTTCTAAAATCGGCGGGAGAAAAAAAATTAATGAATTAAAAAAAGATTTATTGGCGTTAATTGTGAGAGGTTCATTTTAAAATATTGCTCCCACAACGCCAAGGGTACGTGATTTGGGTTAACGAATAAACGACACTATAAAATTGATGAGGTGACCGCACGAAATTACAGTGCCACAAGTGTAAATTTAATTATGTGGATTCACCATGTTATGTCACGTGTAAGTTCACGGTCTGCTATAGTCTATAGATAGATATAGATTAATGAAGTTAAATATAAAAAAAACTATATTGAAGATAGTTTTATATTATAATCAAAATGAAAAAATAGTAATCAAAAAAGTAAAAACAAATTATAATAGAAATAAGTATGAAAAAATTTTATATTCAAAATAGAAGAAAGTTACGTTATAAACGGAAATATTTAGACTATTTTTGAAAAAGATATATAAACTATGATACAAATAGCCAAATAAAAATATTATTTTAAATGGTTAAAAGTATAGCAGATAAATACATAAACTATTAAAACGATTCTTTGAATATTATTTAAAAAATCTGAAGAATAAAAAAATCCAAAAAACAGATAAAGGATTTCGAAATAAAAAAATCTAATCGTTGCAAGAATAAGGTCGATCTACAAAATAGTAGATCCAAAAACTATAGGTCAATGACCACGAAACGGTGAACGATCCATGAAATAGTAGGTCAACTATCCACAAAATAGTAGTTCAACTACTCACAAAACAATATAAAACAGATATTAATCCGATTTTAATAAAATTTATACTTGAATTTAACCAAAAAGCTAATACATCTATGATTTGTTTAATCTTCAAACCCTCTTTTTATTTATACAAAATTGGAATAGCAAAATTCCTGAAAATATTTAACAAAATAAGATTATTTAAAGAATATCTTCTTGGTAGAGTATATAGATTTATAGATTCCGTCGAGATTAGAATGAGATCGGAAAGAAATCGGAATGAAGACAAGATTTTAATTTACTAGATTTGTTAGAAAGTATTAAAAATACTTATTAGATTTTTGTTTAGTGGATTTCACTATATTGATAATGGTTTTCTTTTAAACAAAAAGATAAATAATGATTTAAAGTTTAAACCATGGACGAAAGTATTTTCACTGAAGATGCCAGAATGAAGAACTGAGATTCCTTTGTCTATAAATCTGAATCTCACGAGTGGTGGCTACAGGTACTTACACTCACAAAGTAATTAGGATTTTCACAAGCCAGCGTTACCTGAGTTGCGCTCGCAATCGGACTCAACCTCCCAATCTTCCATCACTGCGTTTTCTCTCCCCAAAATGGCTGATTCCGGTGAGCTTCTTTCTGGGTTTTGCCTCTTAGAGAAATTGGGCGTAAAAAGTCTTTGCTTTCGTATTAGTTTTTTTTTTTGGGTTTAATTCTTGCATTGCCGATTCCTAAATTCTGTTATTGTGAAATCAGATCGTCTTTCGGACTTCCTTGCTACTGCTGTTGAGGCTGCCAAGAAAGCCGGTGAGATCATCAGAAAGGGTTTTTATCAGACTAAACAAGTCGAGCACAAAGGCCAGGTTTTTTTTTCTTCATTTTCTGGGTTTTTGCACTCGGATTAAGGATGGATACAACTGTGATAACCCTGAACTTATTTCCGAGCTTCCTGTCATTTTGATGATTGAATTGGATATTGTATCCTGATTTTTTGTAGTGTCTGTTGGTTTAGATGAAAGCTGAATTAGTAATGTACCAATTCTCTAACATATATTAGTACATAATTGGCAATCATATGTTCAGAATTGTTGAAACTTTAGTATTGACTGCATTGTGTATGACTTCATTCTGCTATATTATACGGTTTGAAGAATTGGAAGAGAAATGGTGATTTTGTTATGCAAAATCTAAATTGGATTGTGATTGTTATGTGAAATTGTAAATGTAAATAAGTCTAAACAAGGAGCAAATGTATTACATTAACAAATAATTTGATTGAGTAGATAGATAATCGTGATTCATATGATAATAGTTCTTCATTCTTATGTGGCACCAGGTGGATTTGGTCACTGAAACTGACAAGGCATGTGAAGAGCTCGTCTTTAATCATCTCAAGCAGCATTATCCTGACCATCAGGTTCTTGTCCTTTAACAATCTGTGATGATATGGGGTATTGGGGTTTCACTTTGATTTTTTTAATCCATTTTGAATTATTGTGTCATTATAAGTTTCACTTGCTACCATATTAGTTTATTGGGGAAGAAACAACAGCTGCTTGTGGTGCTTCAGAGTTGACGGATGCACCCACCTGGATTGTTGATCCTTTGGACGGGACAACTAATTTTGTGCATGGGTAAGCATTAACAATAGCTCTGTAGTGTTGTCATTTTCAATAACTCGTTTGTTCCCTCTTATACAAATTGATTTGATTTTGGAACCTACTTTCTCTCAGGTTTCCTTTTGTTTGTGTCTCAATTGGTCTTACAATTGGAAAGGTCCCTACTGTTGGTGTTGTATACAACCCAATATTGAATGAGGTAAAAAGCTTTTGCACATAAGTGATGATGTTTTGTAAATATCTATACCAATTCTCCTGTGTTTGTCCTACTTGTCTTTTTCGTTGGAAATTTTTTAGAATGTATATTTGTATTTGTTATCTAGCTTTTCACAGGAGTAAGAGGGAAAGGTGCTTTCTTGAATGGAAACCCAATTAGAGGTATTTGTGATCAGTCACCCGCTTGTGTTGTATAGTCTTAAGATATCGAAATATCTTTTTGTTGCACAGCTCTAACATTTGCCCATTTGTGCAGTCTCCTCCAAGAATGATCTTGTTGAATCTCTTCTTGCTACAGAGGTAAGTGAGCATTGTAAAAGAATTAGCATTATAGAACATGTCATTTAAATTAGAGATTTTCCCAATTATAATGTAGATCACATTTTTGACATTATCGTACCCTAAATCTATCATATTTATGTGAATAAATTGTGAAGCTTGCCTTTAGGAGTGGAGAACCTGTCTTTTAGAAAGTTTTATTGAAAAAGGAAATTGTTTATTCCAAGAAAATTGTGAAAATTTAGATATGTGAAGTTTATTATATCATGAATCATGATACTGACAATTTCACGGATGCTGATCAAATCAACCGAATATGACTGTTATTTAGCCGCATGTATCAATTACCTTAATCTGGAGTAAAATGAGCTCCTTGCAAAGTTATTGGTTAAACTCTTGCACAAACTCTTCTAGTACTAAGCTATTTAGATGAGCAGGTTGGCACGAAACGTGATAAACAAACTGTGGATGCTACAACAAACCGAATTAACGCCCTGCTATACAAGGTAAACCTAAACTCACATTGTTATAAATGTACTACTGGTAGATGATGCACTCCTTTATATTCATTGAATATCTATAATGATATCAGGTGAGATCCATTCGGATGGGTGGCTCATGTGCAATGAACTTGTGCGGAATAGCATGTGGAAGGCTTGATCTTACTTTTGAAATTGGATATGGCGGTGCTTGGTATGACCTTCTTTCCATTGCCTTGAATATTTGAAGATTTTTTCTTCAGTTTAATTGATTTTTGTAGATGTGGTTGTAACGCTGTTTCAGGGATGTAGCAGCTGGTGTTGTAATTATAGAGGAAGCCGGAGGAGTCGTCTATGACCCGTAAGTAAAAAATATCAGCTTGCTTCATTCAAAAAATTCCTAGTCATTCTAGTTTTACACAATCAACTTTATCTGTGATGGTTAATTGGTTACTGTCTATCTGAATAGATCTGGTAAAGACTTCGACATCACAGTGCCGAGAATAGCTGCATCAAACCCGCAACTGAAGAGCTTATTTGTTAAAACCATCCAACAAGGCGAGTCCAGTACGACATAGAATGTACTCTGTATTACTACAAAACTTGCATCATATTAAAGTTCTTATAATATCTTTCGCTTGTTGTTCTGCAAATTCAACTATGTAATAATGACCAACATTAAAACATGCAATTGAGCAGCATCTGGCAGTTTCATCTACTTGTATTTTCTTCTACAAGTTAGTTAATGGCATTTTTTTCCTTACCTTATGGTTGTTTTTGCATATATAAAAATGGGTATAAAGGGACCTCAGAAACTCATGTCAGAAGTTGATAAAATACTGCTAATTGTACAAAGAATAGTATGAAAAGAGAGAAACAAGGCTTATAAGCTGAACTATTGAGTCTCTTATGGCTCTCACTTCGGCCACCACCTCGATTTCCTTCCCCAACCTCGGACGCCTGAGTATGATCAGCTCCGGCCAGCAAATCAAGGGTTCCGATGGACATCATATTGGGTCCAGAGGTGAGGTGGCTCTGTAGAACCCCGTCATGCAGTGGGCCATACTGCCAAACGTGATAAACCTTTGTCTTATTCCCAGGCACTTCCAGCGTGCCATACAAAATCACCTCCATGTCAGCATACACCGCCGTCAGCCCCCACACATGGAAGTTGAGCTGCCCTTTTGTGAGTCCGGTGGAGTACGAAGTCACCGGCGAAGTGTAGGCCGAAACTTTCCCACTGGATTCCACTGTGGCGACAAGGCATTGGGCTCCCACCATCCCGCCGGCGAATGGATTGATGGCCCAGCTCACCCATCGGTCTGAACCCGAAACTCCGGCTTGACGGTAGGCCATGTCCACGGTGGCATTGGCGGCGTTGTAGGTCCAGTGGAGGTATGAGCTCAGCACCGGAAGGTCAATGCAAGCTTGAAACTTCTTCTCGTCCATGAAGGTATATCCAGCGCAACTCTGATTTTCCGGCGACTGGCTAGCGGAGAAGCTGAGAAATGTGAAGAAGGCCAGCAAGGAAACGAAGAGATCGATCCCCATGGAATTGTACTTTTGAGGAATCAAGAGGCTATTTTATTTAATATACATGACGGGAGTTGGAGATTAATTCATATTAAAGTGTGTAAATTTGTTGGATGGTCGTTTGTACGTAAGGCTGCATGTCGTCTTCTTGATTCTAACTGAAGCGATTTTTTTTTTAATTTGACCAACATGATTGAATTAATGAACTAAGTTGAGTGCTTGAACATGTTGACAAGCAACTTGATCACCACAACGTCATTTGTAAACATTCTTCTATAAGAGGGAGGCCCAAGCCCAAATATTTGCGGGATTAGTGGGCATCCTTTCGGCCCATTATCTTAATAAGTAATGCATGAATAAAACATAATATTGTAGTTCTTACAAATATTTTCTTCTTTTTTAATTTATTTTTTTGGACAAAGAAAGTAGTTCGGGGCAACTGAAACAACAGTCGGCAAGGAAAACCAAAGGAATAAGCACAAGAACAGGAAAACTAAAAGAATCAAGTAGGATAGACCGGAAGAAAATTTTGTTAAATTCAATTTTGATGGATCGAGAAAAAATTCTGGAGAAGCAACATATGGTTTTATTCTTCGCGATCATAACGTTGTCTTGGTCTCTTATGGCTATGGGCGATGTGGTAACACATCGGCCCTGCATGCTGAAGCATGTGCGCTAAGAGAGGAACTTGTTATAACATATGATCTCGGAATTCGAAATATTGAAGTGGAAGGTGACTGCCTTACACTTATCAATTCAGTTAAACGGATCTGGAAGCCACCTTGGGAACTGGATCTTATGCTTACTGATATATCGGCTATTCTAGCTGGTTTCTGTCAGGTCAAGATCAGGCATGTGTTTAGAGAGATCAATCGGGTAGCGGATCGACTGGCGGCGATGGGACAGGAAGACCAGCTGATTGTTAGATCATCATGTGCTTCAGTTGATGATCTCATCCGGAAGGATGCTATAGGATGGAGTATCTCTAGAGGATAGTTTCTTCCTAAATGCTTATCTGTGTTGTATCAAAAAAAAAAGAAAAAGAAACAACAGTCGGCCCGATAGATCATCTAAAATAACTGATGATAGACCTCGAGACATAAGGCGGTCGCCGGCTCCTTGAAACCGATAGCTAGGACGCATCCCTGGCTTCATGATGATTACAAGTAGTTTGGCATCTCAGGCAGGAGTTCACTGGCCCATAGAAGCGGGAGCATCGGCCACCTTGTTAACTTCCTTGAACACATGCTTGAAACTAACCTCCTCGAAGAATTGTCCCTGAAAAAGAATGTCACCAATTTAGTTTAAGGAAACCTTCCTTCGGAGGTTCCCATTTTATATATTTTTTTTATCTTCCGCCTTGTTGTCACAGATTTCTCAGTAGGTGGGTCAAAATCCTCCAAATTCTTGGATTCCTTCCACTTCCACATGTTATTCCTTGTGAACTCCTCAACGTTGTTCTTCCTAACATAGTCATTGCATGAGAAATGGTTAAACTGATATGTGTTATCCTGTTGAGGCGTGGTAATGTATGACATGATAAGCATGCTAAGGCGTGTGATATGATGATGACCGGTGAAGGTCAAGAGTATGTAAAATGATTAATTGACGCTGAGCTTAACCATTAGTCAGGCCGCTAACAACAGTAGTGATGTTGGGCCGGTACGTCGCCCAAGTCGCTAGCGTAGGTCAAGGCGCTGAGCTTAACCATTAGTCGTGTCGCTAGCAATTGCAGTGATGCCGAAGCTTGGCCAAGCCCGGATCACTTGCGCTTGTATAAAAATAGCACCGAGTCTGATGGTTTTCCAAGCTTTGGTTGCGCACGTAATTAAAATGGTAAATGTTTGCATTAACATGAACGGGAAAATGTTTCATGTGGTCAGTGGTTAAGATTACAACCCGCCACGAGTAATCCTGGCCCGAGGCTTGATCATCCTGGCTCCGACCTAAGAGCAAAATGTCTGAATTAACCTAATATGTGCAATGGCGATGCTCACACCAAAGCCAGAACCGTATAAGCAATGATTCCGGATTTGGTCTAGGGTCGCTAATTGTAAATTTCATACTACATTCACGTGCATCATTTATAAAAGCATGATATCAACTCATGATCACATTATATGGTATCTGAATACATGTGTTGTGATGTGTTGATATGATCTCTCGTGGATAGATTATGATCAATAGCTAACGGTTTTAGACCGATTCTTTTTAGGTAATGCCGATAATAGGAATGTTGCAAGGACGTCAGCTGTAAAAAGTGAACAACCGGGGCAGTGTTAACCCAAGGGTTGGTTGAACTTCTTTTGAAACTAATCGCTTGCAAGCAAGTCTTTTGTTGCTTTTGTGTAACTGTGTTAATGTGTAGTTTTCAAGCTGATGTTTTAGGACAATTGTTCAGCTGTTATGTTTTGAAGTGTCGTTTTGAGATAATACTAATTGCATGCATGATAGTTATGTAAATGTTTTCTATATGACATGTTGAATGTTTCTTTATTTTATCGTGTTTTTTGTTGCAAGGTCCTATTTGTGAAGTTGTTTTCAGGCTAACTGATGGTACCCACTGTGTGGTCCTTAGCCTAGTGATATCTTGAGTTATTAAAACTCTGGTCGTTACAGTAAACATGTTAAGGCAATGTGGGAGCTCATAAGTTGAATACGAACATCCAAGCAAAGGAGGGAGTTGATTGGATACATGGAATCTCGAACATTTATAACGCAAGAGACTTCATGATGTTTCTTGTTAGTATATGGGAAATATAGAACAGAAGGAACAAATGGGTTTTCGAAGGAAATTTTTCCGGAAAATCAGGAACGGTTGAGAGAGTAAGGTCTTTACTGGTCTTTACTGAGTGATGGACATAATGCAATAACGACATATTTGAAGGTGGAGGAGAGAGAGAGCACAATGTTGACGTTGCGACAACAGGTGGTAAAGGGTCGGGTTTTGGAGCTATTTTGAGATATGCAAGGGACATGTCATTGTGGCCTCGACTGAACCAAATTTGGTCAACTTCTCACCTATGCTTGCAGAATGCCTAGCCCTCTTTAGAGGAATGTAACTGGTAACTTCTCATAATGTCAGACGCTTAGTTGAGAGTGACAATCAAACCCTTATACACATTTTGAAAGGAAAACAGAAATGTCATTCGGAAATCTTTTATATATAGTACAAGATGTGTCTGATTTAGTTCCTCTGTTTGAAAATGTTAAGGGCCGTTTGGTTTGAACTCTGGAAACGGAAACGGAATGGAAACGTATCTAGTCCATACATATACCCATGTTCATGAAGTTTTTGGGAATCATTCCTTGTGTTTTGAAGTAATTGTAGTAGAAATTAATTAGTTTTGATACCCTATATGGTAACAAAATAGGGGGACACAAGTGCATATTGTATGAAACTACGTGCCCGTTTGGTTAGAATGATGGAATGGAAACGGAATGGAATCGGTTAAGGGGAAGGAATGGAAATGGAAATGATTAGGTCACTTTCATGTATAAAAGACCTCTAAAACAAACATAGTTTTTTATTGATTTGAAATCATTCCGTTACCGGAAATAATTCCTCGCCCTACCAAACGAGCCCTACAAGGAATGATTCCATGAATAAGGTACAAATATAGACTACATTTATTTTTAATTCGTTTTCGGAGTTGCAATCAAACAGAGGGTAAACGACTCCATGTCTGTAGAGAAGGTTAAAGGGTAGCCCACGAATTAGCAATGTATAAACCTTGGACTGTTGAGGTTAAGAATGTAGCTAATTTTGATATGAGTAATGAAAGTACGTACATAGTGCAGCTGTTTTGCACTTTTTTCAAAAAAAGAAACTTTTGTTATAGTAGAGGGTCTGTTGTTACGTAACATAAATTCAAAATATTTATATTGAAGGAATAGACCGGTGTAGTAATTTTCATCGACCGATATGAAATATATTGACATATAATTTGGTTGAATTTGGTAAAGATAAAAGTGGGGTCAAAGAGATCCTTGTCATAGATATTAAAGTCCCTCAAATTATTTGGACGGGACCATAAAATTAAAAATCCAATAAATCATATATTTGTTGAATATGAACAACTTTTAGAGTATGTTAACTATGGACCAACAAAACTCAAAGTGAATTATAGACCACAAACAACACCAGATTTTCATTCTATTAACAAAACAAAGGACTATTTTATTTTGTTTGTATCAAAGTGAATTGTGAATTTACTTTATTACTTCTAGTTTTTTTTTAAAAAAGTTAATAAGAATTGTCTCCTTTTCCATCCAAAATTCGCTAGGAAAATTAGGAAAATTGTACAATAGGAAGAAATATCTACAAGTTATTAAGTGTTCATTTGGGTTAATATATATAGTTTTAGTAATTGTTTGAATTAAATATTAAAAAAAATTATTAGAAAAAATAAATTAGTTTAAAACATCGGTTTTTCTAAAATGTGTTGTCATATTTCTAAATGGATTGAGAGATCACATTATTCTAATCAAATTAATTTGGCTTAATCGTATATAATATGTAAGGACAGAGGTTCTATTAACATGATTATTTTATTCCCATCTTTTAATTATTATTTCCTGCTTTTTAACCAATAGTCAACAAAATGACCCTTTAACAAAAACTTGGACGGAATAACAGAATCTTTAGAAAGTGTTTGATAGCTTGGAGTTTGGAAGTGTGGTAAATAAACTAAATTATAGGCTTATAATAAGACAGTCTTTCTCTTAAAAAACACAAATCGTCAAATCAACCGATCTTTATTATATTTAGGGTACGTTTATTTATATTTCATTTAATTTATAAATTTTAAGTTTAATTTTTGTGAGGTTTACTTGAAGATTAATTTATTTTTTTATGAATTTATTTTATTTTATAAACCACTAAAAATTAAAATTATTAGACCAAGGTTATTTTTACTTCGATGAAATTCAATTTTAGCTTTGTGTTTGTAATAACCGGAAATTTATCTCCGGAAACTCGATACGGAATAATCATGTTCAACCGGTTCGGACCTAACCCGGTTTAAGTTCTTTCCACTTCTAATTTGTCATTTCATGTGAATGATATTAAAATTCTTTCCTCCCCTATTTTCATTCTTCACCTTTGTCATTTCATGTGGGTATATTTATCCTTGTTAGCCAAACAAGTCCTTATTTTACCCTAGAATTTATCCACCCATCTACCTATTTTTGTTCCCTTCTGGTCCCGGGTACCAAATGATCCCTCACATCTACACTTCCACACACTTCCATCGTGCCTATACCTCACACCTTCACACCTCAGACATCTACAACCTCCTCCTACACATTTCAACACAAGAAAAAGAAAGAAGAAGATCGACACGACTCATACATGGGCCTTTTGCCTACGCAAGTGAGCCAGAGAAAGCCAATGTTGAGCTCTTGTCATACTCTGATACAGACGGACCGGATAGAGCGGGGGTTGTGTGCATACGAGTACACATGCGCGTAAGGCTCAAGCCCAACACATAAACCTAGTGAGGTTTCTTCCTAAAATCAATTGGCAATAGGAGGATTTGCCCACCGACCTTATATACTAGGCTCGGATTGCCCTAACTTTCGATATGGAAACTTATTTAATTCAACAGCTCTCCACTACCAGGAACCCGCTGGTCGTTGAATGCCTGGCCTCGACATCCACATCTGTCACTCTCAAACTCGGCTTGCCTCACCTAAACCTTTTCCCCATTGGATACACTTGTCACTGCCTTGAATCGGAGCCACCAACAGTCATTCGCGTAGGAGAGCTTGCTCGTGCCACCCTTGTCGAAGCCTCTTTTGTCCGCTGAACTCTCCTTCATCACCGCCAGGAGGAACTCCATCTTCATCGGAAGCGAAACCGTAGAGAGCCACAACTATCCCCTGCACGAGTTGTCGGAGAAGACAAACGTCGCCACTAACCACAAAAAACCAATCGGGCTTCACATATTTTTGGGTGTATTACAAAATACCTCCCCTATTGTCCATATTATTGGATATTGCGGTTTTGCTCAAACAAAAATAATTACTGAAAATGACCCAATTTTATAATTACTAGAAAGAGCCCAATTTTATGAGTATGTAAGTAACCCAAAATTTATTGGAAGTTTAGTTTGTGTCCAATAAAGATTATTACAACAACTCAAATTTATTTTTAGAAGATGACCCATATTTTTTAAGATTTATGAGTTCTAACCATAGTTGGCAAATGAAGCTAACTTTTGTAAGTATATTTATTTTGTGAAGAATACTTTTGTTTTGTAGGAATTTTTGGTAATTTTTAAAAGGATAGAAAATCTATTTTGGCATAAAATATAGTCGGAAAATGACTAAGGATGAATTTTAAGGTTTGGAGGCACTTTGGCCTAACTTGGTGGAATTATGAGAAACTAATTGGGTTCTATAGGAGATAAATCACATATATTGGAATTTTTATATCATACAAGCTCAATGATAAGGTGCATAGTTTTAGATAAGCATGTTAGATGATTTCAGAAATTTGGGTATATGACATTCTATGTCGCTAGAAAGTTATGTAAACTCTTAGAAAGTTCGATAAGAACTTTTCACTCCTAGAAGTCCTAAGAGAGTTTTTTGAGTGTTCCCGTAAGCTGATAAATATATTGATAGGTATGTTCACCGTTGATCAGATATTTGATATTGTATGCACGTGTGGATGATGTCGTATAATGACCGATTACCAATGATTTCAGGTAAGTCTCATGGACTTACTTAGCTAGTTTTCCTCGTACTGTTGTGTGTTATTATAGTGGTGTGTGCTATGTGAATTATAATTATAACTTGAATATATAGGATGTCACTACTTTATTACGAGACCCAAGTGTATGTATAACAGGTTGTGACATCACTGTCCAACTCTGTCATGCGACTGGATAGTTAACTATGTTAATAATCGGGGAGTAATACGAGTTGAACACCTGGGCATTGAGGTTGGCAGTTGACGTGAACAAATTTGACTTATCTGTAAACGACTTACGGTTCGAAATTAAATTTTATATAAGCTTTAAAATATATTTATATTCGGCTCATTTAGAAATTAAACGAATTCGATCCGAACTTTTGACGAGCCGATTCCGAGTAGTCCGGCTAAGATAATACTCTTATAGTGTTATTTTAGTTAAATGAGACAAATTTTACTTAAATGAGCCGAATATTGACATGTTTAAGCTCAAATCATATATAAATGAGTCGACCTAAATTTTATAAGAGTGTTATTATGTATTTAATTTTTACTCATTTAGAAAATGAACAAGTTCAAACCGAACTTTTAACGAGGTGAACCGGAACGAAGTCTGATTAGATTGTCTCACCTGACTTCCGTGTTAATAATATGGGCAAAAGCTTGTGATGATTTGGAGTAGTAAAGTAATGATAGTCTTATTTCACCGAGCGGTAAATACTGAATATACAATTTTTTTGTAAACTTTATTAAAATTGGATGATTTTTATTTTACAAAAGTGATAATTTAAAAACATTATAGGGTTAGCTTTTGTAAATAAGTGGGGAAAAAACTTGTGGCCGTTGTCGGTATAGAAGACGGACCATTCTATCATCCACAAAGAAGGCCATACTTTGAGCTATGTTTTGCATTTTAAAAACTTGATACTATTTGAAATAATAAGCCTTAGAGATTGGGTTACTTAGTGTAATAATTTGATAAGGGGTGGGGTTTAATTAGTACTCTGATTTTGATTAAAGTAAGGAACTTGATATGATCTTCCCACCTAGCAAAATTCCAAAGAAGCGTGTGCAAATACAGATCCACATGTGACCGGTGGATTCATAATCACTCATAATTAAATAAAATTTTTAACTCAGTGTTAGACATGATTACTTACTAAGATTAAGTGTGTTTATGGATTTATGGTAGCAAAATGCCGCAAAGTAATACTACTAATTAACTTTGATTTATGTCTCAAAGTCAAAACAACAGAAGAAATTATTTTAACCATTAAAAAAAATGAACCTTTTGGATCATATATTAAAATAATGAAAAAAGATGATGAAGTTGATATTTTTGGAGGGATTAGGGTAAGAAGGTGAAGGCGATCGAAAGAAACAGTTAAAAATAATAATAATAATAATGATAAATATATATGTGGTCGTGGCCAAATTTAATTAGAATTATAATATCCAAATTGAAGTACTCATTAAGGTGCTTAACAACTCAGCATTTGCTGGCTTTGTCTCGCCTTGTACACATCAAAACTATGTAATCTTACTAGTTTATTAACTATCACTATATATACATTTCTCTGTTTTTTTATATATTTAAAAAAACCTAATCAATTGTTTGCTATATATAACATCTCCATAAAATTGTGGTAGCATTCTTTGATGTGGACTTAACCATATGCCAAGAAATTGCCAAATCTAATGTGGACAATCAACATTTCGTTTCTAATGCATATAATTAACTAGTTCATTAAGTCATCAATCATATTTATATTTATACTAATTTACTACTAAGTGGATAATCGTTATTATTATTATACTTTAAACATGACATGATGCTAATCGATTTCTTTTTTATAATGAATCATACAAGTTCAATTAATTGTCTTTGAATAATAATAAATGAAAATTCGGAGATGATTAAGAAAATATTAGTTTTGTTAACACTCGGTCTGATACATGCACCAATTAATTGTATTTCAGTTTGAAAACATAAATTAATAGGATTATTATTTTTATGTAAAATCGTAATTTTGTCGGGAAATGGATGAATGAGATGAGATCGGAGGGTTGATAATGAGTAGGAAGAGCACCTGATCCATAGCTGGGAATGACACGTGTCAGGATCTGGGAGTAGTCAGAATTTATGTACGGCCCGCACCCGCAGAGCTGACTTGTGTGTCCTGTTTGAAGTTGCAAGGAGGTCGTGAGAAGTGTAGTCTTTCCACGTGCCGTGTCCACGGATTTAACACGCTGCTCTTTCCATAGAATATGTAGAAACAGTACGCGGATTCTTTCTTTTTAATCCACCCAACCCATCGGCTCTTATCATTCTTAATCACATTTATCAAACCTTTTATATGTACTATCAAATGATTCCACTAAGTTTTGTTCTTCAAGATTGCGATTACGTGTTCAATTTTTATCAATTCATTATAGCGGTAAGGAGTAAGGTTGCGTTTGAGATGAATGAGTTTGAACCCGTCATTAAATTAACTACATGAAAAATATTGATAAATAGAGAGGCTCTAGTATCGGGATGATTAAAAAGATGTGATATTAAAACTTTATATTTAATGGGGGAGATGGAAAATGGCGAATTTCGATTACTATTAACTTTTTCATATTATATTCGAGATTTTCGCCTTTTAATTTTAAGATAATATCCTAGTATACGATGCATAGATTTTTTTAAAAAAAACTTAGTATACAATTTAACATTTAGTATATAAAAAACAAACAAAAATAAATTTTTTAAAAAAACTTAGTATATAAAAACTCACAATTAAAATTTATACTAAATAAATAAAACAAACAAAAATACAATTTAACAAAATAAAAAAGGGCTTGTATCGGTTTTCCGGTTACCTACGTGTCCTCTCGGGGTTAAGAGGAATCAAAGTCTACGTAGTTCTCTTACCTTGACTTACCTTTTTCGGACTTCCGAGTTTTTTTTAACCTCATTTACCTTTCGACCTCGGACTCGGAAGTAGTGCCGGCATCTTCGGACTAGGTGCGGTAGAAGAAAAACTAGCACTTGATTCAAATGTACTAAGCAATTTTCCAATTTCGGTATTAACTTGTTGCATAATGTTAGAAACATTAATGTTTTCTTGTGATAAGTCTAAAGACAAACAATCATAATAAGCGGTCAATAAATCGGAAACACCATCAAGTTTAAGTCTAGGATAAAAAACGGCGGTTACAAGATAAATCATGGGAATGTCATGATAATATTTAAGTCATTTATTTTTCATTACAAACATGCAATCTAAGAGGGTTGGTATGTTAAAACATTTTAGAAAAACTTCGGAAACGTTAACGACAATCTTTAAAAATCTACAAGAAGTTGGAGTGTAAACGCAACTCATGACATTAGTTGCATCACTAAAAACTTTTAAAACATTACAAATATCGGCACAAGTTTCCCAAACATTTTCATCATCAAGAATTGACCAATGTACCTAAATTGAAGCAAATTCTTGTAATTTTTTTTATAACGTACAACTTCACTAAGTAATTTGTAAGTCAAGTTCCAACGAGTTCCAACATCTTTTGAAAAAGTAATTGGATGAACGTTTTTAGTTAAACATAAATTTCTCCATTTTTTCCTCAAATATTGTCTCGCCTCCTCAACCAAATGGTTTACGACGGCGGTATTTGCGTATGCATTATCAAAAGAATATGAAAAAACTCGATGTTGTAAATTATATTCTTGTAAACCGTTTTTATCATGCTTGCAATGTCCGGTGCATTATGCCTTGCACTGAAATGCCGAAATCCAATAACATTTTAATGTAAAAAGATAACGTTATCAATAAAATGTAAAGTAATGCCCATGTAAAAATGTTGTTGAGATTGTGTACTCCAAATATCACTACAAATAGAAACTTGATGATCAAAACATGCCAAACTCGATAAAAAAAAATTCTTTCTTTTGTAAGTAAGATTTAGATACTAATTTAGAAATGATTTTCCTAGAAGTTGTTTTAAAAGAAGGTTGAAGATATCTACTGTTATATTCTCTAACTTCTTGATATTCGGAATAAGAAAATGGTAATGCATGAGAACAAATAACATCGGTTAATCTTAAACTTTCTTCACTATGATTATATGTAAATAAAGGAGATTGAGAAGTAGAAGATGCAAACCCGTGGGACAATTGTGTTTGTCCCCGTAAAATCCCGAGCTTCTCCGGATGGACGTTTTGCATTTGAGTTTGCAATGTCCCGTAGCCGCCCTTGCCCTTCCCACTTGTACACCTTCGGACAATAGTTACATGCAAATTGACAATAATCGTTCACTGACTTCCCCTTGGTTTAATGTTTTGTAAATATTTCAGATGTAAGCATTTTCGGAGGGGGGAGACTTTTTCGTGGAACTTCAGTAAGTTCGGGATTGTCGACGACAAACCGAACCCAAGTATACGGGGAAGGTTTACATTTTCAGGTTATTAGGACTACTACTAAAATAATATTCATAATCGAAAGGGCGAGCAAGAGTAGGAGAGCAGTGACCACCGTACTGTCCGGTCCACCGTGGTGCGACGGCGCAAGAGAGTAGACCAAACCCAACTAATTTAATACCTAATCTGGCTTCCGTCGCGGTGCTGTGACAACCGAGACAATCACCGCCCCTCCTAATCCTAAATTCCTAAATCCCTAAATCCCTAAATCCTAACCCTCCTCATCCACTAATATTAGGGCCCACCTTTGACGTCACTCCCTCCTTTTTCACCTTTTATTTCCCCTAGTTCACCTCACCCCTTGTGAGTTCTTCTGACCCCATCCTCCATTAAAACCCCCATTTTTGCTCTTCCTTTCTTCTCTCCCTTCTTCCAATTCCTTTTCTTCCTTCCCCAAACCCACAAATATCTTCTTCACACTGCAGATTCCAAACAATCAAAAATGGTGTCGGTTGGGGAATCTCACTCGAACTCGAGTCGAGTTCACTCCATCTACTCTTTCCACTCTCCCTCCTCCAACTCCTCCACCAGGATTTGGAGGGAGAAAGGCCGTTCCATGAGGACTGTCCGATCTAACCTCTTCTCCGGTGAAGCCACCGCCGGACCAACTGATTTGGCCCCAGAGAATCTCACTGATTCCTTCGTCGACCTCCGCCTCGGCGAGCTCGCCTCTAAGACTAACCACTCCCTCCGTCCCTCCTTCGCTGAGGACGATTTCCTTTCTCTCTCTCACTCCTGCAGCGACTACTCCGTCTGCAGCAGCGATATCTCCGGTGAGCTTCACCGCCTGGCTACCTTGTCGGCGACGGAGGATGAAAACGGGGAACCTAAAAATGCGGAGGGTTCCGATGCCGTCGCATCAGATCAGTACGAGCCTTGTGCTGGATTCCTTCTTCGAGATAGCTTTTCTACGGAGATTATCGAGAATATTTCGCCTGAGGATCTTCAGCCGACAGTGAAGATCTGCATCGACGGCCTCAATTCGCCTTCGGTTGCTGTGAAGAGATCCGCAGCGGCGAAGATCAGGCTACTTGCGAAGAATCGTTCCGATAATCGCGCGCTGATCGGCGAATCCGGAGCTATTCCAGCTCTTATTCCGCTTCTCCGTTGCAGCGATCCGTGGACGCAAGAGCACGCTGTCACGGCGCTGCTCAATTTGTCACTCCATCCAGACAATAAGATGCTAATCGCTGGGGCTGGTGCCGTTAAATCCCTAATTTATGTCTTGAAGACGGGGACGGAGACATCGAAGCAAAACGCGGCCGCTGCATTGATGAACCTAGCTATGGTGGAGGACAACAAGCTGTCAATTGGCGCGTGCGGTGCGATTCCGCCACTGGTGGCCCTCCTGATAAACGGATCTAGTCGTAGTAAGAAGGACGCGCTGACGACGCTGTACAAGCTTTGCTCTGTTAATCTGAACAAGGAGAGGGCAGTGAGCGCTGGCGTGGTGAAGCCTCTAGTTGAGCTGGTGGCGGAGCAGGGAGCGGGGATGGCTGAAAAGGCTATGGTGGTGCTGAGTAGCCTGTCGGCGATAGAGGAAGGCAAAGAGGCTATTGTTGAGGAAGGTGGGATAGCTGCTCTGGTGGAGGCTGTGGAGGATAGCTCCGACAAAGGAAAGGAGTTTGCAGTGTTGACACTGTTGCAGCTGTGCACCGACAGTGTGAGGAACAGAGGGCTTCTGGTTAGAGAAGGTGGAATTCCACCATTGGTGGCTCTCTCTCAGTCTGGAACTCTTCGTGCTAAACACAAGGTAGGTGCTGGATGTTTGTAGTCTTCTGCAATTAGTATGGATAAGAATGACTGTTGATCTGATTCACTTTATTGTCTTATATTAAATCTGAACATCAAATGTAATGGGTATAACTGGAAAAAATACAGAAACCAAGATAATCAAATACTGCTCAAGATAGGAAATTAGTTATAGTTGCTTATAATTTCTCATCAAGTGGTAAATGTGCTTATATAGTCTTGTGTAAATTTTGGCAGGCCGAAACACTTCTTGGATATTTGAGAGAGCTAAGACAAGAAGCATCATCTTCAACTCCTTGACCAGATAAAATCTTCTGATCTTTCTTTTTTTGTGCTTAGTGTTGAATATGGGTTTTATCACTCTGTATACTGTATATATGAAGTAGCTGGTGGCTGAATTAGCCTTATTGTTTTTCCTGATGGCTTCCCCATTACTGATCATCTTTGTACATTGTGGTTGGGACTTTGGGAAGCTACTGGTTTGGGTTTTGTTGGTAAGGAGGCACATAGTATTTATGAAGTGTAACCGAAGCTGACTTGTAATGCTATCCTTTTTCTCCCTCTTTTTTGGTATTTTGTGGAGAGGAGAAGAATCATATAGCTTTTTTTTCTTCTTTTTCTTTCTGTTTTGTGGATTGATTTGGTTGTTGGGCAAATGGGCTTTGATGATGTATTGCCACTTGCTAGGTCTTTGATAGTTTTGTTTAGACTTAGCATGTCTGCATAATGTATCAGTTTCTATATCGTCAATGGAATATATGATATGAAGTTATGGACTGCTGTATTTGCTTACAGCTGCGCTTATATATTGAAGTTTCAGTAACCGTTAAAGTGGTATAGTTGGTCAAAGTTGATGGGTTATCATCTTTAGTGGCTTTAAAGCCATTGAAGGAGCTTAGGTATGAACATGGATGATATGTATGACTTTCTTATACAATTGGAGGTGTTGGGTAAGTAGTTGCATATGAATGGTGTTCATAGAATTGCTTGCCTAATACTCCCTCTCACAAGTAGCAAGAAGAGGAAGCATATTAAATTTAAAGTAGTTCCACCAAACATCATACCGCAAAGGATAACGTAGTGTGGACGTCCCCAAATTTGTATTCTTTCATTCATCTTTTCCTCTGGTCTCTGTCGCTCATTTTGTTCTCACAGGTAAAACTAGCTTTTCTCATCAAATAATGTATCAAAATGGGTCCTCTTAGGTGGCTTCTGCGCTCCTCGATTTCATCTTTCCTTGTGTCGGTGGTTGTTGTAAGTTTTGTGATTTGCAATTCCCGAATTTCTTTGGTCAGTAAAGTCTAAATAAGTAAATAAATTTGTGGTTTTCTGAAAAGCAGCCTATATTAAGGGTGGTTTCGTGTAATTTTACTCTAAAAAGGTTCTTTCCTTGACTCTTCTTTTGCTTTGGCCTTTTCTTGTTCCAAGTTGCAAATACAAGCAACCACTTGCGTTTGAACTTTTGTCCTCGTGATTTACTCATCTCATACCCAAAGCCAGATCAAAGCATCGAAGTACATACAAATCTCACTACTTGTATATTAATAACCAAGCAATTCCAAAAGGAAAAACACACACACATCAACTGCACGTTCCATTAAAACAGACCCACAACCTCCGTTGTTATGGTTCTCCAGCTGTGGGAGCTGATACTCAGCTGGTATAGCTAAGGCACAGTTATGACGGAATTCGATTGAGACACTTCCAATCGACCGAGGACATTTTTAAATTTTTTTTCTTTTTCGGTTTCATTTAAAGTTGTGTCGAATCTTATGGAATGTGGTGGCATTTGAAACTAACTCGAACCGGATGTTCTATCTTCTATTCCTCTCGCTGTCATTGCCACTTGTACTGGTATCTTCACCACATAAGCTGGGCGTGAACCCCCTCTCGAGCATCTGTTCCACTTCTTCAATCGGCAAGCCCTTGGTCTCTGGCACCAGGAAGAAGATTGCAACCAGGCCAATTACCGAGAAGCCCGAAAATAAGAGGAATGTGCCAGACGCCCCCAGATTCTCAGTCAGTGTCAGGAAGGTTTCACTAACCACTAGGTTTGAGCTCCAGTTTGCTACAGCTGCGAACCCACCTCCGATTCCTCTGTACCTTAACGGATAGATCTCGGAGTTGAGCACCCACGGGACTGTCCCCATTCCCGGGGAGTAAGTGATGATGTAGGCTCCTGGGAAAACGATAGCCAAGAAACCCATCTTGCTGGGGCATCCAGCCGTAAAGTAAGTTCTGTTCTTTGCTCCACATGAACTCTTCATGTCACTTGTTTGTGCAATACACGCCCCAGGCATCCTCTGCAAATCAATTTACATCAATCTCAATTCTCCAAACCATTACGTTGATACCAACAAATAGAGAAGAATCTATTTACCTCATTGAGAGGGGCGGCACAGAAGGCGCAGCTGGAAGAGGTCTTTAAACATGTCATGCAGTCCCAACGTCCGTATTCAGGAGAGTTCAAGTACTCGGGACAAGTGGAGTTCAACCCAAACCGTAACGAGTCATCATGGTTAATCTTAGGCGCGGTTTGAGCTGACTCATAGAACACACCAGCCAAAACCACGAGACAGACAATGATTCCAAACATGGAGATGATCATAAGTCGTCTCCTCCCATACCTATCAACAAAAAGCATGCTCACAATGGAGCCTACAGCATTTAGCCCTGAGGTGACGAGGGAGAGAGCAAGGGCGGTTTGGTTGGAGGCGAACCCCGCCAGCTGGACAATGGTGGGACTGTAGTACATGACAGTGTTGATTCCTACAAACTGTTGAGCCACTTGCACAGTTATCCCAGCTGTGAGTCCTCTTCTGAAAACCTTGTTCCCAAAGGCTTTCCTCAACTTTGTCACCATGCTCTCGTCTCCAATGTCGCCCTCCATGGCTATCTCGTTCTCTACAGACATCTTCAGAGCCTTCACCTCCTCTTTGTATTGCTCCGGTCCATAAATCTTTGCTAGAATGGCCTCCGCTTCCAGTGTCCTACCCTAAATAGTAACCCATGACTTATGAGTTAATCACATATAACCATTCAATTGGGTGGGAAGTTAATATATAAAGAGTAGGTGGATGAATTACCTTCCTATAAAGCCACCTTGGAGACTCAGGTAACATAAACATCAAGACAAACTGCACAAAAGCAGGAACTGCAGCAACACCAAGCATCCATCTCCAGGTTCCATTAACCCGGGTAAAGGCGAGATTAATAAGGTAAGCAGCAAACTGTCCAAAGGTGATGAGGAAGCCATTGGTGCTACCGAGTGCTCCTCTTATATTAGTAGGAGAAGTCTCGGATATGTAAAGAGGCGAAGTCATGGAAGCCATTCCGACCCCTAATCCAATGAGTATCCTTCCACATATGATGACACTCGGTGCAGGTGCTGTTGCCATCACTATGGCTCCACAGAAGAAGAGAGTGTCGGCTATCATCATTGTCGGCCTCCTTCCTATACGATCATTTAGCCATCCTCCTATCCCGGCTCCTACTATCGCTCCTGCCACTGCCATTGCTACAATTGTCTCTTGTAAAATCGTCTTTCGTTTCACTTCTTCAAAGTCTTCCTTGATGTATAACAGTGCCCCAGATATCACACCTACACAGTACTCACCCATTGTTAATTAACATACTCAATTCTTGTAAAGATCCAAATCTTACATATATTTTTAGGTATAAGATGAGTTACGGTGTCATAGCCGAAGAGAAGGCCGCCAATGCCGGCGGATAAGGCTAGCCTGAGGATGTAGAGATTGGTGAAGACAGTTGAGAAGCATTCTGTGAACTCAGCTCTGTCAATTTCTATAGGGCCACCTTCTACCATCTTTGATCACTATAAAATCAATCAAAATAATCATAAATCAACAAAAACTGGCATTTGTTTCTGGAAATGAAAACGAAAAAGATTTCCAACAGATCCTTCACCTTAGTTTTTAAATTGTTTTTTTTAATGTTTTTGTAATCTGCTGGAAGAAATTAAAGGATGTTTTTGTTTTTTGGTGGGAGATAATTGAAATAAAACAAGTTATTTTCTTTTTTAGGTTTTGGTAGAAGAAAGAGAAAAAAACAAGGATAACACGATAAGGTTAATTAAGTTGAAGATGAAGAAGATTAGAGGGTATTTAGAGGCATAATCAGGCGCTTAATTTAGGTAAACAAGGGAGGGGCCTTATCAGTTGGCTACCAACACGTTCAGCAGCTCATCAGGAGAAGCTTACAGCATGCAAAGCTTGTTACTTTTTACACACGTGTGTAACGGTAATTACCGGTAATTAGGACACACCTTTTCCTAATTAGTTGGTCTAGGGTTGTGTTCTTTCTTAAAAAAATTGAAAATATGTGTTGACAGTTTCAATAACGAGATATTCGGACAATGTCGCAATTCAATGTTCATGTATTTAAAATTTTCTATTTGGATTAATTACATTAAGCACGTATCGAATGACCGAAAATTGAGTATTCGTTTTTTTTTTTTTGTGGAATTTTGGGTGTTCGTTTTTACAGTTGCTTCAACCGATTATGTCTGTTGATATGGACGAATGTGTTTGATAACCGATTCAAATATATTTAGTTATATTCTATTACATTTTTTGAAAAATAAATATAGATATCATTAATACATAATTAAATTTTTTTAAACAATCAACAACCTAAATATATAAGACTCATTCACAAAAATAATAATATTTAACAGTCTAAATATTTATATTTTTTGAGCTGGTTTACACTCTATACTTTTTAACATATTAAATTATTTTATACTACACATATAAAAGAAGATATCAATGTATTTTTAAACTCGTGCCTCAATTGAGTCTATTTTTTTAGTTGTTTGCCATGTTATGAATATTTATTAGTTTAGTTTTTTTTTTAACTCAAAAAGAGTATCAAAAGTACCATTATATAGAGATGGTTAAAGCACAAATACAACATCTCAATAAATTAAAGTATTTTTTTAATCCAAAATATAAAACTATAGTAGGAGAAATTTTGGAAATTATAAATTGGTTAATATATTTCATTAAGCAAGCAAATTAAATTTTATCTATAAAATAATTTCGGATAGATCTCGGGTTGAACGATGGACCGAATTACAAGGTGTGAAGATCATAACCTAAGACCCTACCACCTAAATTTCACTGACATTTTATTGAGTTTTTATTGATATTTTTGTATGAGATAGTTTAATTCCATCGGATATGGAGAGATATAGGAGTTGGTGAAACAAATATAATATTTGTAATTTGATATTTTTAGATTTTTTAAAAAAGTTTTTATCATGGCTAAATATGCCAAAATTCTTCAAAATATCCAAATTCAAGTGAATTTAGAAACCATACACATTATTTAAAATTATTTTTGTAATGAAATATGGATAATTTTATGGAATCTAATACTTAGTTTGAATATTGTATTTTAATTGCAGTGAGCGAAAGGGCTTATTTGAGTGATAACTCGAAAGTCGAAACCGGCCCAATAGGTGCACAATGGGTTAAAATTTGTCCGATCTGCAAATCAGTTTGCTCTCTTCCCCATTCCTCTCTACTTCTCAAGGGGTCTGTTTTCGATTTGTCAAATATTAAAAAATACCCAAACTTTAATATCCTCCCAAGACCCTTCGAATCTCCGATTTGGTTCCTTCTTCGGCACATTGCACATGATTCGCGAATTAAGCTCCTCTTCTGCTTCGATCTGATTCCACCATTCTTTAACCTTCTCTTCATCATTCTCATTTGATCATTCATCTTTGATTTTTCAAAGAACCCTGCGCTTCGCGTAATCGTATCACTACAACAACTGCACGGTATGCTCTTTAATCTTACTTTCTTTTGTTTCATTTCTCTAATTTCATTTCTAATTCTTGTTTCTTCGGTCGCGATTCCGGTGTTTTTTTTTCTGCTTGAGTTTAATTTGAGGAAGGTGTCACAAAATTGCTACTCAGTTATAGTTTTTCCTGATTTAAACATTTTTTTTTGTGAATGAATATAAACAAATTTAGACGTGTTGAGTGAAGTGAACAAAGAAATTGACGATCATATGATTTAGTAACATGAATTTGAACTGTAATCTAATCGATATGGAGCCTGGAATTTGACCATATAGAGTTTATTTTTGTAATTGAGTTATATGACATTTGTTGACCGGGATGGTTCAGTTGAGGCTGAAACAGCAGTATGTTGTTAATTACTCTTGTTCTGTGATTCAAACAGATCTGTACCTAACATGAGTGGAGAATTAGGTTTTAACACATTTAGATAATAGGGTGAAAAGTCAAATACTTTCGAAGCTGGCTGATCAAAGAGGAAGATTAGTGTTTACAAAAAATCTTGTGGTAGATGATACATGATTATATGCATTACTACCACAATATATTATATAGCCAATGAAATGAGAAGGAGCTCGGTTTTCTCTCCAAATTCTGATGCTTTCTTGTTTGGAGAGGTAGCAACTAGAAAATTTGTTAAGATGTACTGCAGACTTATGTAGAAAGCCATTTTGATTGTATCTTCCCCCTCTCCTCTTATTTGGGATGAGATTAACTTGTGAACTTCATATTCTATTGTTAGACTAGGTTATTCCTTTGCTTATTTCATTTTTGTCTTGTGTTACCTTACTTACCTATGTATCAAATTTGTCAGGATTTTAGATGTTAAATGTTGAGCTTCATATTGGTAAAGAATGAGATGTCCATGACTATCTACTTTATTTCATATTTCATTTTTGTCTTGCGTTACCCGTGCATCAAATTTGTCAGGATTTTTGATGTTAAATGTTGAGCTTCATATTGGTAAAGAATAAGATGTCCATGACGATCTACTTTTGTTCCCTTCCTTCTTATGGAGGTACTTGTTTTCGCTGCGTGTTTTTCTAATGTCTTTGTTTATGCTTGCATTTGCAGAAAATTTATTCGCTTGAGCAACAATCAACTTTGGACATATGCATTTTCTAGGAGATTGTATTTCTCTGCTATAATGATCTTATAATAGACTAAAATTATTTAGTGGAGGTGGAAGATGGCAATCAGTTCAGAAGAGCATACCGAAGATTATCTCTTTAAGATTGTTCTTGTTGGTGATTCTGCTGTTGGAAAATCAAACTTGCTAGCAAGGTTTGCTAGAGATGAGTTTTACCCTAACTCAAAGTCAACTATTGGAGTTGAGTTTCAAACACAAAAGATGAAAATTGATGGAAAAGAAATTAAAGCGCAGATCTGGGATACAGCGGGACAAGAGCGGTTCAGAGCTGTAACGTCTGCATACTACAGAGGTGCAGTAGGAGCTCTGTTGGTATATGATGTCAGTAGGCGGCAAACCTTTGATAGCGTTGGAAGGTGGCTTAATGAACTTCAAAGTAAGAACCTTTACTTTAAGCATTTTAATTTGAACCCAAGATTTATTTTGGCATAGGCATGGATACTTTTGTTTGCATGTCCATTTGTATCATCAGTGAAACTTCATCCTTCAAGTTCATAGGAGTAAGATGAAGAAACATAATCCTTGTGATTATTGTATGTTGTTGAAATTTCTTTTCTCAACACATTAATTTAATAACCTGCTACATAAACTTCCATTTAGGATAATTAACCGTGATGTGAGCTGTATGCTGTCCATAAATCTTTATTTTGCTCTTTGCCTTTTCAATACCATGAATTGGGCATATAAAGGTTGTCAAATAAGCAGGATAATGACGTGAAGAATTTAGGGGCCACAATGAGTTGTTGTGCTTGAATCTGAACTATGGCTCCTTTGAATTGTATGATTCCATTAAAATTCAGTGCTGATGGTTTTGAATTTCATGTTGGCAGCCCACTCTGACATGAATGTGGTGACCATACTAGTAGGCAACAAGTCGGATCTCAATGATGCTAGGGAGGTGACCACAGCAGAGGGCAAGACTTTGGCGGAGGATCAGGGCTTGTGTTTCATAGAAACATCAGCACTAGACTCTTCCAATGTGAATGCAGCATTTCAGACAGTGGTAAAAGAGATCTATGAGATCTTGAGCCGGAAGGTGTTGCAGTCTCATGAGCTGAAGAAAGACGAGCCAGCCTCACTGAGCAATGGAAAGACAGTGGTTCTACAAGAAGGAGAAGAAGGGGGGGAGCAGCCGGAGGCTAAACAGGGCGGCTGTTGTTCTTCTTAGCATGGAAACCTGTTGTTATTTTTAAGTAATGGTGAGAAATTTCCTTCCCTTGGAAGCCTTCAAGTGTCTTTGATAATCTCAGAGTATTATTTTGTTAATTGATTGTGAATCATATTCTATAGATTCTCCTTGTTTGTGGATGGCCATTTATATCTGGGGAGAAAATTAAGGGGTTAGATGTAAATGATTTGGAAAAAGACTTGAGGGTTGAGCAATCCAACATGTTTCCTGTTTTTTCCCGGCTGTTCCAGTGTTTCTTTTCATTCCCTGAAGCAGTTATTCTTGAATATTGATGTAATTAAGGGTTTAGATCTAAACTGATGATCTGAAAAGTGAAAACAATGGTTCACAAAGCTGGATTATTAGTGTGAAATGGGAATACGACAAATGCAGATGTGCAGGGGCTATGCATACGGTCCACAGGCTAGACCGAAACTCCTAGGTGAACCTTGGATCGTGGCCTTCTAGAACCTGACCATTATTGTCCAATACACCCCGGTTGCAGTCTGGACCATAAAGGCCGGTCTAATTGTCAATTTTATTTCTAGTTTAGGATTTGGTTTGATTTTTTTTAAATATTTTATTTTGGTTTAGTTTGGTTCAATAATTTTATTTATCAGGGTGCATTAAATATAGTTTGTTTGACAAAAAATATATGTTGTTTTCGGTCCAATCTGGTCCTCGCTTCAATTAACGGTCTTTGATCGAGATTGGACAGTAAAATCGTGAACCAAAGGCTACGCTATATCATATAACACTCAGGGCTACGCTTTTGAACTTCACTTGAAATCAATTTACACACATTAATTGTTGATTTTATTTCAAGGAGTAAACAACCTCTATTAAACTTGTTATGCAGAATACGATATATAATAGAATTTTAACGAACAAAACATGAAATAACACATACTTTTTTTGGATTGCAGATAATTAGGAGAGATGGATAACGATATAATACTTGGAATATCTAAACAAGAATACTTAACGACCAAATATCAGTCGTTAAAAGTCCAAACAATGATAGACAAACCCAAGTAACCAACTCTGTCCTGGATTCCGAGCTAGAAGAGTAATTAACCGCCGACTAAATAGTAAACGTGCTAAAGGTGACATCTAGAAAAGGAATATATATATCGATTGTTCTATTTTCTTCGAAAAAATGTGGTTTTTTAAAAAAAAAAATTGTATAAAAAATACGAAATTGTTTCCCTCACTTTCTGCTGATATGCTCATTGTCCCGTGTTGTGAGTTGCATCGTATGGGAATTTGCAGGCCAACCCCAAACGGCAGCAAATACCCAACTTTCGCCCGGTGTCCGGCAAAGTAACTGCCGTAAAAAATGCCACGTCTCCGGCGTCTGCCACCGAATTCCAGTATGCAGGTACTTATTCCGCCAACTCTTTTCTCTCACCCCACCACCACCGACACCATTACCCACCACCGTTGCCACCTTTCTAGCTCCATTTACTGGAATCCACGAGACGAATTCAAGCTATCCCGCCCGGAGCTACTCCCTCGAATCTCCCGCATGCTAGTCCTCCACCGCTTCAATTCTATCGCAAAGCTGTCCTTCCAATTCTCTGATGACCTCGTCGATGACATCCTCTACCATCTCCGCTTCAATCCTGACCCTTGTATCGAATTCTTCCAATTAGCACTACAGCAACCGCGATATAGACCTGGATACAAATGCTACTGTAAAATTGTCCACATATTGTCCAGGGCTCGGTTGATTGTTGAAACTAGGGTTTATTTGAATGAGCTGGTGGATCTTTGCGAGGCCAATAAACCTTCTGTTTCCACCGTTTGGGAAGAATTGGTTACGGTTTATAGGGAATTCAGTTTTTCTCCCGACGTTTTCGATATGGTGTTGAAGGTTTTTGCTGAGAGGGGATCGGTGAAGAATGCACTCTATGTGTTTGATAATATGGGCAACGTTGGATGTCAGCCAACCTTGCACTCTTGTAAAAGTCTTCTCAGCAATTTAGTTAAAAAAGGAGACAATCATACTGCGCTTCTCGTATATGATCAGATGACTGCAATTGGGATTGTGCCAGATGTATTTATGAGTACTATAGTCGTTAGTGCCTATTGTAAGGATGGAAGAGTGGCCGAAGCCGTTGAGCATGTCAACGAATTGGAAAAACAGGGATTTGAGCTTAATTCCATCACTTATAACAGTTTGATTGATGGCTATGCTATAGTAGGTGACATGGTTCGAGCTAATAAAGTGATGAACTTGATGTCTGAAAAAGGATTACCAAGAGATGAAGTTACTTATACCCTTTTGATAAAGGGTTACTGCAAAGCTTCAAACATGGATGAAGCTGAGAACGTGCTTCGTCAAATGGAATCCAACTCCTTAGTTGCAGATGTTCACTCTTATGGAGTGTTGCTAGGTGGGTATTGCCAAATAGGGAACATGGTTGATGCTATTAGGATTCGAGATGAGATGCTCAGAGCAGGTTTCAAGATGAACTTGCACGTATGCAACTCATTAATTAAGGGATATTGCAAATTGGGCCAGGTTGATAAAGCTAAATCCGTGCTCATTTGCATGAGAGATTCAGGCCTTACGCCAGATTGCTACAGTTATAGTACTCTGATGGATGGTTATTCGAGGGAAGGGCAGATAAGTGATGCTTTCAAGCTTTTTGATGAGATGGTGGGGGAAGGAGTTGAGCCTACTGAAGTAACTTACAATACTTTACTAAAATGTTTATGTCGTAAAGGAGCATTCTCGGATATGCTTAATTTCTGGGGTTTTATGTCAAAAAGAGGTGTGTCCCTGAATAAGGTTGGTTATTGCACCCTTCTTGACGGCCTTTTCAAGATGAGAAATCTTGACGGGGCCTTGAAATTGTGGAGCGAGATGAAAGTGAAGGGGTTCAGCTCTACGGTTGCATTCAATGTAATGCTAAATGGACTTGGTAAGAGGGGGAAAATGGTTGAGATGGAAGACATTTATGACAAAATGGTGGAGCTAGGATGTTCACCTGATGCCGTTACTTACAGAACATTAATTGATTGCTATTGTAAGTTGGGAGATCTGGGTAAAGCCTTTCAAATTAAGGCTATAGTGGAAAGTCATTCTATTTTTCCATCAATTAAGATGTATAATTCTCTTATCAATGGCATTTTTCAATTTGGAAAAACAGACAAAATCTCAAGTCTTCTTGCAGAGATGAATGCAAACGGCTTGAGTCCGAACATCATCACCTATGGTTCTCTTATTGCTGGTTGGTGCAAAGAAGCAAAGCTGGACAAAGCATTTACTACATATCATGAGATGATAGACAGCGGTTTTGCTCCTAACGTTGTTATATGCTGCACACTGGCTAGTACTCTGTATAAGGTAGGTAGGATTGATGAAGCGAATAAACTACTGTATGAAATAGTAGACATCAATATTTCAGCTGACCATAAATTGCTTGTTGAGTCGCCTGACATGGATGGAAAATATTTTCTTCATAACATTGTTGACCAATTGGAAAATCTGCCCATCCCCAAGAACATCGTCTCCAATATTGTGATTCTAGGGCTTTGCATGTCTCGAAAAGTGGATGATGCAAGGAAAGTGCTTGCAAAGTTGATGATGAAGGGCTTCGCTCCAGATAATTTCACATACTGCACTATGATACATGGCTACTCAGCTGCTGGTAAGGTGAATGAGGCTTTCATTTTACGGGATGAAATGCTGAACAATGGTCTGGTACCTAATATTGCTGTCTACAATGCTCTTATTGGTGGCTTGTGTAAATCTGGGAATCTGGATAGGGCAGTCAAACTCTTCTATAAGCTTCCATTGAAAGGGCTAGCTCCTAACCTAGTCACTTACAATACCTTAATTGATGGGTACTGTAAAGTTGATAAAACTAGCGAAGCCACCAAACTCAAAGATAAGATGGTAGTAGAAGGGATTTCTCCTTCATTTGTGACATTTTCCACCTTAATCAATGGCTTATGCAAGCAAGGAGATACGAAGACATCACTGGACCTGTTGGATCAGATGATTATTGCAGATCCTAGCGTCATGAAATATCGTGCATTAGCACAAACATACATCAGAAACGGAGATTTTGAGAATATGTTCAGGCTTCATAAGAAAATCCGAACAGGAGGCAGTGTTCCTTGTGCTCTTTATAAGAAAGATATAGTTTCTGGACCTCATCGTGAAAGTCGCTCTGAACGTACGTAGCATAATTTGCATATTTTCTCAATGGAATCTTTTGATGCTGGCATAATTTAATTCAGCAAGGGAAGCTGTGGACCTAATGTTTGCTTGATTTGAAGGTATATAGCTGAGCTTCTTGAGTGAAATGCTTTTGAATTTTCATTTGATGAGATAGTCCCGTGATGAATGAGCTTATTAAAAATCAAGAAAGAAAGAAAAAAAAAGTGCTGGTTGTTAGATTAGCTACATTTTGCCTAGTTCATATTAGATGCTTCTGAACTTTATGTTTTTTACCATCCCACCTTTAAAGGAAATTTGGATTATGACTTGCAGGTGTAGTCTTGGTGTATTTTGAGCAGATGCTACCAAGTTGCATTCAAGTGAGTTAAATGAAACTCTTTTATTATTTCAGTTATCATGAAAATTTCGATTAGAACTCTTAGCTTTATTATAAGTTAATTGTTCACTGATTTTTTTACATCAGCAAACGTTTAGCTGTTCCCTTTTGTAGATTCTTAGGCATGATATATCCACCAATAAACAACATTTTATAAGCAGATAGCAACGCACATAACACAGCAGGCTGCTGCAGTCTCCCTTCTCAGAGACCTCAGGGTGAGAGAAGATTGTACGGCGAAATTAAGGGTTAAGGTAGCCATCTAAATCTCTTTTCAAACTTCTTCACTTGTTCTGCACTAATGAAATGTATGTTTATGTATGACAGCCTGCGTGAATGAACTGGACAGATATCGCTTGTAGTTGTAGGATAAATGATCGTATGATCTTAGTGCCCGTTTGGTTGGAGTGGTGGAATGGAAACGGAATGGAATCGGTTAAGGGGAATGAATGGAAATGGAATTGATTAGATTACTTTCATGTGTAAAAAAACCTCTAAACAAACATAGTTTTTTATTGATTCGGAATCATTCCGTTACCGGAAATGATTCAATACCAAACAAGATGATTGTTCAATATAAGAATAGAAGATGTGTTTGAAACCAAACTTTGGAATAGGGGATATTCAGTTGAAACGCGTACTAATATTTGTGATCGATTGTTATTGCCTTCTTTACTAGTTTCTACGGTATTTGGCTTGGGTGAGGTAAGAATTGAAAAAATTAACACAAATTTTACCATTTAAGTTATAAATTTTGATTATTACAAATGTGCTACACTTGTCAAGTTCTGAATGGTACGGTGTTAAATATTTTCGAGCAAAATAAGATATTATAAAAGAAAAACTATGTATAGTATATAGGTCGTTATAAAGATATAGCAGATAACGTAAATTGCCTCCGTCCAATACAAATATACAGTTAGGTTATGGCTAAAAAATATATATATTGCAGTTGGTGTATGTGTCAGATGTCGCACCTCTTACGATACCCATTATTCGGGAACTACTCTACACTCACAAATTTGGAATAATTATTAAAATTATCTCAAACCTTAAGAGTATGAACCCTAACCCTCAACCCTCAAAATTTTAAATGTGTATATATGTATCCTATGATTTTGATAGGATTATTATTGAAAATTATCCCAAGCTTTAAGAGTGTGAACCCTCAACTTTTAAATGTGTATATATGTATCCTATGATTTTCATAGGACAATTATTAAAATATCCCAAACTTTAATAGTATGAACCCTCAACTTTTTAAATGTCTATATATGTATGCAATGATTTTCATAGGATTATTATTAAAACTATCCAAACTTTAAGGATATTAACCCTCAACTTTTTAAATGTCTATATGTATGCTGTGATTTTCATATCTAGTATGAACTATCGACCCTCAACTTTAATTGTGGACATACTAGTCACCCCAAAGTTACAAGAGATTATGCAAAATATTTTTCAATACTACCCTACCCTTCCTTAGTTCCTTTTCCTCGTCAACTCTATAAATTATATTCATACCCTTTTTATGCCAAATACTTGTCTAATTTATTTTCAAATTCATCTGATATCGTTTACCAATTTTTCAAATCCTTTATCTTGAACTAGTCAATCAGTTTTAGCTTTAACTACAATAAAATCATCTTATCGAACAAACACTATAACATGTCAAATAACACCCTTTTTAAGTCAAACACCTATCTAGTTTATTTTCAAATTTATCTGATATCGTCAACCAACTTTTCAGATCTTTTATCTTGATCTAGTCTATCAATTAAAGCTTCAACTACAATAAACTCACCTTACCGAACAAACACTATAACGTGTCAAACGGACAATGTACAACCGTTTACGAGTTAAGACTTGTCCTAAATATGTTGGCTTTTACAAAAAAATGTAAGTTGTAAATTTTCATGATAAACTTGGAGAGTGATATAATATTGTGAATATGTGATATAAGACATGAGAAGAAGATACTAAGAAAGAAGGGAAGTCCATAACCACAGGGCAAGAACAGAAGCACATGTCAAGTTGTCAACCTCAATTAGTACCATTTCTCAAGTTACAACTATACCCACTGGTTTCATTCAGAATTTTGAGATCCTTGGGCCCCACTTTCTTTATGACTCTTAACCCTCCATAGAAACAGACACTTTTTCCCATCCCTCATTTTTACCCTTTTTTGTCTTTGGCAATTCATGAAAGGGACAATGTAGATGTGCCCTTGTGGCACTCTCACCTGCCATGGACTTTGGATAAATACATCCCAACATACACCACATAGCACTTTACCCATAACTTGATGCTTACTTCCACAATCAGAAAATCCTAAAGTAGCAAACATTACCCACAAATGCACCTAACTCAAATCTCTTCTTAACAAACTCAACTTCAGCCAAAGAGAAGAATCTCATAATCATAATAATAGATGGTAGTAATAGTATTGCTGAACAATGAAGCAACAATGGTATGAAGTTCACAAGAAACAATTGACAGCTTTAGGTGACTGAAACTAGAGGATCACTTCAAGGTAAGAAGGACCAAATGTCAAATTCTTCCTCCTAGTATAGTAGTATCACAAAGAGATGCTCAGATGCATGAAATTCATCATACCACATGTAGTTCTGATTTACATCTCAACAAGATACAACAAAAAATGAAAATTCAACAAATGTAACATAAACTTTGTAATCAATCCTATATAGACAAAAGTTGAGACCGCGTAAATGATGATGACCGAACCTGCGACGATTTACGTCAAGTGCTCCCAATCAGATCAAACTCTAAGCCCGAAGGTTTCTCTATAGAAATAGAATTACATAAAAACTGAACTGATTTAGCCAGAATCTTTTCTTCTTCTTTTTTGGTTTTTGTAAACCTAGTAATGTATTTTCAGCATCCTAGTAAGCAATTCCTGCAAAAACATAAACAAAAACAAGGAAAGAAAAACATCAGAAGGACTACTCAACTTCATCTTACATTTGTAGGGAAGAATGTAAACAGACGTGCAATAAAACAGATTATGGAATTTTCGTGAGTAGAAAAGAGAGTTTGATACACTAACTCATCCTTCACAAGGTACACAAGTGCAATAACAAAGAGAAGCAATCTTGGGGTGGGACTATAGATAAAGCATTTCAAAATGTGGATTTGCTATAGAACTGAATTGCAGAATGCCCGAGCAAGAATCAACACAAGGATAGTTGAAGAAGGTTATTCATCGTTTATCTTAGATATAAAGTGATTAATTTCCACTTCTACCCTAATATAGTGAGAACCTTTACAGATATCAAAGCTGAGTTCATGCTTTAGAGTATCATTAGCTTGTGTGACTCGCAAATGAAGTGATCAATAAGTTACTTTCACCAACTACACCACCACAGTTTTTAAACCTAAGAGTGCATCTTAAAGCCAAATTGTGCATAGACAAGATATTTAAAGAATAAATAAAACAGAGCTCTCTTACCTCTATTTGATTGTCTAGGAGTAATGCTACAACTACCAACATAAACCGGGGTTTTTGTGTGGAACTTCTGAAGTTGCATTTCCTAGTCCAAGTTCATATGAAGAGGATCCCTTTAACTCAGGAGACGAAGAAAGCCAAGACAGGCCACCACTACCACCACCATACAAGCCCTGAAAATTATTAGTCTCAAAACCGCCATTTGACCCAGAAAATGATGATCCGCCTAGTACATTGTTTACATGGTTCAATCCAAGATTGACATCAGCACGACCACTATTGAGACTGCGAATGCTGCTTGGAGAACTGGCCTGATCACCAGTGTGACCAGATATAGGAGAAGATCCCCAGATGGCTTCAATTCTATTGAGAGCTCCTGTTGAGTTATCTCCGTATCTAAATCCATTTAACGAACTATTGGAGTTAGTAGGATATGTAGTATTCGTGTTGCTCCCGTTTCCCCACAAACTCCAAGATGTTGAATTGAAGGAAGAACTGCTGCCTCTGTCAGTTCCATCATACTCAGCAAAGTTATCATTCCATTTAGCATTTCCACCACCATAAAATGCATTCAATCCGCGTTCATAGCCCATATTGTTCATTAAATTCACAGAATCCCTGTTGTTTGGACTCATTCTCATCTCGTTAGCCAGCGGTGAACCGTAAGAAGGTGGTCCGAATGAAGGGAAACCGTTACGACCAAGTGGCACTGGACTATGCCTATCATCCATTCGTAACCCAAGCCCTCCAAAGCTTGGATTATACATATTGAGGAAGCTACTAGCCCTATTGAGACCAAAGGTTGCACCAAATTGAGCACGGCTTGGTCCAGGAGAGAGCTCCTTAGGAACAGCACGCTTCACCTCAACCATTTTTCCACTAAGCTCATGGAATGTTTTAATCAACACTCTCTCCACTGCGTCTTCAGAATCAAAAGTGATAAATCCAAAGCCTCTTGGCCTTTGAGTGTTGTGATCATACATAACAACAACGTCTGTGATCAGCCCAAACTGGTCAAAGTACCTTTTAAAGTCACTCTCCGTTATAGTAGACGGCAAACCTCCTACGAATATTTTCTTTGTGCGGATTGGGCCTGGTGATCCTTGAAAGCTGATGTTTCCATTTTTGTTCAGTATCTGCTGGTCATCCCTAGGAACAGCCTTCTTTGCCTCGACCTAGCATTAAACCGTAATCAAATGCTAAGATATTTCATACTCGTTAATCAAAAAAGCCAGACAGAAAATACAGAGCAATTGGTTCACACGAAACACTTAGGCGGATTCGAATAATATGACAATCAGATATTCCGGAATTTTGAGTAAAAGCTGTCATTGATTACTGTCACTGAATAAATCTCAAGTCAAATAAAATGTATCAACAAATTAAAATGCATCCCAGCTGAACTTAATTAGCCTATCAAACAAACAGCATTCTTTTATCTGATGACATATTGCTAATTCCTTGTATGAAATTGAATCATAACAGCAAAATTCCAATTAGAGATGTGAATAAACTTACTGTTCTACCATCTAGGATATGTTTTAGCTGAACAACTCTCTCTGCCACAGAGGGATCAGCATAGATGATGAAACCGAAACCACGGGCTCGCCCTGTGGTTCGATCCTTCATAATCACAGCTTCCACAACTTCTCCAAAAGTCTGGAAATACTCCCTCAGCCTGTCTTCGTTTGTGTCCCATGAAATCCCCCCCACGAAAAGCTTCCCCGGTTCCATTGATGATCTGCAAAAACATCATTGACAAATATTTACACAATCACCAAAATTCAAACGCATAAAAAATTACAAATGAAAATCGTCATCAAACTTCCAGCTAGAAACATACGCCAACTCCGATCCAAATACAAACCGAGCAGCAACAGATTTCACAATTCAATAAAAATAAAAAATAAAAAAACACAGTATTAAAAAAATCCAATCGATCGGAACGAGAGACAACAAATCATCGCAAAAACGCATACATTTTCTGAAATAAATTTCAAATTTCAATCCAGAAAACATGAGATCTTCTGACACAGATCGACGATCAATACATGAGAATCCAAAACGTAAAGCAAAAGAGAAAACTTATGAATCCTAGGAGAATTACCAAATCGATGAATGAGGGTGAGAAGATATTTCAAGATCTGAGAGGAGGCACAAGAAGAACAAAGAGAGCAAAAGAGGTCACCCCTTTTCTCTCGCTCTTTTTCCTCCTCTCCTCTTTGGTGTATTCTCTTCTTAGCCCTGTTGCCTTCTCTACAAAGGTTTTTTTTGTTTATCTGATCGATTATGGAAATGGGGGAGGAGAATTAATATACAAAAGGGAAGGGATTGCAAATCGTAGGAGGCGGAGAAAGGATCTGTGCAAAAATGGATTTACAATCTAAAAATATAAATAATCAATTCGAAATGCAAAAAAAAAAAAAAAAAAAAAAAAAAAGCAGAGATGGAGAAGAAGAGAGAGAAGGAGAGAGAGGTAGCTTTGGCTGTCCTCTCAATTCTCATGTAGAAGAGGAGACGAAGAAAGATGGTGACTTGCCAGTTTTATGTCTGTTTTCAGAAAATCAGTGTGCTCTTTTTTTATTATTATTAAATACCATTTTTTAATTATAAATTTATATTGTTTTATTACAATCTAGTGTCGTAAAATTTCCCCCCGGGTATATTCAGACAGTAAATATCTAATAAATTATAAGAAAAAAGCATTCCACTAAAAATACTTGTATGTAAAGGTATAGGATTGTTGATTATTTTGTTAAACGTTTGTCGATTTAGAAAGTCTGCCTTTTTTACAATAACAAAAAAAAAAAAAAAAAGCTATAAAAATTGATAATAATTTTTGAAAATTATAACTAAGATTTTCATAGATAATTTCAATCAAAAATCCCACATCTCTAAATTAGTTTAAGGTTTTCCAATCCGAAAAGGTTTAAAAACAATTCAAAAAATTTAACATAAAATTTTGTCAAAAAAAACCTAGTAACGTGGATTTTTTTTTTCTTTTTCTTCTCTTAATCTAGTACATTAATTTAAAATGGAAATTGACCGGAGCGACAACGAGTAATTTATCGACTCCTTTAATCTTAATCAAATCCCCTACCGAGCAAACCTTTATTGAAGACTTGGAAACTTCATTGATACCTAAAATTGAAAAACCAAATATATTTATAACCCGATTCAACGAAATTATTTGGCCTGAAAATGACGATTATATATAAACAATATGATAAAAAATAATTTGAAGTAAACCGACATGAAATGATCCAATAACACTTTTAAAAATAACAAAATTTTAAACCGATTCACATCAACTCAACTAAACCTCTAATAAGTGATTAGACCCAAACTAATATGAAATGACTCAAAACCGATTTACACCAAAATCGTCATATCTACTGTTTAATGTCCACCCACCGCTCTAAAAGACGAGGTATTTTGGTCATTAAACCCGACCTAATCGAAAAAAGCTCAAAACAGTTTTATCACAATCTAATACTTGTAAAAAGAATTCGGATAATTTCAGACAACAAATCTCTCAATGAAAAAGAATTCCACTAATAATGTGGTATATTTTATATATACTAAAACACTGGTGATCCGCTCGTCAAAATTGATCCGGAAATGGTAATTAGGTTAATATGGTCGTCGATTATCTTGTTAATCTCGTGTCTATTTAGAAATGTGTAATATTTATCTATACCAACAAATAAAAGATAGGAAAATGATAATATTTTTTGGAAATTATAACTTAGGGTGTGTTTAGTTTGAGCTTATTGGAGGTTATTTTAGCTTATTTTTCATGAGGCTATAATTTGTAGGTGTTTAGTTTTTTTAGATTATTAAAATAACCTGGGTGGTTTATTTGAGCTTATAAACCCCAAAATATAACCTTCTATCCCCAAGGTTATACGAGGTTATATTTTGATATGTGTCTTTTTACAAAAAAATAATCCCCAAAAAATACACAACTAAACACCAAATAACAAATAACCTCATTTAGATTAAAAACTCAAATATAAGCTATAACCTCATTTAGATTAAAAACCCCAAAATAAGTCCATCTACAACTAAACACACCCTTAATATTTTTTTGTTAATTTTAATTAAAAATATCCAACATCTTTAGGGAATCTCTCATGTAGTATACTCTTCAGATCAAGACTAAGTAAGTCCAAAGACTTACCAGAGAAGTTGCAAACAACCAAGTCAACCTATAGTTAGTTTATTGCATCTTGCAACACGTGTAAAGAATATAAGATTTCTCGTATTAAATTTCTCGCTTCAAACATCAATTAAATTCAATCCTTTAAATTTAATTTGTTTTACGACATTTCCCGAATCTTAATTTAATTAATTAATTAATCTTTTAATTAATTAATCAAATTTCGGCAGCGTTACATTTTACCCGAAGGCAATTTCGAAACCAGCTGTTATCAAATCTTGTCATTCAAACAACATAAGATCATCAGAATAATTAAACGAACATAATGGAATTTACATTTATCCATTTTGAGAAGCATAAGGTCAATTTAGACCAAATCGCAATACAAAAAAACGAATAAATTCATAACTTATTCGTTACTAACCCAATTGACGAACCGAAAGAAGATTCGGAATCACAACGACGAAGGTTACGGTCGAAAACCACCAAATTCACCGGAAACTGAGCGATGGAACCGGCCAGGTTAGGGATATGCACGACCTGGACTTAACTTCGACGGAAACGCGAAACGTTGGTACCAAAATGAAGAGAATGAAGAGAGGAATCCGAAACCTCAAACAGAATTGAAATCGGATTACAAACTAAGAGTAGATATGAGTTTGAAAGTTTAGAGAAATCAGAGTTTTTACGAAGAAATGTGAAATGAAATGAATTAATAAATGAATTTCCGCTATTTATAGCGAAGACAATAATTATCCTTTAGCGAAGTCGATAATTATCTTTTAACCGATCCGAAGGCGGTTTGAGCCTCTTCTCCAAACTTCTCGAAATTGGAGTAATATATCTGGAATACTGTGTGGATGATTATTCCACAAATTACTCGAAAAACGCGTAATCTTAAGCCACCTTTCTTAGCCGCTAAGAAACAAAATAGCGACTCTTTTGGCCGTTTTGCTTTTTCATATTATTTCACATATAGGACATATCGGATGTCCTGATCATTTCTCTCAACTACAGTTTTATTAATTGGAGCTCCCAAATGCTCCAAATAATATCGGAGGGGGGAAATTATTCCCCGGAAGAAAAAGTGAAAATTTCCTCACAAGTCCAAAATTACATCAAGAACATAATGGTGGAATTCATACTCATTTACGCACTGTTTGCGAGTTATGAGTCAATTACTATCGATGATTAAGTTAATCATCATTAATTAGGATTAAGAAATCCTAGCTTGTACATTTGTCACTTCAGCGGTTTTGATTGGATAGGTCCTTACAACGAGACCTTCTAACTTTTACGCACTTAGGGCTACTTTAAAGGGGCCACGAAGGCTAAAACAAGGTTTCAATTTCGGGGAACTCCATAAAAATCTCTTCATTTTTCATTTCAATAAAGTGGAGGAAAAGAAACAGGTTATGAACGATGGTCCATGGTCGTTCGACAAGGTACTTGCCATGCTCAAGGATCCGGGGAATTTGCAGCCCTCAAAGATGGTATTCACTCATACACCTTTCTGGATTCGAGTCTCAGATCTTCCGATCGGAACAACTACACTGCAGTTGGCAAGGGATTTCGGTGAACTAATGGGCGGTTATCTGGCTACAGATGAGGAGAGTTTGAAATAACAAGTTGCTTTCTAACGGTTAGAGTATTATTGGATGTAACGAGAGCCTTGAGGAGAGGCTTTCTCTTCACAGTGAATGGAGAGCGGATTTGGGCACCGGTTCAGTACGAGAGGCTAACAAACTTTTTCTGCATCTGCGGGAGGATCAGTCATGTGGAAGGAGATTGCACTACTGATGATGCAAAGGAGTATCAAAACGAATACAATGATGGTTTAAGAGCTCCAGTCTATAAGGCTCAGAAGGAGAAACAAGGGCAATACCGGGTAGGCACGGACAAGAAGGGTGCACTAGAGGAGAATACTTTGAATAGAGGGGCCACACACGAGGAGATGAACTTATCTATATATATATATATATATATATATATGTATATATATATATATATATAGGGATGGAATCAAGTAGGAACCATTGTTACGGTAAGAAATAAGAACCTATATGAGTTGTCGGATTATATGATGGACGTCCAAGATTTAATGAATTATATAAGGTAAATGTGCATTGTCTTGATTAAATAATTTTTTTATTAGGTAATTAAGTATAAATGGCATTTAAAGTCATTACTAATTAGGAAACAAAATATTGTTACTGGCCTTTTTTCAAATTTGTTTTAGTAAATTTTATTATGAATATAAATTAGAAATATTAATATTTTCTTTATTCGTGTTTATATATTAAATAAATATTCGGGTTATATTTTCTTATAAATTTATATTTACTATCAAGTATTATACAAAGAGCATGCACGAGTATGTTTTTTTTTTAAAAATATGCACGATTAAATATTATTGCACGTGTAGTTTAAATATTGCACATTTTATGTACCACTTTATTTATTATTACACGTATATTTTATGTTTTTTTTTGAAAGCATGCACTAGTAAATGAAAGAGAGATAGAAATAGAATGCTTACTCGTGCAATATTAAATGAATGAGAGATAATATGCACGAGTAAGTTGCATTGAGTGCACTAGTAAGTATTGCACGATTTATGTTTTTTGAAAGCATGCACGAGTAAGTGCACTAGTAAGTATTACACGTTTTATGTTTTTTAGAAAGCATGTACGAGTAAGTGCAAATGAACATCTATGTGCATGTGCATGTATTTGTTGTGCACATGTACATTTCGTGCATATATTATAATATTACACAATGTACGATCAAATGATATGTATCATGCACGTTAAGTTCAATTTATGAGCAAGACGCCGGAATGGATAAAATAAATAAAATCAAATAATAGTTTATCTTAATTGTGTCAAGTTATATATAATGGTAGTAAATACCTTTTGAAGTTTAAAAGGTAATCATGTACATCTATCCTAAAATATCAATCATCTAATTAATATGCAAAAATAATATTGAATCATGATCGTTGATTTTATTTAATCATGTGGTCTAGATTGGTTCTTATTTTTTACTGTAACTATGGTTCTTACTTGATCCTATCCCTATATAGGTATATATTCTATTATTGTTTTTGGTAAAGTTAAAAATCAAAACAGAATTTTAATACACAATATTCCAATTACGCAAGCTCAAAATAAATGATCAATTACGCAAGCCCAATAGGGTTTACCAGTTACACAAGGCGAGTTACACAAGGCTATCGATTTGCACAAGCCTATCGATTTACACAAGGCTATCGATTTACACAAGCCTATCAATTTCAATTTACACAAGTCTATCGATTTACACAAACCTATCGATTTCGATTTACACAAGCCTATCGGATTTATCCATTTGATTTTTATAAATGTTGTCATGTTTTTTTTCCATATCATTTGAAAGATAATAATTTATCGAAAAAAGAAATTCAATGCACTAATAATAAAAAAAATACTATCAAAATGAAAAATCACAAAGTAGTAGACGAACTAAACATCATAATAAATGATAAGAAGAAAAAAAACTGGACCAACCCAATACATCAACCATATACTTATGACTCGAGTTGATGACGGTTCAATTGTGATTGCTTAGTACAAACCCTAAACCGTTATTGTATTTTTATATTCAATTAATTGAGAATGATTTAGTTACATTTTGGGTAGGTTTTCTAATATTAATCTTAAAATTATTTTTTCATAGTAAATTACTTTTACTCGCCAACGTTTTCTAAATCCTTTTTTTTTGGGATAATTGCATGATTAATTTTTTTCGACTCGAAATTGCTCATATTCAACTTCTTTTATTGAAGTAGTTTTGTGTACTTGTTTTCTAAGAAGTCTAAATTACATACGCTCTTTTACGTAATTATGTCGATTAAAAAAACAATTTATCTAAAATCCCAGGAATAATTATGTATTAATAATGAATTTTGGAGCATGAAAGCCTATAACATACAAAATTTATTTTACTTTGAAAATAGAAATCAACACACGCTATTTCAATTGGCCCTGACAGATGTGTTAAACTCCATTACAGTTTATACTCGACAATAATTAATGTTTATAAGTAAATTATTGGTAGTCAATATTCGAATATTTGGTGGCGGTCCAGTCCTAATTTACATGCCAATTTCAAAATCATTGAGTCAATATAAAAAAAAAACACACTGGTCCTTTTATTTTCAATATAATAAGTCTAATGAAAATTAGAACTGTAATATATAAAAAATTAAACCTTAAAATAAGAAAAACGACTCAAATACTTATTTATTTTTTAATTACATTTTTAAATTGGTTAACCAGTTGGAAGAATGAATAATTTTGAGGTTTACTATTTACTATTTTTCATTGTTGGTAATCAAGGATTCAAGGATATATAAAAAAATATGAAAAAATAATATGATTTTGATATTTGATTGCTGCTCACACTAATTACATGTCAAATAGTAACAATAATGTAAAAAATATAATACTTATACTTGAACGCTAATTAAAGTATTTCTTTATAAAAAAAAATTCTTTGGATAAATTGAATATTATTATTTTAAAATAATTCTAGACGTTACTGATATCAATGTTTCTTTCGTAACCTGATAAATGATTTCTCCATACTGTATTTACGATTTACAGTGGTGACTGGCACTCTGGCAGCCAACCTAAAACAAAAAATAATACAAAATATATGATAATAATTTTTTTATTAAATTTGAATTTGAGAATTCGTAACATGGCTTCTTGCTTCTTGTTGGGACAAGGCATAAATGACTTGTCATAGACTTAATAATATGTGATATTAATGTACATTTGAGAAATCGTAAACTGATAAATGATTTATTTTTATTAACAGAAAATATATCTAATTGAAGAACCTTATTTGTTTTAGGATTTATTCTTTACTTGAACTTGTAAACCATGTATTATATATATATATATATATATATATATATATATATATATATATATTAACTTAATGGCTAATCTGATACGTAAAATCCACTTTCTAAAAACATTTATTATTGTTTCTTAAAATTAGATTATAATTAATTGATATTTTAGGAACAAATGTTGATGGATTATAGGATTGGCAGAGTATATGAAAAAGTTGGGTTAGTGTATATATGATTGGGTTCTGACAAGATGTCCAATACAGATAACCTAGCACTTTAATATTTATAATGTAACTTTGTATTATATACCACTCTTATTGTTAGTTGTATATAATTAGGTAAATGTTCCACAATAACTACAATCCCATTTTTTAAGGGATTGGAAAAGGTTAACACATACAGATAATATATTTCATAACAAATATAATATATATGATTAACTTAAGTAAAATATTTGTGTGTGTATATATATACTATATAGATAGAGAGAGACGAGAGACGAGAGACGGGCAAGGGGTTTGGGTTAGGGTGCCCTACACCACCCAAAAGGGGATAAACTATATGGGGACAGCTATTCACAACACCACCACATGAACATCTATCCATCCTTTCAACTTTACATCTTTTCTTCATTATTTCCCCATTTTTATATTATAACGGCTAATCCTTTTTAATATCCATCACAATTATTGTCTTTACATCCTAATTAAATACCCCATTTTTGTGTTTAAGTGGATCAATATGGCAAACATACTTACATTTGGTATCAACTCTTTCATCATACTATTTTGCCACACCAATTGTTTCAATCTTTATGCATGTTGTTCATAAGCTTCAACTTCAACTATCTAATCAACGACTTGAGAAAGTTTTCATTCACTCTTCTACAGTCTTTTTCATAGGACTCTTCCTTTTGTTGTACAATATTATTGAATTACCTCTATATTACTTCCACCCATTAAACAAAAATCAATCAATCACATCCCTCCCTAAAAGTCACATCCTTCCACCCACATACCCATATAAATACCCATAAATACTCATTCCTTCCTTAATATGAATGGTGGAAATATGAAGCCTGATGCAAAAGGAAGACTATATATAGCTTGCTAGGGAATAGGGATTATGAATTTATAATGGATAGAAAAAATAACACCCAAAATTTTTGAAACAATACAAAAAAATTCACTATGACCATCCCTTTTGCTCTACTTCAAACTTTCCAAGGACTAACAAAATTTGGCTTCCCCAAAAGCACTGATAAACATATGACTTGACAATCACACTTCAAATTGCAAATCAGCTCTGGACTTGCTTCAACAAAGGAGTACCTATTCTATATGAAACATTCTTCAGACTTTTGTTTTAGGATGATCCGTAGATACGTGACAAACGATCATAGTGTTCCCTTTGCTAACAGCATCACATATGAGAAATGACACAACAGTTAGCTATATAAAGATGATCAGTTAGCAAAATAAGCGAAAATAACATGTACCTTTTCTGATACTGAAGGGGTGATCTTGCTCAATGCTTCCTCAAAATGGTTGGGTTTGATGGTTAAAGGTCTAGGACTCGAGCTACTCGTCTGTGATGAGAGTTTCTCTTCGAGGGCAATCATGGCAGCTTCATTCATCTATAGGAAAATAAATTTAGTTTTATCAAGGACTGGAATAAATCAATACAATGTACCAAACAAAACAACAAATTGAATCAAAACAAACCAGTGCAGAGAGGTCAGCGCCGCTGAGATTTTCAGCGGACGGGCTCTTGGCTATAGCCAACAAATCTACAGTTGCATCGATCGGTTTTTTCCTACCCAATGCTTGTAAGATTAATCCACGCTCATCTGGTTTAGGCAAATGCACGTATAGCGGTTTGCCAAATCTTCCTGGTCGAATGACAGCTTGGTCCATCACCTCGGGTCTAGCATTGTGACATAAAGCAGTTAGGAGATAGACTCGATGGAACTTTGGCTCCGTTTGGTAGAGGTAAAAATTAAGGAGATTATGATTATGAGAATTATTAGGGATGAATAATTCTCTTAATCTTGTTTGGTAAGGATATAAAGGTAATGAAAGGAATTAGATTATGGAGATTAAGGGAATTAGATTATGAGAATTTTATAATCCTATTGAACTTAGATTATAAAGATAATAAGGATTATTGGGGCTAAAATATCATTTTTTCCCCTCTTCTTTCTTCATCTATTTCATATACAACAAATTAAACACGTACTTTTTCGTAATTTACCCACAATCATATTCAATTTACCAAACACTCATTTCACTTATTTTCATACTCATCTCCTTAATTCTTCGTCTAAATAATTATCTTCAACTTCATCTACGTAATCTTGCATTACCAAACAGACCCAAACTTTGTATAAATACACGTAATTAGTAAGAACAGGTGATACCGATTGGTTGCGCCAATTACATAAACTCCCTTTCTCTGATCAGCACCATCCAACTCAACCAAAAGCTGCATCATAGGGTAAGATACAACAGTAAAACCTTTTTACATTTGATAGATTAAAAACTATACATGCTTAGTTTGAGAGGTATTATAGCAAAACTCACTTGATTTAAAAGCCTCTCAACAACCCAACCCCCTTCTTTTCCGCGTTTTGTAGTCAGAGCATCAACCTGCATATAGAGGAGAAAACCTTCTAACATCCAAAATGATACCCAATGTTGAATTATGCTAATGATGCATGGATATAGTTCTGAAATTAACAACAAAATGTAGAAGACAGGAAAACACATTTGAAGCATTGTAAAACAACCAACTTTTTTGGTACAGCTAGAATTGCTATTGCTCCTAAATAATCCGTGTTACTAGTAAACAATTTCTACTGATGGATATGGAAAAAACAAGAACATTCAGAGTGGATGGACAACAGGAACGTACCTCATCAAAGAAAAGAATGCATGGAGAACATGTCCTTGCACGATTGAATATTGTCCGAACAGCCAATTCACTCTCCCCGACATATTTATTCAAAAGTTCAGGACCCTAAAGAGTTGCACAAAATAAATAAAGCAAATTACAGTGCAGCTCAAATCGAACTCCAAGAGCATAAAAAAATTTCACAAAAAAATGAATGGGATATTGGGATGAACCTTAATATGTATGAAGTTCGCACCAGCCTCGTTGGCAACAGCCTTGGCAATAAGTGTTTTACCACAACCAGGTGGCCCATAAAGTAAAAATCCTGTCTCTGAATCAATTCCAAAGTTCTGAAAAATAATTTAAAAAACGAGATTGAGAACAAAATCATGTTATGAAGTGAGGAAGCAAATATGGAAGGCTTTGAATCCAAATGAATATAGAGGCATTCGAATCAAGGTAATGATGACAATAAAATCTCTAAACTGTAACTTCTAAAACAACTTGAAAAGTGTAAACTCAAACACTTGAAACAAGAAAAGAACACCATAACCCCAGATTAATTTAATTGTAATAAAAGTGTAAAAGAAGACACTATTACCTCGTATTCTTCAGGGTGCTTTACATGCCTAATAATAGAACGCTCGAATGCGTGCCTTAAATTATCAAGTCCACCAACATCTTTCCAATTCACATTTGGAATCGTTGAGAAGCCTTCTCTTTTTGAAGAAGGTTGGACCATTTTAGCAGCTTCCTGCAGTAACAATATTAGGTCATTGGCAGGCATACTCAGCAGAATAGATCAATTATAATCAGAGGAGGGGAATATAAGTCTTAAATTCAGAAAGTTACTGAATAGACCATAATTATTAGCCATTTAAAAAAATATTATCCATTTTTTTAAGGGGGGGAAACACACACATTTATTTACTTAACTAATAATACAATATATCTGAAGATTGGAACAATATACTTCTATACAGAAAACTGATTTTGTAAGAAAAAAATAGAAAGGCAAATACAGGTGCGCTTCCAGCGCCTTCAAGGCACAGAGGCCTTGCCCCTGGTGCCTAAGGCATGCCTTTTAGAACACTAAATGCAAAACAATATGGTACACTTTCTACCTGTTAATCACAGGAATCACAACATATGTTAAACTCAAAGGGCGTTCTGCGACATAACATATGCATCACATAAAAGAACAGATAGGATGGAACCAGTGGTTCGTTTGGGTGATAAGTCTTTTGGTTACTCAATTACCTCAAAATCAGCCATGGTTATGTTAAGCCTCTCCATTTCTTCAGGCAACCACGGTCGTTTCCACCAGTCTTCAGCAGATTCCACAACCATAGCTTCTTCAGAGAGCTCCAACTTTCTTTGGTCAATAATCCTCTTCATAGCAATGTTGCCAGCCTTATTAGTTAGAGCAGACAAATCTGCTCCAACAAAACCAGGTGTGGCCCTCGCTATTTTCAGTAAATCAAAGTCACCTTCAAGTCTAAGATTACGGGTTATAACAGAAAGTATCTCAACCCTTGCATTTTCATCTGGAACTCCCAACACAATCTCCCGATCAAATCGACCTGGTCTCCTCAAAGCAGGGTCGAGTGCATCAGGTCTATTCGTAGCCCCAATAACAAGAACATGACCTCGTCTTAAGTTACTATCTGCAGTACTAGAATCCTTATCATCTGATAGATGTCTATGGGATTCGTCCATGCAGGTCATCAATTGTGTAACTATTCGACGCTCCATCTCCCTTTGTAGATTTTCTCTCTTTGAAGCAATGGCATCAATCTCGTCAATAAATACAATTGAAGGAGCTGTCTTTTCTGCTTTCAAGAAAAGCTCCCGTATATTCTCCTCAGATGCACCTAACATTGCCCATATTAAAATAAATATAAAACTACCGGCTTCATTATGGATACTGAACATATAAATGATAGATGAACTACAATAGAAAATTAACGAGGTTCATCGTTGTACACGGATTCTTCAACATCTCCTATGACAAAAAGCAAGAACCAAGTTTCTATCATTTTGACATATTTTCAGATAAATAAGAAAAGGAGCATCAAACTAACAAAATAACATATCACAAGTAGTCAACATAGACTAAGCAATTTTTGAACATCAGCAATAAGAAATGGAGCATTACACTACCAAAATCACACATCACAACTAGTCCAGCATTGATTAAGCAATTTTTGAGGGTCAGCCCCAATTCACACTGCTTGGCCAAGCAACACACAGTCTAATATGCATACAAGATCTAACATCATAATTGGCCATTGTAAAAAATAGGCGAAAGTCATATTACATACCAGAAACACCAGAGACGATCTCGGTAGCTGAAATCTTATAGAAAGGGACACCAGTCTCGTTTGCAATTGCATGTGCCAATCTGGTTTTTCCACAACCAGGAGGCCCATGGAATAGAATCCCGGCCATGGGCTTAACCCCCAGCCAAATTGGAATATGAGGGTGATAAAGAGGCACAATCACTTCCATTTTCAACTCCTCGAGAATGCTCTTCATTCCACCCAGATCACTAAACCTTGGACCTCCGTTGCCCTTCACCTCCTCCACGGGCAAAGAACTCTTGGACACTTTAGTCTCAGTCAGAGCACCAGAACTCTGCCTCTTGGGACTCATTCCATCGCCATTAATAGACATCACTTTCTTCTCCGTCCTAGAATCCTCAACCTCCAAATTGTTCTCTAAAGCCTTTGGCTTTTCAGACTTAGATCCTCCATAGCTCTCCCTAAGCATCGACTTCGTCAAATCAAACTTTGGCTCAACCTCTTCCCCGTAAATTGCATCCGAAGAATAAGAAGAATGAGAATCGTCGGAACTAGCTTCAGAGTCTGATTCCGATGATTCCGAATGCAACTGCCGGAAAAAATCATTATCCAATCGCCGCTTTTTTTTGCAAGCAGGGCTGCGAGAGTCCGATCGGTGAACCCCGTTCTCCTTCTTCTCCTGGCTTGATGAGGCCTTTTGCTGGGGTGGCTGGAGCTCATCGAGAGCTCGACGGACATTGGAGGAGAAAGACTGTTGCCTCATACGAGAATAATCGGGATATGTTGATCGGAGGTAGTCGACGACGTCGTCTAGGGTTTTATATCCGTGCTTCTGGTACGCAACTCCGACCCGGCGGAGAAGCATGTTGTGGTTGCGACCTCCGCCACCGCTTCTTCCTCCTCCTCCTCTTCCTCCCATGGCGGCAGCGGCCTAATCACTGGTGCGCGGCCACTTGAAAGCGCTCGACGAAAGGAATCTCCACCGCGGTGCAGTCGAGTTTCTCAAAACAGCAGGCGCGGCTTCAGTCAAAAGGGAAAAAGAAGGGTTTTGTTCGAGTTATGTAGTCACGTGCATGTCACATGCATGGTATCGGTTTCGTTTATACTTGGAAGCTTATGCAATATTAAATTTGTCTATCTATATGCTTATTTTGATGGGGCGTAAGGCCCTGATGGGGCGTAAGGCCCAATTACTTGATGGGCATGCCTATAAAAGCACATCAGTAGCCCTAAAATTGCACACAACCAGCAGTGCGCCGATTTCTGCGTTCCAGAAACACATAGAGTGATGAGAGTGCTGAGTTTTTCTTGATCTAGTAGTTCAGTTCAGCGGATGAGTTTTGAGTTTTTCTTAATCTAGTAGCGTAGCGTTTGAATAAGATAGTTGAGCTTATGAGGAAGAATTGACAGTGAATGAACTGGTTTTATAAGCCTGTTCTATGTTGCCTTGTAACAATCCAATTCTGAAGCTCTCTATCTTCGTCTCCAACTTTTACCTTCACTGCACATTTTTTTAGTTTACTAGCCGCATACGCCTACATTGTTATGTTTTGGTTTTGCAAGCGTTTTCTTGGGAAATTGGAAGGTAGAAATCGGGTTTAGGTTTGGTTTTTGATTTTTTTGTATTTGAGTTCTATTAATGTTCCTGTTCAATTGGATAATTTACTTAAAACATATATGAATTTTCCCCTTAAAAATCCCCTATTTATGAATTTTATGTGACTTAGATCTTATTTGATTGTGATTTTTTGGATTTTTTTTTTCTATTTATGAATTTTTTGTGACTTCGGTCTTGTTTGGTAGATTATGATTTTTGGGATTTTTTTAAAAATTTTTGGAGCGAATATTGTTGGGATTCATGGAGATTATTTGAGATTGATAAATTTTGTGTTTTTGAGTGTTGGGTATAAGTTTATGAATATAGGATAATGTTAGGGTATGAAAGTTATGAAAAGTAGGACAATTTAATCTTTTCCCACAAAATTGAACTAAAATCATAACCAACACTATAAACCTAAGGCTAAGAACAATAACTTAAAACACCTACAGAGAATCAACAATATCGATGTGGTGCTCCAAGAGGATGTACATCACAATTAAAAACTAGAGGCATTTCTCCAAGAACATGTAAAGAGAAATATACAATCTAATCCATAGATTATGTCCAAACTATGTCTAAACTAGGAATTATATAAAAGTTCTAGTCAATAATTATCGTATTAAAATTAACAATTAATTTTAAATAAAACAAACAAGTCATGAAAGGAAAATAACAATGAAAGAAAAAGAAAGAACTCAATTTTTATGAATGTAAATTCAACAAATGAAATAAATCTTCAATCACAAAGTGTATTCGAACAAACTGAATAATAAGGTTTAAATTTTTAATCTAAATCTATGAATAATTAAGAAGAACGATGAATGACGATGACGGCAGAGTATGAAACGGATCCCTCCTCTCTAGGGTACTTCGAACATGTACCTAGCCTTAGCATGTTGGCTGAAGAAGCTCATTTTGGCTGCATTGAGTATACGGGATTGGTTTTGAGATCCAACAGGAAGGTCGTGATGGACTTAGATTGTGGGTCAAGGCGAAGACGTTCAAGACAGTCGGCATACTCCTCATTGGCCACTTTGACTTTCTTTGTAATATGAAAAAAATGGCGTCTATTGAGACCTCTAAGCGGCCTCTTAAGACACCGCAAGAGGGCACAAATACAAAACTGATAAGTACCCTAAGGTGACAAAACCAACTCTCCCTAACAAGGTTTTGGAACCTATCATGGTAGGTCCACATGTTGAAGAATTTAAAGCTAGGCTTGCCCGTAAGGGGGGCGGGGATAACATGTGCAATATATAGCCGGTTTATGGTCCGAAAATTGTCACATGTTGGGAAAAGTGGCCCTACAATACATACCTCGCTCAGGCCACTCATGGTTGACCATCACCCTGTCAAGTTTGGTTCAGACCTTATCATTCGTCCAAGTGAAAATATTTTCATTGTCAATGGGACATCGGAAAGACCAAGCGCCTAACAACTCTTAAACTTTTCCGTAGTCTCATTCATCTTAACCCTGACACCATTGACATGTTCGTTGGAGAACATAACATCTTAACCCTAACTCTCAAAATCCCCCAAGTCAAGGCACGCTTAGTATTGCTATGAAGCCCATAGACAAAACAGTTACCAAACCAGAGGTCCGTAACTCTACAAGTAACAAGGAAGATGATGTATTGGGTACCTATCTCAACCACACAAACATCAAACTTACATTCGTCCCACATGACTAGGATTCCACACCGATCATCAACATGGAAGTTGGTGGTAAGGACCAATTTGGAAATTGACTCCTCATCACCTCATTGATGTCAAATGGGCATTGTGAAAACCTAGTCTCAAGAACCCCACATAAACCCATCTTGTACTCAACCAAAAGGTTTTTAAGGTCTTTTTGTATCCGGGGTTGGCAAAACCCTGTACATTCCAAGATATGATACTCATCGGGAAACTATGATTGTTCTACCACTAGGAGCATCTCTCTTTCTCCGAACCTGAGATCTAGAGGCTAACCTAGTAGATCTACGACTCCCAAGTCTCCCATCTCTAGGTCTATGCCAATCATCCCGTTGTTTCGTGATAGGCTTGACAACACCTTTATGAACCCTTCACTCTCATCACCGTTAGGGGGTTAGTAGTGATACAAGAGAAAGGAGAGTGTATGACATTAGACGGAGAACTAGTGGACTTACCATCATTACTTGAGGTGGGGGAAATCTCTCTTTCCTCCTTCCCCTCAAAGTCCTCATCGACTGGGCCATCATCCGAGGAGACCTAGGTATTAGACTCTCTTGAGGCATCCTCACGAACACCGTCAATAACATCCTCCTCCACCTTGAAACATGTCTTCTTAGATCCACCCACTGCACCGGTACAACAAACAATTGTTGTGGGCACTTTGTTTTTGGATAAAGTGAAACACATATCTTTTAAGTTTAATATCTTTAAGGAAAGTGCAGGCTTGTTGGCATGGCACAATGTGGAGTCAAACTTTCGAAATAGGATTGCATCTTAGTAGTTGGTTTTTATCGGATGGAGTTGTATTCTACTTCATGCTTTGAGGTATTGTTTTTGATTTATGTGTGTACCGGGCTTGATTTTTAGTTTTCTGATGGCTTTGCCGAAGGTAGACCGGCCATTGCTCCGAGGTTTGGGCACTTGTTTGGCTTGTAAATATCTATGTCTGCCGATGACTTTGCTGAAGGTGGACGAGCCTCATGAGTTGTGCCGGTCATGAATGTATTTTCAGGTGTATCGATTTTAGAGCAGTTCGTATATTTAGAAGGATTGCATGCCTCTTTTAAAGTACTATGTGTGTTGTTTTGGAACGCATATAATGGGTTATAGGCATATACATAAACTTTGTTTTTAGTATAACTTAGTCTTAATGGACCTAGTTATGTTGTTTCACTCTTTCAATGAATTACCTTCACCTATAAAAATTTCGAAATAGGGAGCCCATAGTTAAGGTCAATAATCTTTTTTTTAATATTTAATGATTTTTTTAGTAATAATTTTTTAGTTAAAGCAAATGTGTAGTTTCATTTTATTGTTATTTAGTTTAACAAATTCAAATCTTATCAAATTTTTTTAACAAATTCAAAGACGTATCTTTTTGGTTTCATATATTTTTTGTATTTTTTAAAAATATTTTTCATTATTATTTAAAAGTTATTTGTCATGCACGATTTTTTTATTTTATTTTTAATTCAATCATATTTGCATTGATTTTGCTAGATTATACTATTATTAAATAAGGTTGACAGTTTGATAACTTGTATAAATAAAATGTTTGAACAATTAAACAAATCATACATTTTTTGACATATTGACTATGATCAATTATAATATTTATTTATATCGGATTAATATTTGGTATGTGGGTCGTTGACCTATTGATATGTGGACTAACGATCGACCACACATATCAAGTATTAAAAATACGAATAATTGACTTTGTATCTCAAATCCTTTATCACAAAAAGTTGAGGATGTTAGAATACATTTATCGGTCTTTTGTCTAAGATCATGGGTATTATTTGTTCTTATTAATTAAAATGTTATTACACAACTAAATTATGTTACATCGGTTATAAGTATCACTAACAATTTGAGAATATCTATAAATTGAAGGTTTGAAGGCTACACAACTAACACATTCCTTGATCATTAGTTATTATCGTTATAATATTTGATATGTATGGTCATTGAGCTACTTTGATATTACAATGATTTTTCTACGTTAGTCACCAAAGTAACTTTAAAATAAGTATGTAAAATAAATCTAATGAAATTTTTAAATATATATAAAATAAACTCAACTACTCTTTTTTAAAAAATCATATTGAAGAACTAAATACTTTGATAGTATTTAATGTAAAATTTATTTTTTGATTAATTCACAAGTCGTGTTTATTATCGAAGAAAATTATATTGATATTGATAAGAACTATGAAAACCGAAAATTTTTAAAAAAAAACTATATATAATAAAAAAAGAAATTATAAAAAGAAAAAAATGACATAATTTTACATGAAAGTTACTTATTTTATGTTAAAATTCTTAGGTCTGCCTTGAAAAGTTTTAAAATATAAATAATTATTTAAGATCTAGACTTTTATTTTATAGTTATCCTTCTAAGGTAACTTGTTAAAACTAAGCAAAAATATTCATTTCTTCTAAAATAGAGATATTTTTGTACAATATTTTTTTCTAGACAATATTAAAAGATTAATATTTATGTTTTTAAGTTAATTTAGTATCTGAATTAATATCCAATACATATATTATATAGAAATAATACTATACAAAACCCAAGATACAGACAGTAAAGATACAATACAATTATCAACACGTCCTCTTGTCTCTGCCATTGCAAACAAGCAGAACCAATTATACTTAAACACTACTACAAATAAATCCATGAAATATATATAACCGGCCTAATCCTTATTTTCTAAACGTAATTCAGAGAGACACGAATACTTTCCTGGAGAATATAATTCGTTTATTTATTATAATATCATATATATACAAAATCTCCTGTCATTATGAATATATATATTTGTTAAGCACGCATGCACGTCGATCTACAAAAGAACGTGCCAGCCATTATGGACGTACTATGAAGCAACAAATGTCACATATTCAATATACTCTCGGCCTGCAACGTACACTTCAATTCGTATTAATTCAGCAATCACATTTATAATTGCCAAAGATAAATTTTGTGAATCCGATAGACACAAACATAAGCATAGAATATCATGAAGTCCCGATTGGTCTTTCTTGTCGGAAACTTTCTCCTCCTGATCTCGACGACCGGTCTACAGTCCGTAGATGCCATGAAAGACGACAAAGAAGATGTAATTCATGTGACGAAAATGAAGTTGTTGCAAGAGTGTGAGCCTTACTTGAAAAGCGTGGGGGAATCGTTGCCTTCTGTGTCGTGTTGTGAAGAGGCGGAAGGTGCTATTGCGACGTTGTTGGGAAGTGGTATAAGTGATGAGAACTTGTGTTATTGGATCGGGAAATCGAATGCGTGGGGGTTGATACGTTTTGAGAGGAAGGTTGGTGATCACGAAAATGGAAGCGTTATTGATAAGTCTCTGATTTTAGTAGGAATCCTTTCTCAGCAATGTAACTTGTTGCCTTTGGTTTCTTATCAAGTAAATTGCTCCCCTTCTCGACACTTTGCAGGCTAAAATTGGTGAACTATTTAGTTGAATTCTGAGAATTTAGAATTACTGGTGATTTTTGTGTATTTATGTGAATGGGAATTGTCAATATATAATTGTAAAATATCAAATGTACGTAACATGTTTTATACGAATTTAATCATATAAAAGTATTATGTATCCAACTTGTTATATACATTTTGTGTAAATTGTTCAATTTTCACTTATGAAGAATTACAAATCACTTACTTGGTCCAATTTAATCATTTACATGATTTGAGGTTATGAGATATAATAAATAAAGACATTGCCATGCATTACGTGACATTAATTATTAATAAAGATATTTTAATTTAATCATAAAATAATTCCTAATTTTAAGGATTTTTTGGTGTGGCTTTATATGGTCCATATGATTTGGAAAAGGCTGGAATGGTAGAATATTGTAAGTATGTGTGAGTCAATTTACGTTGGGTTTTGCACGAGGAGTTCAACATATGACTGATACATATGCGTATCATAAAAGCAATTAGCAATATTAACTCGCCAATTTTATAAGATAAATTTTAGTGTTGTTCGTTTTCACACATCAATTTAAGTGTAATCGTCTTATTCGGTTGACATTTTACAACAAGAGAGTATTAGCAAGTTAATCTGGACAATATTATAAAAAATCAAATAAGCAATATATAAAATGTCATGTCTCTTAAACAAACGAAGAAAAAGAGAGGATAGAATTTAGAAAAGAAAAGTAATTGGGGCCAAAAATCGAAAATAAAAAGCGAGTAAATAATTGAAGTAGAGGGCAGAGAGAGGGGCAGCTTTAAATCCCATCTCCTCCCCGCATCCGCATGCCATTCCCATCCAAACACTCCCCAACAAATCAATTCTTCCTCTTCACACTTGGAATGTTTCTTCTTTTACTTGTTTTTCTTTTCTTTTCTAACTAATATTTACTTACGTGTTTCCTTATGACTTATACGGCTTTCATTTTGTAGGAGGGTCGGTAATCGGTACGATGATGTTTTATTTCCTAATATATTATTTGCTTTTCATCGATTTCATAATAACAAGATACAAAAGTACCTTATTTGATCACTTTTAACTAACTTAGGGGTCTTCTTCATTTACCTCAAAATGCAATATATTACTCTTGATATATAGTTTTTATTTTATTTTTTTAAAATAAATAAATAAAGGAATTGAAAAAAGAGGGGACATCATCATAGGCGTATGGATTGTTCCCACTTATAATGGTTGTCCACTTTCTTCCTCCTAAAAAGGGAAGCACATATATATATATATATATATATATATATATATATATATATATATATATATATATATATATGCATGCCAAGAGAGAGACATTACCTAACATGGTGTTATACTATCATTACAACATAACATTGACCTAACCCAAATATAGATCAATCAATAGTTTAACATATTCATACAACATACGCGAAACTCTAAATCTATTGACATATATTGAGGGTTGAGATTAGGGTAGTCATTTGAGGTACACGAGTTGTCTTTTATCATTTTTATTTGGCTTGTTTATAAATAAATTAAGTTTGAACATAGTCTAAATTTTAACCTAGCTTAAAAATATGTTTCTAAATTAATCGTTTGTTTTGAAAGTGAACGAGATCGAATTGATATTTTTTTCGAGCTAATCAAGGCTGAATAGCACAAACTCATATCACGTACTCAATTGAGATTGGATTTTTAGGGTTTACTTGACATGAAAATTTGCTACATTTAACAATCTACTATATAATACTAAGACATAAGTCTTGTCGTTCTCACATTAAGTCACATATTTTTGTCACTCGGTAACACCATACAACAACACGTCTGATTTTTACACACATATCATTCTCACATTAAGTCACATATTTTTGTCACTCGGTAACACCATACCACAACACGTCTGATTTTTTCACACATATCATTCTCACATTAAATCGCATGTTTGGTAAATTTGATCATGAAAGATTGTTTCCAACTTTAATTTACTTATTTTGTCTTTGATCAAATCTTTAATTTTATACAGCAACAAAAAAATTATTGAGTTAAATTTTAGATATATTGTAAGAAAAAATCCATACTTCTTAAATATAGTGTATAATATTTCTTAATTACATATTTTTTTATATAATATTTCAACTTTTTTTAGTTGTAATGATTAGATTTGATTTTTAACTTTTTATATAGGTTTTGATAAATATAATTTGTTTTTTTTATATAGTTTTATTATTGTTTCAATTCAATTCATTATAAATTTTCAGTTTTTCATATATCTATTTATTTATTTATATATAACATATTTTTTAAATTATATTTTTTAAATGGATATCAATACATTGTTTACAATTAAAAATTTTTATTTAAATTTTACAAATTATGCGCAAGACACGGACGCTTAAAATAAAGATTATGAAGGTCTAAATGGTGCGATTTGTATATATATATATAGAAAGGATCATGTAGAAACACTTTTTAGGGTAGGGAATAGGAACTAATATGATCCGTTAGATTAAAGTTCATGAACGTACATTATTTAAAAATATATATGGTAGCATATTTTAGTAAATAAAATGAAATATTCTTTTTCCTTTAATAGACTTATATACTTTTTAATTAATTACTAAAAACATAAATTAAAATTAAATAATATATATTTTAACGATTTAGCTTTCCACACAAACTTAGTCAATTTCCTCTAATATATATTTTAACGATCCAAATCTAGTCAATTTCAAAGATAACGATTCAAATCAACAATTTTTCATATTTTAACGACCAAATAAATATAATAACGACCCAATATGAAAATAAAATATTTAGAATTGTTCGTTAAACTTGGTTGTTAAAATTTGTAAAATGGAAAGAATGCTGGTTAAATTTTGGTCGTTAAATATTTTATAAGTCGTTATTATTTATAGAGAAAATTTGGTCGTTAAAATATTTTTTATATAATTAATATAGTCATCGTTAAAATTTTGGACATTAAATATTTTGTGGGTCGTTAAAATTTTATAGAGAAAATTTGGTGGTTAAAATGTTTTTTTCCATATTTTAACTACCAAAACAAATTTTAACGATCAATCCTAAAAAATTTAACGATCAAATTTCTTATAAAATTTATTAACGATCAAATTTCTCTATAAAATATATTAACGACCAAATATATTAACGATCAAATTTCTTATAAAATATATTAACGATCAATTGCTTCAACGTTTATTTTTGGGATAACCAAAAAATAAGAAATCTGTTTTCCTAATTTGTATTTTATTTAATAATGAAAAATGAACAATCATGTGATTTTCACCTTATGAAGCTTATTATGCACATTCCATCATGAACGTACAAATTTTAATCCAACGGATTTTAGGAGTTCATATTCCCTACTCTAAGGGTTGTTCCTACCGGATCCTGACCCTATATATATATATATATATATGAAGTTGTTGTGTGTTAGTTAATCGCATGCATTGTGACTTATATGAGGTTTACGGACAAAGAGCAAGGACAGAATTGTGTACAAGCACACCAATTAAGTATTTGATATTTAGTCGACTTAGGAAAGTTGGATTAAAGTGGGCACCAACTATTGGTGTCCGTATGCCATTTGGGCTATATATTTGCCAAATAATATGATTCCAAATACATTCCATTATATATATTTGAAATTTAAAAATGAAGTGGATGGGACAACGTAGTTATAGTTTGTATTGCTGACAAATGAACTTGATACGACTAATATATGTCAAAGTGATTCAACTTTGATTAACAACTAAACCCAAATCACCTTATCTCCAAATATAAGTTTTGATGTGATATTGTTGTACATTGCTTCTTTGTAAGCATTACTTGTCTTTATTATGTCACTTGCACAATCTCACTTGCCCATCTTATGCTTACTTGGGAGTTAGTCAACAAAAACATTGTTCTATCAACTCTTAAGGATATATATATATATATTAGGAAAGAAATAAAAGTAGTTTTCTTAAAAATATATGATGGCAATATTACATATATACTAACGATGGAAAATAATACTTAGAACCCTATATAGTAATACTGAATTATATACTTTCATATAGAAAATGATCCAGTTTTAGAATTATGGGATCTTGACTCACAAAATCACCCAATATAGAAACTTTAAGGTTATATTAAGGATCCGTTTGGTTTTAACTTTGGAAACGAAAACGGAATACAAACAAATCTAGTTTATATATGTATATATTATATATGTACATTGTACACGACTTTTATTGATTTATAATACATTTGAGCGATTGGTTTAACGACTCAACCTTCAATTATAAAACTTATGTTCGAATCATCTGATAAAAGATAACTCCTAGTATCATCCAAAAGAATAACTCGAGAAGGAAGAAGAGGAACCTCTAAACCGTAAAAACCTAAATCTATAGGAGAAAAAAAAACAAAATTAGCAAGTACGCGTGTCCGTCACTCGATTGCCTTATCGTTAGGTATGACCGAAACGAACAAGTCAGTGCCATATAAGAAGTCTTTGCATTGACACACGGGTTGGGGCCTAATTACGTGCACCAGCACTCAGACGTACATCGGAACACATCATGCTATATCTATCCTGACATCTCTCAGGCATGTCAATACGCATCTATTATTGTCGACACTTAATCTGTAATTCTCGACGTATAAAACTTGCACAGACTTTTAGCAATCATTCATACACGAGTCTCGATTGTTAGGCAATCAAAATGTATGGTAATAAAAAACATTCTAATCCATAAATTATTTGAACATGAACCCTAATGGATGGATCAGAATCTGATCCATTCAACCGGCGGGGATTGAATGATTGATCGATGTTTTAAGTGATGAATATAAATATATAAGTGGCGAAAATATAGTGTCATGAAAATAGTGCATGCCCACTCAAGTGAAGAAAAAAAGAAAGCCTAAAAAAGGGGGCTACTACTTGACCCAAAAGCTTTACAAAAGAGGCTTTGGGAGGTGAAAAGGTGAGAGTCCATCGACAAAGGACACAAACAAGACCTTATTATTCCTCCAAACATACCCTTCCATTCACTACTTCCTAACATTCTCTTGGACTTATCTATTTGCATTCTTCTCCTTTATCAATTACTATCAAATACTTAAATTCCCTTACACAACATCTCTCTCTTCATAACATATTGCCTTCTTCTTCTTGGACTCTTCCTTCTCCTCTCTAGATTCTTCTTCATCGATCTTTCTTTCTCTATCACCTACGTAACTATCAATCTCCGACGTATCACCCAACAATTCTACATATCATTCCATGTGTTGACTATATGTATAAACTTGTATGAGATACAACTAACATTAGATAACTACAACTATATATTTTTGTTTAGATTTTATAGCACATTCCATACTCTATCGTTAAATATCATACTAAATAAACAGCAAAAGCTCAAACAAATAATAAATGCCACAAACTATATCGTCTATGTCGAGGACAACTCGAACACCCAAACCTCGGACAAGGGATACTTCGTCTCCCTCAACCCTAAACTCGATGTTCGGGTAATAAGATCTTAATTTCTAACCTAAGAACAACCCTTCTTTCCCACCACCTACCCAACTTTGTGAAATGAGACATTAACGTTAAATTTTATCAATAAGGTTTCGTCACTATATATATATATACTGGATCATTATATCTCGCGGAATTTATCTGTTTTCATTGTAATCCGAACTCCTCGATAAAATCTTTCTAAAGGACATAATAATCAATATTGAGTGTACCATTATAAGTTATGTGTGTTGTTTCTGATGTTTTCATTTACACAATGATCGGGGTTATTAGCCGAACTTTGATATACGTACGTATATGTTGATTCAACTCGTTAGAAATCAAGTCGAACAAAATTTTAAAAATTGGGGTTTTTTCTAGTCTAATCCGTTTCAAACTCAAATGGCTAGCTAACTAGACTCGTATTGCAATCGTAATGGGTATATAAAGATAGACTCGTGGATTAAGAGGCACACATATTAAACATGCCCCATTTTTGTAATACATTATCATAACTAAAGAAGAAAAAAAAGGGTTTTTTTTTTGTGAGAAAATAATAATAATTTAAACATAACCTCATCGATCTTGATAATTACTAAATAAAACATTCTTCTTGAAAACATATACCTAATATAGCTACATATTATTTTATATATACAATACACGGTATTTTAGGATCAAGTTAGAGATTCAAAATATGTATACATAATTTGTTTAATCAAAGCAAAAACCCCAAGATTCTCGGCCCCTCTATAAATACCCCATGCAAAACACATTGCATATCATCATCATCATCATCTCTCTCAGTGAAAGCTCAGTCCAACTAAACTCATCTTCTCTAAAGATATGGCGATGCAGAGCAGTGGTGCAGCCAAACACGGCGTAATCCAATCCTCCATAGCCTTACTGCAAGAGAGATTTAGGCAACTCCAAAGAGAGAAAGAGATGAGAGAAATAAGACAACTGTTGAGGAATAATAACTTCATGTCTTCTCCTTCTCCTTCTTCTGATTCCGAGCTCGGAATAAACTATCATTTGAGCATAAATAGTCATTATAATGATCATTTGAAACTTGTTTTTTCCGATGAAGCGGCAGCAATGAGGCCGCCGGAAATTTCTCCGGCATCACACCACCGCCCAGTTTCTCTGTCCCTCTGGCCGTCGGAAAGCTACCTCGACGGTGGAAAAAGAGGTGAAAATGTGTCGGGTTTGATGGGGGCAAAAGAAAAAGATTATACTGGATTGTATTCACCATATGGGTGCTTAGGTTTGAATGTTAACTGTGATGATTCTCATGCTTCTGATGTTGATACTTCTCTTCATCTATGATGGATGGTCATATATTGATTTTGGGTTGGGTACGTTAGCTAATTAGTTATGAGATTAATGATCTCGATGTAAGCGTACTTATTAGCTTCAAATAGAATAAATAAATATTTCGTTGATTAATAAGTATTGTTATACGTACCTATGTATATATTGTAGGAAAAATGACCGAGATTAGTACCAAAGACATGAATTAAAAATAATTTAAAATTTAAAATTTATTAGTCGATATACAAACTATTTCACATTAAACTAATTTTTAGTACGGGAGTAAAATTGTAGCTAATTTTATTATAAAAATTGCCCATAACTTTTTAAATCACGCAAAATTACCCCTACATCATATTTTCTATTAAAAACCACGTACCCATATTTTTTTTTATACATAATGAATTATATAATAAAAATTAGTTATTATTTTATTATTAAATATTTTATGTTACTTACTTAAATTATAACAATAAGAATCATTGAGAAGTTTTTAAATTCTAAAAAATACAAATTTGGTTACCATATTTTGTGACATTTTCATGAAATTTTGGAAATTGATTTTTTAATTTTCAAAATATAAAATGGCATCAAACATGAGTCTATTAACCAAAAATTTTATATTAATTTTAAAGTACAAAAAAAAAATTCTATAAGTGATACATTCTTTCATTAAATTTTTACCCACAAACATGTGTTATTTTTTCTCAAACTACCAATAAAAAAAATAATGACATCAAACATGAGTCTATTAATCAAAAGTTTATTTTAAAAACTTTTTATTTTATTTTATTGACTAACTACCTTAGATTTTAAAAATAAAATAATGACTAACTTTATTAGTAATTCGTTAAATATATAAAAAAATAATAACATCAAACATGAGTCTATTAATCAAAAGTTTATTAAATATTTTTAAAATTTATGCTTTATTCACAAAATATTCGTATATATCGTACTTAAAACGTAAAAATATTAAAGTTTTCAAATATTCATGATAACATATTAGAGTTAAGCTAAAGTTTCCAAATATATATAATAAAAACATCTAAATGAAGTTGGTACATTTGTCAATTTTAACGGTTTGACCGACATGGTTTATTTTTTAAAATATAAAAACGTAACTATGTATTAACTATATAAGTATTTCGCTAATTCTTAGTGATTCTACTTATATTTATATTTTAAATTAAAAACTTTATTATATACGGGACGGAACGGGTCTAGCGGAATGGAGAAGTTAAGACCCATATCCCTTCCCGGATAGTTTTTGACGGGACGGGTTCAGGACGGGATTTATATTTTTGAATAAAATTCCGCCGGGATTGGGATGTCCCCGAGACGGGACCGGAATTGGCGGGATTTGTGCCCACCCCTATATTCTATATTAGTCCGCTTGCACGTACGAACAATGTGATAAACTTTTACATGAGTACCAAAGCGGGTATTTTTTATTCTTAAAGAAATTTTTTTGGCCCTTAAAATGTTGACAGATTAAGTTTTTTTTTTTTGAAAATTGTCCGGATTAACTTCGTGCATGGTCAAGTGTTAATCAAATCAAATGAAAATAAAATAATCAAAATGTGTAAGAATAATTAAGCTAAAATTTAACCTAAGCCTGTATTTTTTAATTTATGACTGGAGTTCAATTATTTTCTCTCTACATTATTTTATTTTTAATATATTTTTGGAAATTTTCGTAAGTCTTTCTAAAATTATTCTACCATAACAGAAATTGGATGAAGAACTCACCAGTCAGGCAGTCACCATCTTAGAATAAAAACTTGCAAAAATTAAAGTGCATTAAAAATAATTTATTGGCAGATGAGAAACGTGTGAAAGGTGGTCAACGAGATGGCAGCCAGATGAGGCGACCCAGTCAAAGCAAAATTGGACTTTGTCGACAACACCAACAGTTGGGTTGTGTGGGTTGTTCTTCTACTTTCCACTCTCTACTTTATCCCTAGATTAAGCAATACTGTCGTGTCGAGTGGACCGAATCCTTTCTTCTTCTGTCTTCACTTGGAACCAATATTAGGGTTCTTCCTTCAATTCAATCCGTGTGCTGCTCAATCCTTCCGGCCCAGGTAATTCTACCGATTATCTCATTTCCTGTGATGGCTATTTCTAATTTTAGCAAGAACTGTAGATTTACAGCCATTGATGGTTTAGAAAATTGGAAAATTCCTTTCTTTTGTCGGTATTGAATTCCTACTTAGTGTCGATAGAAGAAATTAGAAGCTAAACATCGAATTGTCTGAAGTTGCTCCTGGATTTCATCTTTATATGCTGAATCTAGTCTGAAACATGAAAAATCTTGGCTGTGGATCTTCCTTAGTATCGAATATGCTTATGTTTATGATGTTGATTCTTCAAGTTATTGCTTGATGTTGGTAGGAGGTGAAAATGCTGCCTAATCAGGGGCGTGAATCTCCTGCTGAAAGTGATAGCTCGCAGGAGACATGGCCTACTGCTAATGCTCTTATGGCAAAGAGGCTGGAGAAAGAGGAGGTCGAGAATGAAGTTGCAGGGCAATCGCTTATTCGTTGTGTTAAGATATCTTTACAAGATGTTACAAGGGGGGCAGTGGATAGGATATCTGATTTAATCAGTCGTCTTTCCCCAGAGTACCTTGATGAGCTAAAAGCTCAGCTTCGAGTTATCCTTGAAGGAAATGGAGGGTCTCAGCAAAGGGAAGAGTTCCTTGTTCTACAGAAGCTTGTTCAGAGTCGAATTGACTTGACAGTTGAAAACCTAACGAGAGCTCATCGAGTTCAGCTTGAAATTCTCGTGGCAATCAATACTGGGATTCAAGCGTTTCTTCATCCAAGCATTAATCTATCTCAGACTTGTCTCATTGAGGTTTTCTTTTACAAGAGATGTAGAAACATAGCTTGTCAGAGTCAGCTTCCGGGCGATGATTGCAGTTGCGAAACATGTACCACCAGGAAAGGGTTTTGTAACTTTTGTATGTGTGTGATTTGTAACAAGTTTGATTTTGAGGTAAACACATGCCGATGGATTGGATGTGACATGTGTTCTCATTGGACACATACTGATTGTGCTATACATGAAAGACATATCTTTATGGGTGCTTCTAGAGCTGGTTTGGGCCGTCCCGAAATGCTTTTCAAATGCCGAGCTTGCAATAAGACATCTGAGTTGTTGGGTTGGGTTAAGGACGTGTTCCTTAATTGTGTAGCGAGCTGGAATAAGGAAGCCTTGGCAAGAGAGCTTGATTATGTGTGTAGAATATTCCGTGGTAGCGAAGATCTTTGTGGGAGGAAACTTTTCTGGAAATGTGAAGATCTTATCGAGAAGTTGAAAGCAGGGTGTGCTGAGTCCGTGGCCTCTAAGGCAATACTGCTCTTCTTTCAGGGTATAAATATTTTCTACTATCTCTATTCAATTATCAAAATCTCTTGAATAACTGATACATGTATTCATATTATGTGATTGGTTGAAGCTAAATAAATAAGGATTAAAGTGTTGCTTGAAAATAATAAACAACACAAATTCCACCAATCAAGTGATAGAGATACAAAGGATACATATAAAAGTGATACAGAAGATCCTGACCGGCTTGCTTTGAAGGGGTTATTCATTGACAGATTTTTCTAGAATGAATTTTTGGCAATGATATGTTATTCCCTATTTCTGTCTTGGTATGGCTTACTAAGTATTCTATTGTAACTCTTAATCCTAGGCCTAATGCTAGGATTTCTAGGTACTTTCCGCCTGCGTACCTTGAGTCTTTTTCGTTTATAGAGGCCATTAGGTTACTTTTGTCATTTTGAGAAAGATATCCCTACCACTTGTGATGTTTTGGTCTAATCTATGCTTTAGAAAGTTTTTTATTTGGTGATATCCTGACAAAAAAGTGCAGCATGTTTATGTACTTGGCTTCTCTTGTCTAACCCATCAACTAAATTGCAATTATGTAGAGCTTGAGTCGGAGACGTCAAAGAGCCGAGATAACGAGGAAAGCGGACAGCTATTGGCTCCCCAAGAGGCGTGCAGTCGAATAGCTGATGTAGTTAATGAAGCAGTGAGAAAAATGGAAATGGTAGCTGATCTGAAAATGAGGATGATAAAGAAAGCCCGTCTAGCAGTAGAGGCATGTGAGCGAGAAGTCGAGGAGAAGGCAAGGGAAGTTGCAGAGCTGAAACTAGAGAGGCAAATGAAGAAGCAACAACTTGAAGATCTTGAAGGTATCAGAAGACTGAAGCAAGCTGAAGCCGACATGTTCCAGCTCAAGGCGAGTGAGGCAAGAAGGGATGCTGAGAGACTTCAAAAGATCATTCTTAACAAATCAGATAAAACTGAGGATTACGCAAGCACTTATCTTAAGCTTCGTTTGGAAGAGGCCGAGGCTGAGAAACAATTTCTCTTTAATAAAATCAAGATCGAGGAGAGCACTCGGGCTTCAGGAACAAGTAATTCTAATACACTCTGGGATTTGGGGGCATGACATTTTACTGTAGATTGTGACATATAATTAACGGTAGCTATTATTATTTCCGCCAAGTATTTAGAAGACGAACTTAGAATCTACTCCATTGAATGCCCTTGTGCTTATATATACATATATATGATGCTTCTCTTTCCCTCTCTCCTAGTTCTGTGATGTCTACTTGTTTAGTCAGTGATGATTTGCATTTGAAGCTTCTGTCAAGCTGAACTTGAATATTTTGCATTCTTTCAACTGCAGTATTCAAAATAAGTGTTATTTAACACAATTTTCTCATTATTGTATTGTTGGAATATTTTGCATTCTTTTTTCTTCAGTTCACACTTGAGTGAAGGCTGAAGGTTCGTTCATGCCCTTTACACGTCTCCTTTTTTGCCTTGTTATGAGGTTCCTTCAGACAAGAGTCAATCTTTGATCCTTGCTTGTTGCCTCAAGTCCTCATGCCCTTTACGCGTCTTCTCAAATTTCCAATTCAACCCTTCAATCAATAAAGCCTTAATCTGCGCTTAAAACACAATTCTGACAGAGATGAAGATTCCAAAGGGCAGTAGAGTCATTTCAGCATCAAGTTATCAAACTTTCAGATCAGAAGGAATTACATGTGACATCCTCTTCTTTTGGTCCCCTATTTCCCTCATCTATACATATAAAAATATGAACCTGAAACTCTTCTTCTCATCGTCTATTTTCAGTTGCAGTTACCTCTCAAAACGAAAATGTCTTATCCCTTGAGATTTCTTCTCTTTTCACTTGTCTTGGTGTCGTTTTCAATCAAAACTCGTTCGCAACTCGAAGAATGGTGCATTGCCGATGAACAGACGCCGGACGATGAGCTGCAGAACGCGCTGGATTGGGCATGTGGGCCCGGGGGTGCTGATTGCAGTCAGATCCAACTGAATAAACCATGTTATATACCTAACACGCTCAAAGATCATGCTTCTTATGCTTTTAACAGCTATTACCAGAAGTTCAAGAACAAGGGCGCCTATTGCTACTTCAATTCAGCTGCTATGGTCACCGGAAAAAACCCAAGTAAGTGCAGTTTGCTGTCATTTCTTCCATCTAAGATTTGTATTCGCTAATTTCGATTGTAACTCGTGTTTTTTTTTTTTTTTAATGTGTGGATAGGTTATGGAGGATGCAAGTACGAGTACTTGGCTTAAGTGTGATGAAGTCATCTTTCATCTGCAATTTTACTTGTTTTTGTGAGTTGAGTATTTTGAGACAGTTTTAGTTCTTATAAGCTTCATCAGATGGTAATGTACTCGAAGGAATACATAAATGGAATGTGGAGATGCTCTTATTAGTCTTCGATTTTCGTTTATTATAGTGATCATCATCATATCAAATGCATACACTTGTTGGTTCTTGTATTTTTGGTGTCCCCCCTTAATTAACATTTAGCTATTTTAAATTGATATCATACTCGACCAAACAAATACACTAAATTATTCAATCAATTAGTAAACTACAAAACAATGAAGTTTTTCATTCCAAATTGATCGTGTATATATATATATATATATATATATATATATATATATTTAGGGAGATACAAGAAAAGAGTATAAAGAGTATTGATTAAGAGAATATTTGAATAATACAAGAAGATACAGTGAAGAAGAATTATTGTTGTGTTTTTTTTCCAGATTTGGGTAACCTGAGGTATTTAATCTTTTTTTAAAAGTTAATTCTATTTTAAAAAATATATATATATATATATTACTTTTTGTATATATAAGTATAAAGTAAATGCCTCTAACATATATGGGCCGCTGCTGCAGCCCAATAGCATGGCCTGCCAACAACGTCAGATGATCCATTTGCAAGTTCAATGAGTTAAATATAGGTTTAATACTTAATTTGGGGGTGTTATTGGACTGTAGAACGGGATCATGTACATGCGAGGATACACGTTGATCATTGTTCATACTCTTTGCAGTTAAATGCGGGCTGGTGGGTTATTTGATCCAGTCTGCATATAACTGCTTTGTTATTTTACACAAAGATTGTTAAGAATTCGTACATGAAAAATAAATCAACATACAATAGTTCAAAATATTCAATAATGAACCGCAATCTTATCTTAGTTGTTTTACAAACAAGCCCAACACCTAAACAAAACACAATAGGATATTGGTGATACTCTTTCTTGTATAGCATTTCAAAGCAAATACAAGGTATTAGGAAATGAAGGCGTATGATTCGTGAGAGATGTGTTCTAACGGATTAACATTGTTATGTGACTACATTATGTTTCTTAAGTTAGAAGAATCGGGTTTATATTTATAAAAAAAAACATTACATATTCAGGTCAGGCAAGGTTAACATGTGAGCTAAGATAATATCTCAAGCCCGTCTTAGTAAAAAAGGATTGTCCGGACAAGTTGGACGTATTCAAACTAACATCGTTGTTTATACCCATGATATTCTTTGGGTGGGTCGGACGAACTGACTTGGTTATGTACAAGTCTAAATACTTTGACAACTATTAAATTTGATCAAACTTGAATCCGGGTGGACTTTAACAAAAAAGACAAGCCCGTTCATCTAGATTAAGCCCTACCGTCCGGCCTAGTGCCCAAGCTTGACGGTACCCTTTTTAGTTATATTATTAATTTTTTAGTATAAAATTATTTTATATACAATATATTTAAGATATGTTAGGATATATATTAAATTTATCTTAGTTATGTTAAATATGATATAATTATACTTACTAATATTTTATTTATTTATTTCGTTTTCTGATATTTTTGTCTTGGCCGAAATAATCCGACCGGTGGTTGGGTAGACTGACATGGCTTTTCGACCCGGTCAAACTTTGGCCCGTGTTCATGTCCCTCCGTTGTTCCAAACGGGTCACCCTAACTTGATCAAGTCTAACAACTATGTAGCATAAAACCTCTAAAGAGACTTATTTCAATTTGTATGTTAATTTGAAAACACGAAAACACTATTGCTATGTGAAATTATGGTGATTCCTTGTTCTTGTATAATTTCGTGTTTCTCCTATAATTATGATTATGGGATAAAACTTCCAGCTTTTGGTGAATAATATGCATAAATGGGCGTGGATACCTTATATTATAAGAATGTTATAATCTAAATATTTGAGTTCCACGTCAAATTGTCAAAAATCGACCAACAAACCGATCATCCAATATTGGTTGGTCTGCAACCTAAAAGAAGACTCTAGTAAAAAATAGATTTAAAAAAAAAAACAGTGCAAACTTTTATGCAATTTTTATGAGAACGAACCATTTAGTTGGACCATATTTAAGTTTGGCACAATATTGTCAAAAATCGTCTCACAAACCAATGATCCAATGGTCATTACTCGGGCAACCTAAACGAAGGCTTTATTAGAATTTGTTCATCATATAGCACACCATGAATTATCATTATTTTTCAGTCTTTCAAAATGATACGACTTTCTTCAAGTAGAACTTTGAATCGAAGACGCAAAACAATAAAGCAATTAAGTCTTTTTGTAAAAGCTATAAACTATAGATAGGCATAAAAGTGAAAGAAAAAGAAGGGGCTTTCGCATATGGCAAATTGTAATGCAAAGAAACCCACCATGAAATTAGCGATTTGCCAACCTAAGATAAACTTCACCCACCACACTCCACCAAGCCACTAACACACCTTCACCAACCTTTCTTTTAACTTTCTGTGGCCCTTCTTATCATCATTTTTGCCTCATAAATTCTTCTTCACATTTTATAATTCATTACAACATTTTCTATACACATAAAAGTAATCATTTTATCCTGTCATATAATGTTCTCTCACGTAACGATAATAAAGATTAATAAATTATACTTTTTATTATCTATTGATTTCAGACGAAACATTACCGAATTTATATTTTGTGTTTGGACCCAATAAACGTATAACGTGTTATATCTAATTCATCGGACTGAACCTCATAATTAACGTTTGAGTCCGATCCATAGACGGGAATGCACAGCCTAACTTTGGTTCCTGAAACGTGACTATAAGAAACGATGTCCTGACACTCAAATTGATAATTTGGTAGTCAATGCAAATGCATGCACACGTTTAGCCCACAAGCAAAGAATTCTCCATTCATAGCCTCATGCACTCTATAAACGGTCCATATTAGAAATTCAGAAGTAATGGGTCATAATAAATCGACAATATCTTATCAAATTTGAATTCCTTAAGATTCTATCTCTGTTATTCATCAATAACCTCCACGCCATAGCCGACTTATCTCTTCCTTGGGACTAGTACCCTACTTGCATGCTCATCCTCACTTAATACTTCATTCATACCGCCACAAGGCTCTGCACATCGATCATCATTCAATCAACAACAACAAGAAGAAGAAAAAAGAAACTCTAACTTTCTGATCGAAGATTCAATTCTGTGATTTTCTGTGCTCTCCAGATGTTTCAAATGGACCACATATATATTCTATTGAGACACAAGCTATGGGCTTTAAATGCCCTAAATCCTAATCATGGAGGACGTACGTTAAAATATGATTTGATCATGGAGGTGATTGATGAGGTGCCGTGATTTTGTTCGACGTCAAATTCTTGTCAGCTACTTACGCCATACACGCAGCCATAGATTCCGGTGGTTTTCGCCACTGGTCACTTCCTCAGATGACTCTTCTCAACTTTTTGACTGCTTTTTTGCTCAACTAATCTACATTATCTCATCAGACCTCAAATGCTGCTACCTGACAATAGAATGGATCGATGTTGGATCCTTCCAGTACAAAGATCGGAGGATCGGTATTCAGTAAAATTATATGTTTTTACAGTGAAAAATAAGCTCTAGCGCGCAATTACAAATTTTTATTTTACAAAATTGCAAAATTCACATTTTCTTAGAACTCACTATTCTGGGCCTGCTGCACCATAATTCTTGCCCAAATTTTTTGAGTCATGGTTGAAAATTTATTATTATTCTTACGGATTTTCACAAGTTGATTTTACAAATTACTTTTTATATCATTTAAATCATTTTACATATAATTATCTATTGTTATCAGAGTTACATCCTTAAAACCCATAGTTCGTTCATGAACCAGAAAATATATAAAATGGCTACCTCTTATTGTGTTTATCGTTTTTACTATTGTGATTTTCAAGATAAAGAATAATTTGTGCAAATAGCCAAAATGAAAGGTGATTTAATGCAATTTACCCTTTTTCTTACTCCGTATAAATCTAGAGGAAAAAAAAGGGAAAAGAAACTCATTTAATATTTTATCTTTTTGTTGAGATTTGCTTCTCCTATATAAACGGCTGCTCCGCTTCTTTTGGTTATCATCAGAACTTGAGAAGTGTCACGTTAGTAAATTGTAAGATAAGAAGGGGAAAAAAGAGAGCTTTTTAGTAAACAAAAGAGAAGAGAAAGTTAGAGAGACTATAAAACATCAAGAGAAAGATGAATTCTTTTGTGAGTCCAGGAAATGTACCAGTTTCTCATGGACATGTCAAGAACCCAATGATTTGGGAAAGAAGAATCAGGGCTGTTGAGATTGTTCTTAGGGTTTTAATCTGTGGGTTAGGTGCTCTATCTGTATTCCTGATTGCGACGGATACCCAAGATAAAGTCATCTTCACCATCAAAAAGACGGCCAAATTTACAGAGATGAAGGCTCTTGTGTAAGAATTTTTACTACCCATCTTCCAGTTTTAGGGTTTTTTTTTTAATTACTGTCACTAATTGTTGTTTGGTTTGTTTGAAAATCAGGTTTTTGGTGATTATAAATGGGATTATGATTTCATATTCGCTTTTACAAGTGATTAGATGTGCTGTGAGTATGTTTAGAGGAAGTGTTCTTTTTAACAAGCCTTTGGCATGGGCTATCTTCTCTGGAGATCAGGTATATAAATTCATTCATTAATAATTTAAACATTGTTGATTATCATTGCTAATTGCACATTTGCACAGGCGGTTGATATTTCAACTCATTCTTCACCTAAAAATGGAATGTCTTGATTTTTCATTGAATTCTGTCATATTTTTAGGATCAGCAGTATTACTATCAACTGTTTAAATTGGTTAGTAACTATATTGGGTAAATGTTATCATATTTTGTGTTTGGTATGTGGGTTTTGCGAACCGATAACCGGGTTGAGTCTGATAAACCCGATTCTTGGTGTTCATTGTGATAATGTGAAGGTATGAATAGCTTGTCAAACACCTCCTAAATGTACAACTGTGATGATAGTTGGAAGCTTTGATTATTGACTATCTTCTTTCAAATTGAATGCATTATGAACAAGGCAATGACCAATGGTCTGTTATTTGGCCATCTTGTTATGTATCTGTATTTCCTTTATAGTGTTAGTTCGAGTACCAAAATTCATCACACACTAACCAATTGGTCCAATTAACTACATCTGTGTCTTTTGCTTCCTCTACTGTTATTGGTCTCATTTATTGGTTGTAGTGAATTTATTACTGGTGCCTTGTGGCATACATGCATTGCCTAGGTAACCATCACTCTGCTACAGCTACCATACATCCAAACACATGTCACATTTGCATTGACCCTACCTTCAACACTCTCCCCTATTTTTGCCATTTCTGTGTTGTGATTTGCTACCTTACATGCATTGCCTAGGTAAAAGTAAGGTTAAGGGCTCGTTTGAAAGCGCTTTTAATCTCATTTCCGATAACGGAATGATTCCGAATCAATGAAAAATTATGTTTGTTTAGAGGTCTTTTTAACCCATGAAAGTAATCCAATCATTTCCATTTCTTTAAACGATTCCATTATGTTTCCATGCAACTGCTCCAAACGGGCATTAAAACTCTTGAAAGCCTTTGTAGTCTTTGTTGTGTTGTTGTTGTTGTATGAGAGATTGAACTTAATCTTGTGACTGATATATGAAATGCAAACCGGATGTTGGACAGGTGTTGGCATACTTGAGCTTGTCCGCGGTAGCTGCATCACTCCAATCATCGGCAATAGCAAAGCTGGGGCAGCCGGAGTTATCATGGATGAAAGTATGTGACATGTTTGATAAATATTGCAACCAGGGAGCAGGAGGCATGATGAGTGCTGTATTAGTCTGTATATGTGCTGCATTAACTTCTTCAATCTCTGCCTATACACTCTTCCGGCTTTTCGGAAGCACCAAGGGCAAGAGCAGTGGCTCCTGGTGAGGACTCGATTTCTGCTCCAACCGAACCTGTTTCTTGTGTACTAGGATTGCTTGCTAGTTAAGCTGCTGGAAAAATGCAAAAGAAAATGAAGCTATAATGACTTCGAAAGTAGTATGGTGGTTGAATGTTATGTTTTGCAGTATTATTTTTGAGTCTTGATGTTCATCCTGTGATATATGGAAGTTTTCTTTTTTGTAAGTTGGGTTGATTGGTGTCGAAGAGTTGTGAAATCATGAAGAGAAAAGAAGTGTTTATGAACTAGCTATTCTTATCAAAAATTCTCTTCTTATTGGGCCTATTCAGTACGTGGACTACACACCATGGGTTTCGAGTAGGTTGTGTTTGGATGTAAAATATATGTTTCATAACGATATACTTTGTAGTACAGTATATTTTACTATATGTGTGTGGTTGGATTATGATTTGCACTGGGTTGGATGTACCGTATGCATACGGTTCATACTACAATATGCTTCAAATTTACATATTTTAATTTTTGGGAAATTTCGGACCATGTCGTTATTTGTTTTTTTTGGATTATGGTCTTGTTCGGTGAGGGTAAATTATATAAGAGAGTAACAAATGGGATGGGCTTATGTACACAAGTTTTTCAATTTTCGGATGATGCTTAACTTTTTTTAAAAATTATACTCTTCTACCATTCAGTAATTAACATTTGAAAATTTTTAAGAGTTTTTGTAGTTTATGGATAAAGTCCCTAAATTTTATACTTTTTCGGATTATACCCTTTTATCACTATTAAATTAACATTTATGAACATTTTAATTTTAAGGTAACAAATAGATAAGTTATTGATTATAAATTAACTATACATTTAAGATGACTATTAATAATAATTAGCAAACTATGAATACAATTTTTATGTTTTTATTTTTTTGGTGAGAGGCTACAATTTTTTCTTCAAATGTTAAAACCTATGAATGATACAAGGGTGTAAAACCCACAAAAATCTAAAACTCAAGGATATTATCTGAAAACTGAAAAACTATTGAACATAATTTAAAATAGTTAAAAGCACACGAACATCATACTAAATTCTTTTTTGGAAGGATCTTAATCTATATCTTATCTTATATATATATTAAAGCAGAGGCCTCTATTGCCACGTGTCGCTCCCAGGATTTTTCTCAGTCCAACGGAAATTTTACAGGCCTCTGCTGCCACGTGTCGCTACAAAAATTTACCTCACCTTACCAATTTTTTAAATTACACAATTTAAATAGTTCTAATCCTTATTCACCAATTAAAAATATGTTTACAATTGTTAAAATAGTCAAAAGAAAATTAAGTTCTAAAATATCGGCTGTCACTTCAAATTTAGGGCCAAAATAAATCGAATTTTAAAAAATAGCAAAATTTAATCACTTAATTCATCCAAATTATTGTGTAAATCGTTTTTTTTTTTAAAAAAAAAACTATACAAATTGACTAGCATCAAGTATAATCGGAAAAAAGTTGTTGACAAAAATAAAATAAAATGAATGTTAAAATATGTAAAATAAATCTAAATTACTCAACTAAGTAAAAAAAAATGTTTTTTTTATTAAATTTCTATACGTAACAAATTTTAATTAACCAAATTGATAAATAAAATTTTTGAATCTTACTACTTTTTAGGAATGAAGTAAAAATTAATTAATTAATCACTTAATTGTGTAAATTTGATTTTTGTAAAAACACGTTAATTAGAATTTACATTTACAATTATTTTCTTAAACTAAAATAAATTATATCTTCAAATAATTCGTTAATGTATTTTAAATTTGAATTTTAAAGAAAAATCACAACCATTATAACTGAATTTTAAAAAATATTTTCTTTTGGAATTTTTAGTTTTAACTTTGAATCAAAAATTTAAAAATAATAACAATACAATTTCAACCAAAAATAAAAATGGTTAAGAAAAATAATTTATTTTGTTTTTACGAAAGTGATTTTTAAATGAACCATTTTAATACCCGCACCTTAATATTAATATAAAAAATATCATTTTTTATAATATTTCGTATTTTTGTAAGGATTTAAAATGTGTCAAACTAATGTTATGCCATATTAAAAGAGGCATTTATTATCACATCTTTTAAAACTCAACCCGCACAAGGTGTAAGTAATACACTAGTATTACTATTAAAGACAAAACAAATTTTCCTATGTGTCATTTTCTTATTAACTTCGTACCACATGTCATTTTTTCATGCATTTTTGTTTTATAATATTTCTAATTAATTAATACATACAAATCATTAATATATATGTAATATATCTATATTGTTTCCATTTATAATTTTACCACAATTTTATACTTATTTTAAAATATCATTATCAAATATTATTTGAAAAACATTTTTACTTTTATTTACAAGAGGGTGCAACGGGTCTTGCATGGTCATATTGTGTCACCTATTTCTTCTGATGTAGTGTTTAGGAGAATCAGATTTGCTATTCAGAAAGGGTTGGCGACACAACTTGTTGCCCGCCTAACTCATAACTTGACGTAAGACTCTATTCTTTAATATTAATGATATTAATTTGTTCTATTTACAAGATCATTAGACTTTGTAGGTTAACATATGTATAAAATAATTGAATTAAAAAAATATCATATATTTGTTAATTTGTGAAAATTTAGAATATATAATATTCCCCTATTGACACACAAAAAAAATTGCTTTGTTAATTGGTGAAAAACATTCTCGGTAGATATCTAACCTATAAGTGTCACGGGTTGAGTTTTCTCTAACTCTAAACCGTGCGGCTCTTAGCTTGTCTCGACCCCTTGTCGTGCTAAGATCAGCCTATCCCCGATGTTGCCACGAAAGAACTTAAGATTGATGGCTAAGAGAACTTTGAAGGCTTTGTGTGTAGGAAATATAGCTTTGTATTAAGAGAGCTTTACAATGCTTTGGATGAGAGCTTGAAACTTGGATGATGCAAATGAGGGGGTGACACTCCCTATTTATAGCCCAAGGCCACCTCCTTTATGAGAAGGTTCCGGAAGTCAATTCTCCGAGGTCATTCCGGAGCCTTCCTCTCTACAACTAAGCCTAGGTTTTATTACACTTCTAGATTATTCCGTAGGGTTCTAGCCAAGCCTACGGAATTCCACACGGTCCTAGATAATTATGTCATTCTCTAGAGTAGTCCAAAATGTTCCGGAGGTTTCCACACAAGTCTACATAATTTCACTTTATTCCGGAAGGTTCCGTCTCCTTCCGGAATGTTTCTCCACTTTTTGGAATGTTCCTCCACCTTCCGGAATGTTCCTCCACCTTCCAGAATGTTCCGCCATCTTCCGGAATGTTCCGTCGCGTCCCGGAATCCTCTTGGGTATTCTGGATCCTTTGTGATCGTCTTGGATTTTCCCGGAAGACTTCTTGTCTCATTCGTACCATCTTGACAAGCCTTATATACATTGGCCTTCTTTCATGCCACGACTCCTTATCCTTGTCAAAGGGTGTCTTGGTGGTGTATCTTGGCAAGTCGTCATGCCTTGTCAATTTAGGCGTCGTCACGGATGAGCGGTCCGTGACATAAGTATTCACAAATTAACAAATATCTAAAATATTACAATAAAAATGCTACATTTTCTTTGTTCGTTAAGGATGGTATTTAAAAATACCTAAGATAATTTTTTAAATTGAACTCTGTATAACTTATATTCCATTTTTAAATACTAAATTTCATTTTCCTTTATGAATTATTTATTTCATTTACAGTAATTAACAATATTAACTTATTTTTATTATATGATTATTGAAAAATTTGGATATAATCTTCCTTAAATATATATTTTTATTGTTTATATGTAATATAATTAATATATCAATAATATACAAAATTAATTTTAAGTTCTTTTCAGTTAATTTATTTAAAATATAATATATCAAGAGTATTTTATAAATAAAACATTTACTTAAGTGTTAAAATTAAACTCGTGTCTTGACACGGGGAACTAATATTAAGGGTCTGTTTACTTGCAGATTGGTTTATTTTCGGGTTTATTTCTCAATGGGTTTATATATATAAATCATATAAGGTTGTTTACTTGTAGTTTATTTTTTGGGTTTATTTTTGTTCAAAATACACTTATGCCCCTAAAAAAATCAAAGAATGACGGGGAATACATAGAGAAGAAAAAGAATATCGGGTTGGAAAAGCACAAGGCTAAAATTGGATTTTAAACAAAAATAAACCCATCCCAAAAAAATAACCTTGCCCAGATCAGTTTATTTTTTAGTGGTTTATAAACCCGAATAAACCCATAGAGAATTAAACCAATCTTCAAGTAAACACGCACAAAAATTGTATAAACTAAATAAAACAGAAATAAACTAAAGTAAACCGGGGTAAAGATTCATTATAAGATTATTATAATAGATGGGCCATAAGGAAAAATATATGTAATTTAGGGAAAAAATATAAACAGGACACAAAAGTTATTCAAATACGAATTGCCTTAGTTTTTCCATAACTTTATAAGTAATTATGAAATAAAATACAAATATAATATCCATTTATTTTAATTTGAACTTAATATGTTATAGGAACGAGTATTACTATCCATCCTTATATTCGTGGTACACTGTCATTATGTTAAGGCCGACAAACCAGATTAACAAGGACCCGAGTTCACGATTTGGCTAAATTGTACAAATTTGAGATTTTATATTTATTTTTCATAAAAAAACTTGTACTAATTCTAAAAATAACGTCGCATAATATTTTCTGGGTTCACGGTTTGGCTAAATCATTCGACAAAAAATTTGGACGTGCCATAATCGGTAATATTATGATAGTTTGGGTACGATTTTATAGATATAGGAATATATATTCTAATAATTAAATACTTGAAAGATTTACTGATAAAATAGGTATGAAATCTTGAATATTAATTTGAGGATCATTATATGGGTAAAGATCGAAATCTTACCAAATATACAGACAAAATTGTACCAATAAATTGAGATTATTGAGTTTCTCCATCCCTCCGTCATTGTATATTTCCTCGTCTCCTTCGTTGCAGCTCAATCCATCTTGTCTACATAACATGGTAAGACCTTCTTCCATTCTTTCTTACTTTTGTCGTTCAAATTTCCAAAGTATGTTCAACGCTTGAAAAGCTATAACCACTTGATTGATCTATCTTAGTTTTTACTGTAAGAGCTTTGAATTTTGTCTCGATGGTTGATAATGGAGATTCTGATAATGATTGAAATCAGATCTTTGTATAACTCAATTTCAACTTCAAATTATGTACAGACTACCTCCAAACGTTTAGCAGGTAGGAAAATTGCCAAGTTTGAGAAGAACATCACAAGGAGAGGATCAGTTCCAGAAACTTCTGTCAAGAAGGGTTATGACTACCCTATTGGACCAATCCTTCTCGGTTTCTTCGTCTTTGTCGTCGTCGGATCATGTATATTCTTTTTCCATTCATTTCATTCTTTGATATCTTTCAGTTATGTTAAATTGATTTCTGAAATGATCTTCTTTGCAGCCCTGTTTCAGATCATCAGAACAGCTTCAAGCCGCAGAATGTTATAGATTTTTTTTGATTGTGTTGAGTTTAGCAAGAAGAATGTATTACTTTTATTGCTAAGTTCATTTAGCTTGTAACGCAGATTATTTGAATAATAGATGCAATTGAGTTTGAATAGCTTATTATACTTTTTCTCATTATAAAGATAATATGAGTACAAGTAGAAGTTGAGGAAATTATGAATGGAAAAATTGAGAGTTGTTCCTCTTCAAAGGAAGAGTGTGTTTTCACTTATTACTTCCGGTGGATGTACTTTCTGTCATCGGATCTACATGCTGCCCGGGAACTGCCATTTCTCGCTGTCTTCGTATTTTTGCAATAATCCGAGCTTCTAGAGAGCTTCTGGTTTCTGGGTTCAGTTCCAAAATTCAGCTTATGTGCTCTTGTAACTGTAGTCTCCAAGAACGTGTCTTCTTCATCTCCTTGGGAATCATATCCTATCCCTTCAAATCCCTGCAAAGCTCAAAATATGATATATGAATCCATGATTCTATTTCTATGATACATGAATCCATGATAATTCTATCCCTTCATACCTTGGATTTTTCTTTTATAGAATAGGGTGTCAAACAAGGATTAATATCCTTGAGAAACATATCATCTGGACTTCCTGGTGTTGCAGGATCACATGAACTGAAATCCTGAATTGAAAGCAAATCCCATGTTACTAAAACCCGGAAATTGTTACTCATTGAGTATTTCTGGATAACAAACAATTCTTACAGGAGAATGCAGAGCATCATCATAATCATAAGCTAGAGTTCTCGGTGAGCTGAGACTGCCTCCCCGACTCCATGAATTCGGTGAATATTTGTCTGCTTTCACCTATTATAACACCAGGATTCGAAAATTCTAGTCAGAAACTAATGGATTCAACAATTTGATCCATTTGATAAAATTATGTACCTGAGCTAGATCTTCAGAGAGGTTTTGAAGCTGGCCAGTGAGTGAACTGATTTGCATTTGGAGAGTAGGAATGACCTGTCGCGCTTGCTTCAGCTCTGAACCTTGCTCCTCGAGAAGTACTTGGAGTTGAGAATTCATTTCCTCTGGAAAAAGTATTGCACTCTTCAATGCCTTAACCTCTTCCCTTTGCTTTAGACACAAATCCTTCAACTTATCCACCTATAGCATTCAATCGTTACATGTTCCGAGCAATTTTCATTACAGTAATGTCAATTCCCCAATCAATTAAGATTTAAACAAATTAGGGTTTGATGTCGTTACCTCCCTGTTGCGGTCATCAAGCAACGCTTTGAGCTCAGAGATCTGAGTTTCTTGCTCCTTATTCAAGCTAAGAAGCTCCCTTTCACTCCTCAAAACCATAGCCAAGGTCCTTGTATTGGCATTCGCCTTCACATCCGTCAAGGCCTTCGTCTTCTTCTCACTACTCCCTCTATCGCCAGACTTCCCAAACAACTTCTTAGGAAGAGTAGCAATAACGGATCCCTTTCTGGCCGTCTTCTTAAGATCTTGAGCAATGAAATCAGCGGGCACGAGCAGTGGAGCGGCCGTCCGATCCCTAGCAGAAGCCTTGGAAGCGAACGAGGTCTTCTTCTCCATGAATTTCTTGACCAATGTAGTAAAGTTCTGGTCAGGCCTGTTGTTGACTTTGATTATGTCATTGGATTTAGTCCTGGCCAGTGAATTTGAATTTAATTTGGGGATTGATGGGAAGGTGAGATCAGCTGAGGATGAAGTGGAGGTTTGGGAATTGAAGGAGCTGTACCGAGAGGAAGCCTTTGCCATGGCCGCCATTGATGAAGAGATTAAGGAGATGAGTTTGAGAGATGAAAGTATATGAGGATGAATGTAGGTTAGAATGAGAGTGACAGGTGTTTGTAAATTCAAATTCCTGTCGTGTGATATTAAGGCGGGATTTAATGATTAAACTTACAGTTTTCTAATTTTGAATTTTGCGGTGTTCAAATATAAATAAATCTGTTCAGGTTTCAGCATTTGTTGTGGGGATAATTCTGTGACTTTTTTTGGGGTTTTGTGGTCCCTTTAAAATTTTAAAAAAAATTGATTACTTTTTGGCATTTTTTCGGCCCTCTTTTCCTTCTGAAAGCAAGGTGATCAATATTTGAGTAATTTGACTTTTAAAAGTAGAGTTTTATTTTAATATGAAAAATAACCTCTTATTTGATCTTTTTTATGAATATTCACCCTTTATTTTTTTTTCTTCCCAAAAAAGTTCAAACAAGAGGGTCATTTTTAATTGATTGATGATAGTCAAGACGTGTTCAGTAACGTGACAAATATTAAAATACTTTTACAGCATAAGAGTTGTGATTAAATGGTAAAATTGGAAATTCGATATCAATTTTTAAAAACCTCCTCGTAAATCTTTCTAAAAATATAATCTTTCAACTAACTAGCATGTTAAACATGATGAAGCTTTTGAAAATTTCAAAATCCAACAATAAGAGGTAGTTACGGTTATGGAAGGAGTAAGGGTAAATTTTTTTGATTGTGGTTGAGAGTAATTTAAGTGATGAGTTATTGGTTGAAACTATAAAGCAAGTTAAGTGTTATTGTTTTGCATAAAAAGGTGAGATAAGAGTGAATATGAGTGGTGGTTTTCATAAAACATGTCAAGTTAGGGGTGTATTTTCATAATATATGTTGAAAGCGATTCACCCAAGAAGAACACTCGCAGCAGGTTGAAGAAAGTTGTCATTTAAAAAGTGGAGTGTTGCTGCAATGCTCCCATAGGTAACCTTTTATTTATTTATAAATAATATATATAAGACGTTTACAACTTAAAATAGATCCCTATTTGATTAGTTTCTTAAATGACCCAACTCAAATCCGACCCAAATAACTCAATTGTCATAGCTTATAGTCTTATACTTTGGAAGGTCATCGCTTATATTCTTCTAGTTTTGTTTATATTTGCAACCCAACTTGCTTTCTCCTAAATGAAATGTCCATATATGTCTTTGCCAGTCAATGATCTCTTCATTTGCATTGCTCTTGACATATATTTTGTCAAAAACTTGCTCACTCTTGAGTTACAACGTAACAAGATGACATGGATAGCAAACATAATAAACATAACAAGATGACATGGAAATTAATGCGGTCATTATTGATCATTTTTTGAGATGGAAGTACCGTTGCAAAAGGTTGGCTTTTTTTTGTACCGTCGCAAAAGGAGTAAGGAGGATTATGACAAAAAAGGAAGTGATCGAGTAGAGAGGATCATGTTTGTGAGAGGACTGCTTGAATGGGCATTGAAGAGATGAATCATGTGTATGAAATCTACAAGAAACTTAAGGATAACACATACAAAGAGGCAAACGTAACCATTAGACTAACCTGATTCCACGTTTGTGGGAGTAAATAATTATGAGTGAGTGCTGGCAATATGCTAAAAAGAAAGTGAAGCTGATATCCATGGCTAAGAAGCCATTCACAATGTGGTCAAGAATGAAGAGAGAGAGAGAGATCGTTTGCAAAAAAATAAGAAAAGAATGAAGAGAAACCCTTCACGTTTGAGTACATAAGACAGGACTACTCGCTTTGAATCAACCTCAGCAAGCTCAGCTAGTTGCCTAAAACGATCAGTATACAACTCGTCAGAAAATTAAAAACAATACCAAGATCTAAACAACTAACAAAGCCACATAGCCTACATCCATCTATCCCAGTAATCGATGAAAGCGATATGATAAGTGATTAAGAATATACATACAAGTTTATATTCCTACTTATTTTATTTTTATATATATCCTGATTGTAACTAAATAAGGAAGATTTGTATAAAATATTCAAACACTTATTAACCTACCGTATTTAACAGATAGTATCAAGCACTATTTCGATTGAAATGAACATCATTCGGTCGAAATTTCAGTATTACGATCGAAATTTGTAGAAATAAGCACTATTTCGATCGAAATGAACATATTTTGATCGGAATGCTCAATATTCGATAGATATTTTCAATTGAAATTTGTAGAAATAAGCACTATTTCGATCGAAATAAACATATTTTGATCAAAATACAAAGAATACAATCGACATTTAACATATGACCAATATTAGTAGGAAAAAAAACATTATTTCGATCAAAATGAACATATTTCTATCAGAATGCTCAATATTCGATTAGATAATTTCGATCGAATTTTCACTATTACGGTAGAAATTAATTAGTAGAATAAAGCACTATATTTCGCTCGAAATGTTCAAAATTCTATTAAAGCAAATAAAATTGTTGTCTTATTCTATACTTATTGAAAGTGGATTTTTTTAAAATTTTATTCTAGTATATCCCACCTATAAACACTAGTCCCTGGACAGCTCTCGGTTCTTGAGCATGTTGGAGATTATAATGGACCAATATCTTGAACGTTGATTTATTAATCAGACGTCTCTAAGAGGTTCCTACTCCCTACACAAGAATATGTTGTCACTTGAACTCGAATATATATATATATATATATATATATATATATATATATTGGGTTGATATTATATAGCAGTTTTCATGTTGCTTATATGGTGAAATGTTTTCATGTTCTCTTCGCATGATAAATCATATATACGTTTGAGATTCCTTGGCGATAGCCTAAGAATCGTTAGCTAACGGTTTATACCGAATTCTTTTAGGTTATCTTGATGGTAGGAACACTTCAAGGATCTCAATGGAGTTGGTGGTTAGCCGAGGCAATATGTGTCAGTGTAAGCTGGGGTTATTTGTGTTTGTTAAATCGCATTTATGTTGAGGTATACGCTTGCATTAAAGTGGCGTTGTAAGTTTGTTGATGATGTTGGTTAAAGCCTACTAGTGTGAAGTCTATGTTGTTTTTGTTATATTGTTGCATACATGAAATGTTTTTGTAATGTTTGTCAAGTAAACAGGTTAGATGTATTTATAACTTTGTAATGCTTCTTGTTACAAGGTCTTATACGTAAATTTGTTGTCAAGACAACTTATAGGACTCATAGTGTGGTCTCTAGCCTAGTCACGTCTTAGGTTAATAAAAAAATCGGTCATTATAGAGTGGTATCAAAGTCGGGTTGACAAAAAGAGCACATGTGATATGAGATGAGACATAACATAACATAACTATAACCCAGTTCGGGTTGGTTTTTAAATATGGTTTTGACTTCTAAAATGAGTGGAAAAGTGTTGTTATTTGGATTTAATGGATTTAAAGTCATATGTATAGTCGGTTTGTGGAAAATAGACACACTAACATACAACCATCTCAGCTTGACTCCATGTAAGTGATACTATTTCTATTACCATTAACCCCCCCGTTTGGTTGTGACTCCGGAAACGGAATGGAAACGAATCTAGTTCACATACGCGCCTTGTTCATGGAATCATTCCGGTTGGTTTCATGCAAAATGCACTTGCTTTCCCCTACTTTGTTACCCTATAGGGTATTAAAACCAATCAAATTCTACTACAATTAGTTCAAACCACAAGGAATGATTCTCAACAACTTCATGAACAAGGGTGTACGTATGGACTAGATTCGTTTTCATTCCGTTTCCGTTTCCGGAGTTTAAACCAAACGGGCCCTAAAAGTTTTTAATATTATTGAAGTTGGATATAGTTATATATTGGATACATGTTAATATATATATTTGAAAAAATGTGTGTGTATGCGGTAATAAGGTATGATATAAGAGAATCTATTAGCCGTGATGGTGAAACCGGTTGAAGTGTTGGTAATTTCTTTTTAAATCTCTATCATGTAGGTCTAGTGATAGCCAGAAGAGGTGAGAGGTAGAAGAAGTGATATTTAAAGTACTAGCAATTAATCCTTTAGAAGATATACTCTCCTCCCAATACAAACAAACACATAATACATAGTCATAAGTTCATCAACATATTCAAAACGCAACATCGAGAGTGATTAGCTAGATGTCAACTCATGTGACGAAAGGATGATGGTTATTCAGGACCGTACGTGAGCAAGAGAAGAGGCTAGCGACAAAATGCGTGAGAGAGAGTGGGTGACCAAGATGGCGAAAACTCTATGTGAGCAAAAAGAAGAAGAATGGAGACATAGAGGGGGAGGTGAAGGGGAAGAGAAAGGGGATAAAGGTGGACGAGTGACGTTCGGTTTAAGGAGAAGATCGATGGTGAAATATTAAAGTAAATAAAAGTTTTGTTTAACCTTTCCTTATAGTTTTATGGTCATATTTGTGCAAACCTACAATATGTGTTTTCAACTAAATAATGGCCAATATGATAGGATTAAATGCATTTTTTTATAAAGCGCAAACATGCAATATGTCAATTGTTAGGTTGAGTTTAAGTGGAAAGGAGTTTTAAAGTTAAAAGTATGAAGAATTTACAACAACAATAATTTTTAAATATAATAAGTGTTTGTTTAATTAAAAATTGTTCAATTATTTTGTAATTGTTTAATTATGTCAATTTTTTGACTACATTTGAAATTGTTTAACAATATTTAGAATTGTTCAACTATATAGTTAATTGTTCAAATGTTAATTTATTTGTTCCATTGTTCAAGTGTATAACAAGTGTTAATTAATTTGGACAAATCACAATTCTTAATTAGTTTAATCGAGGAGTTAGGAGTACATCCCACTTTTAACATAAGACCTTTATATATGGTTAGGTTCAAGTAAGAAAATATTTTTGTGTAGGGAGTATGAACCTCTTAGAGACTTATGATTAATAAATCAACGTACAAGATATTGGTCCATTGTAAGTGTTCATGGGTGTAATGCACTGAATTAAAATTTAATATTTTTTACTTTCAGTAAATAGAATAACATATATGGCAACAAATTTATTTGATTTAATTAATTTTTGAGCATTCCGATCGAAATATGTTCATTCCGATCGAAATAGTGCTGTTTTATACTAATTTAGATCGTAATATTGAAATTTCCTATCGAATTTTGAGCATTCTGATCGGAATATGTTCATTTTGCTTATAAAAACTCTTCTTTTTTTTTTTTTACTAATTTCGATCGTAATAGTGCAATTCCGATCAAAATTATCTATCGAATTTTGAGCATTCTGATCGGAATATGTTCATTTTGCTTTAAAAAACTCTTCTTTTTTTTTACTAATTTCGATCGTAATAGTGCAATTCCGATCAAAATTATCTATCGAATTTTGAGCCTTCCGATCAAAATATGTTTATTTCAATCGAAATAATGCTTGATCCATCTATTAAATAAGGTAGGTTAAAACGTGTTAAAATATTTTATACAAATCTTACTTATTTAGTCATAAATATGAGACGCTTAATTTTTTTAAGATTATACGACTATAATTTTATTTTATTTTTTATAATGAAAAACGGTTAGATTGGCATACCTCCTAAATTATACGACTATAATAAATCGTTAGTTCTTGTACAGAAATATGTTCATACTTGACCTACGTAGACACGTTTGCAACTCAAATTAGATATGTATTTGATTAGTTTCTTAAATGACCCAACTCAAATAATTCAATTGTCGCCACTTATATACTTTAGAAGATGATTCAACGAAGCCCTTGTACAAATACAATGTCAACATAACATTATAGGCCCATCTAAAACTTGTCTTAGCTAACTAGTGCAAAATCGTTATAACTTGTTTAAGTTTCTCACTATGACCTACTCAAATGTGCAACCAAGTCCATTATTTGTGGGTAAGTCCTGCGCCATCCAACGCTTTAACATGGTAGCGTGACCATCCAACCAATCAATAACAATTAAAATTAGGCTTCGTGTGATATATTTATATGTATGGTGTATAAATATATCAAACAAAGATGCTCTCAATTCTATTCTAACCGGAAACTTCATCGTACTCTCAGTTTCCGCTCAATCAACTTCTCAAACAACGTTGTAGCGATTTTATGGTTTTCACTTCATCGACTCTTCACACTCGTATTAGCCTATAAACAATAAGACCCGTTCCTATCCTTTCCATACTTTCATGTATAACAGTCATGGGCACATCCCATCCTATTCCCATACCTAGACATAACATAAACACAACAAAGTGAAGCAATCTTGTACAATGTCCAACTCAATAATTCGTTTGGAATAAAACATTAAATTTTGACTTTGAATCTACATTTTTGGTATATTGAATTGGATTGTTACTGAAGGAATTGAATTAACGTGGATCAGTTCCATTTAACTCCTTAAACTTGCACATTTGAATGTCATCCACTATGTCACAACACATGTTAAACAATTTCCTTGAAATTTTCTCGTCAACTCTTATCCAATATAAATATATAAATCTTCCATCCAATACCTTCCTCAATCATCACTCACGCAAAAACCAAAAATCCGTAGAAAAACAAGAAAATAATCGGACAACAATGGTGACTTGCTATAGAAATCCCAATAAATCATCCTCCCCGTTCATCTCCACCCCCATATACAGGCAACTCCAATTCAATCAAGATGAAGATGATGAAGATGAAGAAGAATCGGGTCACATATGGCTCGAAATCCAAGTCGAAGCAACTTCAAGTCTCCATCAAGAACCCGCTTTATCAAATTACTTTCATCTCTCAATTCTAAGCCATAGATCATTAGAATCCTCTTTAGCTTATCAATTAGCAGTAAAACTCTCTGTTGCCGACACTCTCTCAATTGAACTCTTATCACAAGTTTTCAACTCTGCATTCAAGGAAGATTCTGATATCAGAGAGGCGATCAGGGCGGATCTCAGGGCGGCGCGTGATCGGGATCCAGCGTGTCAGAACTTCCTCGATTGCTTCCTCAACTACAAAGGCTTTCTCGCCTTACAATCCTACAGAGCAGCGAATTGGTATTGGAAACAGGGGAGGTTTTCTCTAGCGCTTCTCATACAGGGGAGAGCATCGGCGGCGCTGGGCGTCGACATTCATCCTGGAGCGAAGATTGGAAGGGGGATTTTGATCGATCATGGGACTGGATTGGTGATCGGAGAAACGACGGTGGTCGGAGATGGGGTTACGATATTGCACGGAGTGACGTTGGGAAGCAGGGGAAAGAGGGAAGAAACAGGGGAGGTTAGGCATCCGAAGGTGGATGATGGGGTGTTTGTTGGAGCTGGGGCTTGTGTTTTAGGGAATATTACGGTGGGGAAAGGAGCCAAGATTGGGGCGGGTGCGGTGGTTGTGAAGGATGTCCCGCCGGAGGCCACCGCCGTTGGGAATCCAGCCAGAGTTATTGAAGGGAAGGGGGAAATGTAGTTTGAAAATGTAAACAAATTAGGATATTTGGTAATATTTATTAACGTCTTGTTAATAATTTTGAAGGGATAAGAAATTTAAACCGTGGGGGAGTGGAAGGATACTGTTGTATTGGGAAATTTGTACAAAAATAACACCTATTTGGTTGATGAAATACAAATTCAGGAAGTAAAAATAATATAAAGTTGACATGATTTGATATTATAATACATTGTTTATGGGTGGCAGTGTGTCACATGATCCATCTTTATAAAAAATATGTGTTGAGAATTGTTGAGCTTATATATAATGCAATCCTGAATCGTCAAAAACATGAATGTTAGTTGTGGTTTTAAATGTATAATTGAGAATTATGGTTCCAAAGTCCATAGTCATGGAAGAAATTTGAATTTGTTTTTTTATTTTAAAATTCATTTTCAAATTATTTTAGTATATTATTGATGGTCTCTTGATATATGTGATTTTTTTTTTATAAACCTATATTATTCTCACTATCAGTAAAAAAAATAAATTTATGATCGGATAGCCGGGATCCGACGTTGATTTCCTCAATGTCAGCTCTAGGTGGCGGCCTTTTAAATTTACAGAACTTATGCTACTTTTTACAATATGTTCAAATTCACCATCTAATTTGTAGTTGTGGACTAAAAATGTAATTTATGTTCATATAAATCTTTTTATATTAATAGGTCCTGGTAGTTTTGGTCTACATGTATCAACAAATCTTCATGATTAAAATAATAATAATGCAATTATTTGTCTAGACGGTCGAGTTTAATAAGGTATTTCAACTAGACAACCCACCAGTTATCATATTTAATTATGTCTTAGTTTGTGCAACTTATAATTTTCTAATTTCTCGAAAAAAAATGTCGCTCATGAATCATGATCGTGAATGACGTAGGTAACATCCCTCATAATTTCATTTTTGTAGTAGACGAATTTGAGGATGATACTTTAATCCAAGTTATATTTTTATAAGCATGTCAAGACATATAAATTACGAGTTATAAGGGACAAGTGAGCGTAGGGCAGTTCCTTTAGTCCTACTCGGAACTTCGGTGATTTACGGAGTATAGACTGAAACTAGATTTATTTCATATCAAGTTTTATTCGCGAGAACTCATGTATTAATTTGTACGGTACGAAACATTTCGAATTTAGTTAGTGAGTAAGATATTCTTTTAAAACTTACCCACCGATTTTTTAAAAAAATTTAAATTGCGGACCATAAATTGAAATTGACAAAAATAGTGCCGCAAATTGGAACATACTTGGTATGTATATCTTCATCTAAAGTACACATTTTTAAGTATATACACGTTCTAAAATATATTTCAGTGTGGATAGTAAAATTGTGTCGTAATACTAATTTATATTATTTACTTTTTACTTTTATTATACGAATTCTAAAGAGAGTAGTAGTGATAATGTAAAAAATGACAGTTAAAAAAGGAAGAGGAATAAAGAGGATAAGGTATAAATGAAAATGTATCCTCTCCCATCGATTCAAGGCCATGCTTTTGGATTCCCCCATTGTCGAATCTCCAAGATAAGGCAAACGCAAGAAAAGAAGCTCCAGCTTCACCCAAAATCGATTGTCAAAATGATCAAAGCTTTTGCAATTCGTTCACAATTTCACATCCCAAAACTTCCCAATTACAAATCCACAAACACACCTCCCAAATCAACTCATTTGATCCCTAATTCTCACCCAATTCAGCACAGAGCAACCCTAATTCCCGCAAAACCCAAAACCCTAACCACCCAAATCGATTTTCAGAAAGACATATCGAATTCAAATCCAATTAACGCAAATGGGGATTTCAGTTCACAATCAAAGGCCCTAATAACTGGTGCGGTGTCGATTGGTGTTGTTTTGCTTGTGCTAGGGTTGGACGGCGATGGGCATGGCGGTCGGGCCTTAGCGTTGGGCCCGGAAGGTCCGCTAATGGAGGAATTCTGGGAGAACGTGAGAAGGTACGCTCTCTACGCACTGACAGTAAGCACTGGTGTGCTTTACGCAGTATTCCAGCCGATAGTGGAGCTTTTGAAGAACCCAATCTCTGCAATTCTTGTAATTGTAATCGTAGTTGGAGGCGTTTACATTGGTTCTCAAGTTCTTTCCGCCATGGTTGGTGTCACTGAGTTCTCTTATGAGTATAGCTATTAGAGACTCGTCTCTTATCCATCTCTCAAGTTTCAATTACTCTCTGCTGTGTAATTTAAGCATTTTTTTAATTTCTTGTGTTGATGGTTTGATGACACGGATATTATACAATGAGCTTGAATGAAGTAATTGATAAAAACTGTTTTGTGAAGTATAGCTATCAGATCAAGTTTTGAATCTAAGCTCGATTTCAAAGGAAAAACTTTGAAATTCAAAACAAAAATATTTTTAGTACAAAAATTTATCTTTTTCAAGCTTAAATGAGTGAATGAAGTCTTGAGTTAGTTTTTTGAACAGAAAATTTGCTGTGAAATCAAAAACATCACAGTAATGAACCCTGGAAGATTTTTCAATTGAAATGAATACCAAATCAAAGGATCCATGAACTCAAATCCAATCTAGTAGTAAATGCGGTGGAAATTTGGGCAATTATGGGGCCCCATTGTTAGCAAAAACAACTTCTGGACCCTCATGTGATTTATTTTTGGTACAAATTTCATCTCATTCCTGCCCTACAACAATTATATACTAATCCATATTGGCTACTAGAACCTTCAAATGTCCCTTCTATGGAGGAATACATATCTTTTCTTACAGCATCTTCGTTTTCTCTTTGTCTCCAAAGAAGAGTCGATAAACCCGATCACCAGATCAAATAAGAGACTGAGATTTTGTAAAATAATCTACGATTTGAACATTCAGATCGGATCAGATTTTGAACTGATCCGAATACAAATACTCGTTAATCTGGATATCCGAATCGTCATTTAGCATATCCAATAAACATGTGCATTACCTATTTTAAGAGAAATACAGGAACACGGATAGCCTGAAATAAACGGGGATTGTCAGATGTACCGGCGAAAATCACTGTTTGTCACCATAACTACGCATTTCGCGTACGTAGTTGAGTGGTTTCCAACTACGCATATGGGGTGTGTAGTTGGAGCCAATGAAAAAAAAAATTAAAAATGAACTACGCACTTGGAGTGTGTAGTAGAAGTAAAAAAAAAATAAAAATGCCGGTATGTTTAGAAACAACCTATTTATTTCGGATATCCAACCCAACATATATATGTTTATGTGTGTTGGTTCAAGTGAGGAGGCTACTTAGAGAGGAGTGAGGAAAAATTTTGTTCATTTTTTTTATACTATAAGTTCAATTTTTTTATACTACGAGTTTATTTAATTTTGGTATCACTATTTATTTTTTCAGATTATAAACAAATAATATGTTTCATTTTTCAGTATAAAAGTTCTTTCTTGAAAAATTTCAAAAATCGAACTTGGTAGTACAAAAATTTGACCTCGATTGTAACAAAAAAAAAAATCTCCTCACAAGGAGTCTCCTCACCCAAACCAGCCTATATATATATATATTCAAAATTCATGTGATATTTAACCCGTTGAAATTTCACACAGATACTCATAAAGGGCATTTTGGTAAAATCCACTTGCATAGCATGATACGCAATACAAGTCAAGTACTTGATATAAATAGCTACCAACCTGACGATACCAAAAGCATCAAGCACAATACGTACTATACATCCAAAACAAAATCCTGAACTCAATAGAAACATATTATCCAGCTAGATGGATCTAGATCGTCAAGAACTCTTTCCACAAGAAAATCCAGAGATCGAAAACGACCATCCTATGATCCATGGAAGCAGGTACTTAATGTGGAGCTTGCAGTTTATGGCGTCTCTTTCAGTGATATCTCTATTCATATCCTACTTGACTGGAATTTCATTCTATTATTCTTATACATACTACTTCTCCACCTTCTTTCTTCCTCTCTTAACTCGCGCACTCGAGCGTAAGTACGTCTTCCTCCTCTGCAACAGCCTCATCCTCGTCTTCCTTTTCGGGTTCCGGGGTATTCGTGACCAAGATCATCATCTCCTCGATTTCGTTGACGAGATCGTGGTAAATGATCACCAAGGTAATGTGGATGATACCATTACGACGCCATTGGAGACCGTTGTGGTTGCTTTTGATGATCAGATTCTTGAAAACGAAACTGGCTCTTTGGAGGATGAAATCGAAGAACCAGTAGCGAATGAAACTAATGAAGAAGAAAAAGATGGAAGAGAAATCAAAGAAGATGGTTTCACGCATGAAAGTGGATACGAAGATGGGAAAGACGATGAATTAGTACGTTCGAGCAGTAGCACAGACGATGAGTTGAAGAAGAAATTTGATGAGTTTATAAGGAAGATGAAGGAAGAACTGAGGCTTGAAGCTAATGATTACCAGCTCATTGCTGCTTAGAACTATAATTTGTAAAATGTCAATCTCTTATCTTCCTTGTAATTTATGCATATTGACTATTCAAATATTTACTATATGTTCCCCTGCATTTTCCTCAACTTCAAATAATTACACATTTTGGTGGGTTAATTTAACATATGGGTAATAATAAATATACATGGAAGTTGGGCCGTATTTCTAGTGAAGTTAAACAATGATAAATATAATTAGGACTAAAATTAAATTTTATCAAAAAGATGAAATAACTCTTGTTTTTTGCAATTATGAAGTAAACTACAATGATAGTTTAATTAGATATCATTTATTATACATTTTCAGCAGGAGAAAGATAATTGATATTTTCTATATATTTACGAAAACATGAATCTCGAAAATTTACCAACGTGTCTAGTTGAGTACAAAGAGGTAAGATTTGTAAAGTAATAAGAAAGTATGGGCCTTCATTGTAATAGTAATTTATCACAATATATTTGAGGGAAGAGCCCCTATAACGGAATATATGCTTTGTGGCCTAAATGTTTGTAGAATCTACTAGACAAAATGGCCAAGAATACCCTAGAAATATGTTTTTTTTAAATGATAAGGAATATAATGTTATATTTCATAAAATGATTTGTATGCTAATTAACCTCAAATTGCATGTTCTATATATCGCTAGTCCTACCTTTAAATGATTATTACAAGAGAAGTTGAAACTCATATATATATCCATAACTTATGGAAGTTAGATTGACAACAAAGAGCAATGTCCCTTCTTTTCCTTTGTCAATTATTTATGTAGGCATAAAAAGTACGGGAAATTGATAAGAAAAATAAAGTTGATAAGAATCGACTTCTAAAACAGTTTTGTATTGATACAACTAGACCACCGTTATATTTTTCTAATAAAATTTTAATTTAAAAACATTTTATTAAAGAGACACGAGGAAAAAAAACGAAAATATAAACCTTATAAAATCTTCCGTCACCAAATTCCACATTCCAAACATTTAAGGATTCATCGCAGCGGCAGAGCCTAGAAGAAGTCAAGATCCGGCGCCGTCGAAAACCAAACCTGTGGCGGTAGGTCCTCGATCGACGAGAAGAAGTTGACAGATCCTCGGCAACAAATCGCACAACAACTCTTACAGCCTTCTCGAGGTTGCCCTAACCGCCACCAATCTACCTCGCAGCTTCTCAAAACCTCAATCTAAAATTGGAACTTCACCACATTTGTCCACTGTTGGAACTCCTATACGAGTTATTGATGGCGGAAGGAAGCCGCCGAAAACCAGACATGCGGCGACATTTGTTTTTCATTGGACTTGTGTAACTGGACCTTGTGTAAACGACGAACATTTGAGCTTGTGTAAACGACTAACCTTTTGTAACTCGATCTTGTGTAAACGACGGACCTTTTGGGCTTGTGTAATTTAGAAATAGACCGATTTTGTTAATTACAAAATTTAACATTGTATATTAAGTGTGTATTAACATTGTGTAATTGAAATTGTATACTAAGTATAACTTAAGAAAGAAAAAACAATTGAAATGCAATTTCTATTAGTTCAGATGATATAAGCGTATAAGCGTACGAGGAAGAGATTGTTATCCAGATTTCGAAACCGTCCTACTTAAATCATTGTCCACTGAGTATATAACCACATTTTGAAACAAAACCAATAGTACCAATAAATGTATACGAATGAATTACCCTTTATGTAGAACAAGTTGAAAAAGGAAACACACGATGTGAAATATGAATATTAAAATATAAAAACTAACTTGCCGTCTCAGAATATAAGAACCATAAAATCATTCACTCATTCAATTAAAATAATATTGAAACCATGAATATATAAAAAATGCCAGTTTATGCAGGCAATTTATAACAGCCATAAATCTAAGTTGAAATGACCTGATGTGTCGGTTCATTGCCATAACCACTGACGAGCATTGACAAATCCACCGACACCTGTCAAATTCATTCTACATTAGTTACCGGTGCTCAAAGTAAATCTACCGGTTTAGGAACCACCGGCCAAAATTCATATTAAATCTCCCTGCATGCATACATGTGCTTAATGTTAATTTAACAGGGATTAGGGTGGATTAGTGTTTCTTAATCACTTCACATCATCACCTAAATCAGATTCTGACACAGTTTATTTATATTAGTCACCCACGATTATTCAGATGAAGCATATATTATCATACAACAATAAACTAACAAAATTCGCAATCAAATCAAACCCATATTTAGTATTATGTGTGATTTTCTCATGGGCCATGGAACAAAATTAGTCCTACCGTTGCAAAATCATGATCTAAGAGTAGAACTGTATAGAATGAATATGGACCAAGAAGGCTTGGATATTTGATTATTTCCATGACAAGAACAGGACATCAAGGAAAAGCCCTAATCAAAGTAGAAATGACAGGTGAAGCTACTCTTTTGGCATCTTCCAAGTACAAACTCTTCTTACACTCATGTGGTCACAACCCCATATCTATCCTCATATCTTCACTTTTTCCTTGTTCAAAAATCAGAAAAATGACGTATCAGTATAGCATGAATGCATGATGCATTTTATGGAGTGTCTCACTTGATAATGAGGGTCCCTTTGTCACCCTCTTGCAAATTCAGATCAAAAGTAGACATCAAGCAAATAATTTACATGAGAATTAAGTTCAGGAGCAAGCTAGAAGGACAGATGATCGCAAACCTGTACACATCAAGAACAGGAAATCCAACCAAGTTGAGGAAGTTTGATGATCCATCTGTCAAGAAGGGGAATTTGAACAGTTCAATCTATGCAAATAATTGTGCTATATGATGAATGAATGCGATTGAACACGCTGATTCACCATTGATTGCTATCCATTGGGGCCGAACACTTTGGTTTCGTGTTGTGTCTTGTTCGTTTCAATACCAAACTGTGACAAAGAAAGTTAATGAATCAGTGAATATTCAGAGATTAAGAGACAAGAAGTTTTTTTACTACAAACAAGTCATCATGAATCTTTCTTGCTATAATATACCACACAAGTCTACAATGATTTCTATCAAATTATTGGCCTGAGATTGTATGATATTCGCTACGCTTCTCCAACAATGACAATTATTGTACATAGATGACAGACCCACCTATACATTATTCAGCAGATGATAGTCTTCTCTTGTCTTGATTTAGCACAGTAACCAGCAACAGGAAATATTCTTCTTGCTCACTTGAAACATACAGAAAAATTGTGGTACATATGTATTTTGGTGCTTGGTTTGATGTGTCACATATTCATATGGTCTGTGTTCTTCACAATACTTGGCCCTAAACCACATGCCAGATGAATAGCTGAAAGGTACATCGTGAAATGCATACCATAAACCCTAAAACAAGGCGATGATCAACCATAAGACTTATTGCAAGCAACATTATGCAAATACTCTCATGAGATTGTACATACACAAATTAGAAAGCGAGGCTGAAGCCATTAGAGCAGCCTCAGCGGGTTGCTCGTAGAGCTTTGAAAGAATAATAAGGCCTAGTATAATTCACAACCAATGAACTCAAATGATTGAACCAATAAAATTACAAGAGTTTAAAGTTTGCTGATTCAATGTCACAATCTCAGCATATAAAGTGAGATTAACACCTCATATTCTCCAGACAGCTACTATCAGGTGTATAATATTACATTAAGTGGCTGTCAACCAAGGAGAATTGGGTAGCAACATCATGTACAAATGCATAACATGGATAGAAGCAAAAAGAAAAATGTTGTCCTGAGATAAGCATGGACAAACAACTATTCTACGATGGTGGCTAAGGTTGGCCTCCATCTCGGGCTTATTCCGCCTTTCTCCCCAAAGCTATCACGAAACTGTACACTGATTCCCATTGACTTGAGCGCCTCGACGTTCTTCAGCATCTGTTTCAGCTGTTTCTTTGTCAGAACGACTCTTACGCTTCTGTTTTCAGCTGTTTCATTGACAAACTCAGCAGTGTTTAATGGGGGAGGAGCTGGATGAACTTTTGCATACTTCCGAGGAAGCTTTGACGACAATAATTTCTCAACTAATTTAGAGGCTATGGGGATTTGATTCTCATCAAGCCGTAAAGCCTTCCGAGAACATTTAACACCTAAGAAGTTTCTCATTTTTGTGTGTGCAAATTGGAAGTATATGGATTACAGAAAACATTTATATAGGATTTGCTAGGATTATTTACCACTATATGAAAATTTGAACGTGCAAACAACCTTCCCACTTTTGCCAAGAGGTGAAGGACCATCCACCCATGTTCTTAAGATAAAACCTTGCAAAGTCAAAACCAATTGTATATTAGTATCAAATATGCAGCTTCTTCCTGTTAATAAATAACAAGCCTTATAAAGTCAAAAGCTTTATATATTTTAACTTACCAGGAGAATATCGACTTCTCAACGTGCAAACAACAGGGTTAGGAGAAGACATACCTTTCAATCGAAGGCATTAACAAAAGATATGCAAATAAAATAAGCACACTAGGTCACAAGTATACGCCTGCTCTCCATCATGTGCAGTTGAGCAGTTCATGCAATAGGACAGGTCTTAAGATACAAATCAAGTCATTAGAATGATATGTAATCCTCTGACAAGCGAACATCCCAGAGATAATATGACATTGTGATGCACATTTGATTTAAAAAATGCTTCTATTGTTACTATTGATCTTTTTTTTTGTGATACAAATGAAACCTCATCTCACCAACAATCCCTCTAACAGATTTATGTTGTAAGTATTCGGCTCCTATACGAAAGTACTTGAACATTATAAACAAACATTACATTTTAGTGAAGGTAAGATTTCAGCCAAGCAACATAAAATTACAAAATTTACTGATTTTATGAAAGACAAACCATGGATAAACCTATACATAAAAGATTACATAACCAATCATTGTTCGATTGCAATATGATCTCTTTAATCGTTTTGAAATTCGAAGGGTTGTCTTGTTATTGCTAACAGGACATTGCATAAAGCAATAAATACAAGTACACACTTATGAAACATAAGGTGAAGAGAATTACATACCATTTCTAAAGATCACAATCAAGAGGAACAAAATTGCTTTGTTAATCTGAAAGCAACTAAGAGATGACTTCCTCCGAATTTCTAGATTCCAACCATTTCTTTGCTGCAGATTTTGCTGTTAAAAACCAGCCAGGATCATCGGCTGTTTCATAAAATGGAGAATTAAGGTTCTTCAGATGTGATTCAACAACACCAGCTAGTCCTTTCTCAGAATGCTTGTGCCTTCCGTGTCCAGTATGGATACCAAGAACTGGAGGAAGGTCCTCTCCATTTTCTACGGCTCTGGTCAGATCATTCATCCATATATGCAAAGCAGTCAGAGCAGCGCCATACGATAAAGTTCTCAAATGTAAAGACCATTGAGTTGGGGTTTTAGACTGTATATTAATATATATTCCAAGCTTGATACCCATATCCAAAAGCTCGCATGCTTTCTCCAAGAAATTAAGGTTGATAGACATATCAATCAAACAGTTGCAATAGGCTTTCTTGACCTCAGGTTCAATGGTCTCAAAGAGCAGCAAAGCTGCTTCCTTAAACACTCCAATGTCATTGTTCTCCTCGACCAACAACTTCACTACATAACCAAGTTTCTCATTAGCCCTTTCAACACAATCAATAAGCATGCTAAGCTCTTCTTGAGGTATTTGAGTCATCACATTCAGGAGTGAACCGCAAAACCTATCATCAGGGGTTATGCCCAGTTCAAAAACTTGATTAAAAGTCCTCACCACAGCATCAGTTCGATTCGCCTTCCCATAACACTGTACAAGCGAGGTCAATATAAAGATATTAGGTTGAAATCCAGCTTCAATCATTTCATTCAACATGGCCTCTGCCTCATCAACTTGCCCACTGCATGAATATACGGTAATCATAGATGAAAACGTCCACGAGTCTGGCTTGCAATTCTCTGAATTCTTCATATCTTGAAAGATTTCAGCTGCTTCATCATTATAGCCAACATCAGCACAAGTAGCCAACACAGCGTTGTATAGAACAATATTAAACTCAATCCCTTTCTCCTTCATCTCCCTATAAATCTTGAGAGTATCGTCACCATAACGCGCCCTACAAAAGGCTCTTAAAAGAGCAGCATAAGTCCCCCAGCTTGGGGCAATACCACTATCAACCATATCCTGATAGATGTTCTTAACTTTCCATGGCCTCTTTGCTCTTCCCATACTATCCAACAAAGTGTTAAATATAACCTGATTAGGCTTGACCCCAAGAGCCTTCATCTCCTCGTAAACATTCAAGCATCCATCAAAATTCCCAGACTTGCCGTATATCCTAATCAGTGTAGAGAACGTGACAACATCAAGGCGCCACTTTTCCGTCCTAGCACGGTCATATAAGCTAAGTGCCTTATACATATCCCCAACCCGTCCATACACATCAATCATAGCAGAGTAAGTCACGGCATCAGGCTCACATCCAAACTCAGGCATCTTCTCAAACCAATAAACAGCCTTTTCGTGCAAAAACGAAACCCTAGCGCAGGTGATCAAAGTAGAAAATGTGACATTATCAGGTTGAACTCCTCTTTGAAGCATTTCGTCAAACAGCTTCTCTGCACTCTTCAAATCCCTACATTTCCTCATAACCTTGAGCGTCACATTATACAAAATCACTTGCCTGGTTGACTTCAGTGTTTTCAAGAAATAATCCAGAGCAATCAACGCAGTTTGAGGATTGCTCATTTTGTTAAGAACAGTAATAGCATCTTGTTCAACCATGTACACACCAATACCAACCAAAACCCGCGAAACATCTTCAAGCGTCGGATTACACGAATCTAGAGTTTCAGCCATACCAACAAGAACAGGATACCTTACATTATAAGATTTCCGGCGAAGCTGAGACGCTCTGGGGCTGTTCGGGTTGACCCAAACGTATGAGTTGGACTTCGGTTGAAGATTGCTTCCCGCTTTCGGGTCTGGGTTAGGAAATTCGGGTTGTTTCACATCGGATATAGTTTCATGAACGACCGGATCCTGCAAAGACTGAGAGAACTCGCTACTAAACTTCAAAGAGAAGGATTTTGAGTCGGAAATGAGCATTGGAAACTTCATGTGAGTTGCAGGAAGTTGAAAAGGAGAGAGAGTTCCCCATGGATAGGAGGCAGGAGAAGACGATAAAGAAGAAGCGTTGAGATGGAAATGAACCGCCATTTCTGCACTCTCTTACTTCACTCGTCGTCGCCGTTTTGAGTTAGTGGAGTTACTCAATTTTATCGTTATCTTCTTCTCTTATTGTATCGAAATGATATTTGGGCTTTATAGTTCGACGCTTGATTTTTTGAGAGATTTCAACTTTCAAGCCCAAGGCACACTTCGCAAACATGGGCTAATCAAATCCAAACTCTTTATTTTTCTATAATTTAAACTATTTTCCATGGGCAGGTCATGCTAAAACTAAAACGAATCGAGCCCAAATTTACACAAATTTAAAATGGGTTTATATTTAACTCGTTTAAAAAAAAAACGAATTTGAGTCGAGTTTTTTATGACTTGAGGCTCAATAGAGTCCGAGTAGCTCGGTTGTATACCAACATTATAGTGTTATTTTAGTCAAACGAGTCAAACATTGACATGTTAAAGCTTAGTTCATTTATAAATGCATCGAGTCCAAATTTTACACGAGCTTTAAACTTGTGTAGAAAAATGAACGAGCTTGAGCCGAGAAATTGGACTACTATACCAACCCTATAGTGTTATATTAGCCAAACTAGTCGAGTTTTAGAAAAATGAACGAGCATTGACATGATCAAGCCCATGTCGTTTATAAATGAGTCAAATTCGAGCTGATCCTAAATCTATAAACGAGCTTTAAAATGTGTTTGTATCGACTCATTTATAAAATAAACGAGTATGAACCGAACTTTTTTCCCGAATTGAGTCTGACACGAGTCCCGATAGCTAGGTAATAATATTATGTTTCAAACTAAATTAGTCCTCGTATCAGACCATTAGATCTATAATATGAATCAAAATTCCCTACATTATAAATCCATTTTAACGAAAATATTTCATGACTATGCATAAATTTAAAAATATAAATTTACAGATTGATATAGTTTAAAAAATAACATTTTAGATCCTCAAAATATTAATTTTGATTGCAAAAGAACCCTTTATTTTTGAAAACATATATATTACCTCCTTTACAAAATAGTGTTGACAAATTTAATTTACGACTAGCTTGATGATCACATATTATATGATATATTCGTTTTAAATGGACGTAGAATAAAGGTAACAGGAACAATTGTGAAATTGCAAAGTGCATGCAAAGGTCACAAAAGAAGAAAAGTGGTACGTTCCTCTTCAAGTTGAACAGGGTGGTCCCTTGTTTACGAAAAAGAAGCCACCCCTATATACCCATTTCTACAAATTATCCCTTACAACTCATTCACCCGTAGTTTAGGGTATATATTTAGATATTATGTTTTATAAAATACTCGTATAAGACCGAGTTTTAAAATCAATAAATGTTAAAACTTAAGTAATGACGAAATACTTGGAGATTTAAAATGTAGAGATTTTGCACGCAGAGGTTTCATCCTAATTATGCTATTTATTTAAAGTACACAGTCTAAATTCGTCTAGTTAGATTGACTGGACAACATTTACAACCAACTTATTAAGTCGATCTGTCCGATAAGTTATTATTCGAGACAAATCATTTTGCTAACATGCTAAATTTGATAGATCAAATATCAACCTAGTTAAGGTACAAGGATAATTATTTTAAATTCTTCGACAGTCTTTGTAAAGACATTAAGAAATAACATGAGATCCACGACCACACACACAGGTATTTGACACACTATATGCAAAAATACTTTTAGTTATGAAGAACTAGATGACATTCATCACGTAAAGGTTGAGTGAAATGCATGTGTTACTCAATTTTGATTGACATCAATTGACGTGAATGTATAAATGATGGTTATCTTTATTTCACCAAACTTCAATTCAATCACGTCACTCCTAACTCACTTTCTGTTACCAATACATAAATCACTCACCAACATTAAATTATTATCTATTAATAGAAAAAGAAACCACACTTTTAATGACCAAAAAAAAAAGAAGTAAAATGCGCTAAATGATAGTCATAGAAATCTTACGCATAAGATTCGAGTCAAAATTTCTACATTGTGACAAAGACGATCGATCGAATTTGTAAGGGATGGTACATCAATAGTTACTCTCAATAATTATAAAAGAAACATATGACAATGAGATTGATCATAATACATTATAATGCTTTACAAATATATGGAATTTGGGCACCAGTTGTCCACTAGAAACAATTAGAACCCTCTAGCTTTGCCAGCTAGCTTATTACACTACAACCTCATATTTCATACATATACTTTCTATTCCTCATAATTCACTTATAATTTGTATAATAAAAAGGTAATTATCAATAAAGTATTATTCAATCGTCAATTGAAAGCTGAAAAACTTTGATCTTCCCCAAGCCGATCGAAGCCATGCATGGATTTCAACGCAACCGTCCATTTAAGATATTCATAAAATTTCACATGATGACGCACGCCGTTGGATTCTCGTCGCTGATGTAGTCGCCGCATTGGGTTACGCAATACCCCGGCTTGTAGTTGTAGGCGCTTCCGCCGCCGTATCCGCCACTGGGCGGCGGCGGTGCTGGATAACCGTTGTAATATCCCCAGCTCGCAACTGGCGCGGGTGGTGGAGGTGGCGGGAATCCATACCCGTATCCGTATCCATGGTGACATGGGCCGGTTATCCCACTTTCGTAACACTCCGAGCAGCACACGTTTACTGGGTAAACCGGGTAGTATTGGGCCGGGTCGAGTTGCGGAACGGGTACTGGACCGGGAGCTGGTTTTGGTGGTGGGGGCTCCGGTTTCGGTTCAGCAGCTGGTTTTGGTGGTTCGGAAGCTGGTTCAGGAACTTGTTTGGGTGGTTCAGGGTCTTTTGGTTTTTCAGGTGGGGCCTCTTCTGGTGGTTTTTCGGGTTTGGGAGATCCGTTTTTGGACCCATTCTTTGTTATTTTCGGTGGGTCAGGAGCCGGTTCAGGAGGAGGAGGAGCTTCTTCCTTGGGCTTCTCAGCTGGAGGCGGCGGCGCAGGAGCTGGCTCTGGAGGAGGCTTGTCGGCGGGCTTCTCAGGCGGAGGAGGAGGCGGCGGCTTCTTCGGCTCGAGAATCTCAATGCTTTTGATAGATTTGCCACCTTTATAGCAAAGCTTATCCCTGATTTTCTCAGGGCTGCAACACAACACTTTGATCATGACTGTATTTTGCTTCTCATTGAACACTTGATCATGAATTTCTGGCAAAATTACCATAAAACAATTCAAAATTATAGAAAACAAAGAATCAATTCAATAAAAACTGAAAGAGATGATCGACAAAGAGATACTTAACGGTAGAATTGACAGAGAACCTTCTTGACCTTCTTGTAGCAACGAGGACAATCCAGATCCACCTTCAGTAACATGATTGTTTCCTAATCAATATCATCAAAATAGAAGATTTCAGTTGGAGTCAGCACAAATTTAAAATGAAGTTAAAAAAGATATGATGATTAATACCTTTTGAGGCGCCATTGTTGAGAAATGATGATAGAAGGAATAGCTACACTCTTGATGATTTTGAGAGAGAAAGAGAGAAAGGGCAATAGATTGAAGGAAGGAAGAAGGAGGTGGGGAAAGAGTTTTATGGATTGTTTGGTTAGCGGTGCTGATGTGGAAATTTGCGTACGAAACGTAAATAAATAAATACATAATAAATGCATTCATAAAATATTAAGCAAGCATAAATGCAAAAAATGGGACTCGGGTTTACACCTGAGCCTCAAGGACGCTAAACGTGACTAAGCATACATAATGACATCTCATATCATCACATAACAAAGTTATTTAAGTAAATATATTTTTAATATAATAAATCATAACAATTGTTCATAATTTATATTTTATTAGTGTAAATAATGGTGATATTAGTAAATGAAAAAATTAGTGATTTTAATTTTTAAAAAAAGTATAAGATTGATAGGGTGTTTTCGTCACCAAAACTTGTACTTAGTTAGGGGAAAAAAATATATCTTATAATACTTTCAACTTTTGCTAATCTAAGGAACAATTAAAAAGTTGATAAAAAGTGACATTTAAAATATAGAAAATTTAGATAAATAACTTAAAACACATTTTACATCTTAATAATCATGTTCCCTTGACATTTATACGAGGAGAATAATCTGGATTCCATGCATGCCTGACTATTGAAAAGATAAAGCTGATATTAGATGTGAAAAGGATAAAGAATAAGAAAGTCCATGATAAGAGAAAAAGTCGTAACTTCAGGCTAATTTATATTAGCCAAAAATAAAATAAAATATGTCATTATTTAATGTTACTTTTAAAAATTATTATTAAAGTAAAATCATACAACGTACATGGTACATTTACATAAAACTTACCTAGGCATCATAAGCTTTTTGTTCCTTAAAACATTATCTGTAATATAATATTGAAATAAAACGTACATGTAGTCAAGACAAAATTCAATTTAGTACGCGGGGTTCGTTTGTTACAGATGAAATGAGGAAACCGACAATATATATGAGGGTCCATATTGTTGTACCATACCAGATTGAAATTTGAAATCGAGACAGCATTGGATCATGCAGACCGCAATAAGTCGACAATCTAGACTTTGGGTTTTTACAATTTTATTATCTTAAAGTTAAAAATAAAAACTAGAGTAATCAGTAGAAAACCATGGACTGAAATCTGAAGCTCAACTTACGTTTGGTTTACGACAAAAAATATAAGACACTGAAATTCAAGAAAAGTAACATACATGTATTCAAATATCTACCGACTACTGTCTTAGATTCACTCATAAACTTCCATTCTCCCATGTTAATTAAATATACTGTGTATAAAACAAACTGAAGTAATTTTTATTTTTAAATTTTCATCAACTGAAATTCATTAAAAATTACTCCCCGGACAATAATTAACTTTCTAAAAGGTATATTTTTTCCCCCTGTTAATCCAAATTCATTTAAGTTTTAAATTTAATCATGAAATATTAGACAAAAATTAAATTTGAAATATTAGACAAAAATTTAAATTTTAAGGAACTCGCTGAACAAACTATAATTATGAATAATATTATTTCAAAATTTATATGTTATAAATCGATAACTAATTATGTATATTGTTATAGAATACGAGACGTACTCGATAAAGAGTGTATATATATATATATATATATTGTAATTCGTGAGTGTACCTAAAAAGTTGTACAAGACACGTAAAGTTTTGTTGAAATAGGTATAATTAGTTATGAAAACATGATATTGGAATCTATATATAAGTAGTATAGTGATGAATGAGTCACACTTGAACCGACTTAATGGGGAAATTTCACCAAAATAGAAGGTGGAATCTATGTAATGTAATCTACAAGTCTTTCAACGTCAATCAAATTAGATGCATAATTAAGGAAACAATAGTTGTTAGATCTAAGATGTTCATGTTTGGCACTAGGAATGCTTTTAGAGGAACCGACACTAGTAATATATACGTTACGTTTTCCATGTTTTGGACTTTGACTTAACCACGCCATATAGTTTGTTATACAAACCAATAACGCTTATCAATTTGCTTATAAAAAAAACCCCTCTATTTCACGTCATAAATTTTATTTTCTTTTTTATATCACAAAATTACATGGTCTATCAATTTCTATTATTCATCATATATATATATATAAGGTTTTAATGGCTTCTTCAAAAATTAGAGAAATTGATTTAAGTATGAGCCTAAAAGTTATGAGTTAAAAATAGACCAATATGTGTTGGGATTATGACACATGATGTATTCATTATATTCATAAGAAGGTTTAACCGTCAAGAACAATAATTTTTAGATAAGGTATACAATATTTTTTCCGGAAGAGTGTCAAATTGTTGTCCTTTCGACATGTCATTATTATTTCTAGGGTGTTTTTTTCCGTCATAAGTCTAAATTCTTTTTATTAAAACAAGTTTATTTACATCGAGGTAGAAGATAAACGGGCAACAAGTGCACCGTCAACCCTTTATGGACAACAAAACCGATCCTCTTAAAAATATGAAGATCGGAGAGACACAATATTACCATGCAAGATCCGTTGTACCCTCTTGAGAATCTCCACGGCATCGGACGCAAGAAAATTAAATGTGTTAAAAAAATTTGTGATAATAAGTTGATATGTTTGTGCTCTTCTCAGTTTTTTTTTAGAATTTATCTCCTTTTTACTACCTTTCGGTTCTTAATTTGTTTTCCCTCGCTCAACTAGAAATAGGACACATGTTTACTACATTAATAGAATGGCAAAAACTAAATTCAATTAGTGTGGATGAAACTCCTAGTTTTCTCTTATTTTTATCTATTGGTCTTGCCTTTGACTCGTCCATTCAATCGATTAATATCGTTTTACGTTCAAATCGGGGTACATTGTAATTATGTTTAAAGGAGACCCCCTAATATCAATTCTTTGTAATGTTATCACGAAGGTTAAAACTTGAATCTTTTGACCAACACTTAAGGAATAGTGTCACTTAACTACCATAAATCAACCGAGTATTGATTGTCATTAGTTTATTTGACAAAATACTTTGCATGTTAGTGATTGAGTCCATTGAAATGAATCAATCTACTAAGGGTTCGTTTGATAAACTAGAGTATGAAATCTTTTGTAGCTTATCAAGCTCATGAAAATTATGAAAAAACGAATGTTGAGTTATCGGGTGTTTTGAAAACTTAACTCATGGAAGCTTATGCTAGTTTAAATTTGTTATTTCATGAGATACGTGAAGAGAGTTTATGAAACTTATGATAGTTTATTACAAGATATTACAAATATACCTCTCTCTCTCCATTCTATTTCACAACCTTCTTCTCCGATCACTCTTTTGTTATTGTTGTCGTGCTATTATTGTTAATGATTAATGTTGCTTAGAATTTGATTGCTCATTCCTAATTAATTGTTCATTCTTTGTGTCCAGATTTACTCAACCCACATCCCTTCTATTAACAATATTGGCTTCCTCTTTCGTTTATCACAACAACATTTACATCCATTGTTGTGGATCGTTGCCCTTTCACTGCTCGTTTAGCCTCGATAACATGAGTCTTTCTCTTCTTCATGTACAATAGGTACACTTGTTCATTTAAATATTGACATCTTGAGTACATGCTTACAACAAATCTTCGACGGTGGTCGTATATCTCCTTCTCACATCTCTAGACTCGATCCGTAAGACATTGTATACTTATCTTCATCACTTATGTTCAACTGGATTCTCACAAATTTATACTGATTCACCTAACTACATTGAGTTTCTACAAAATCCAAAATAAATTCACCTTGATTGGAGATTCATCTTCTTCACCCTTATAAATACATTGATTTTCTTGACTATTTTAAATGAGAAAGACAATATGAATTCATCCGCGATGATATCTGTTGAGTAAGGCTCTGTTGGGCTTGCAATAAGAGAAAGTCTACGCCAAAGGTGCATCCAATCTTCTGACAAGCAAATAATTCCCACAAACCAAACACGCATTGTCTTCCTCTTCAAAGATGCAAGATCACAACTTTCCTCCACATTCATCATCATCATCATCAAAGGTTAAACCAACAACTTTTCTCTTTGAAGACACGACCTTAGACCTCATGCAATTTTCATGTTCACCCTCCAAAGGTCGTGGTAATTACTCATTTATATTCTTACAAACATTAGAAAATGAATAGTATATGTTTCCTTGAGGATTACAAATGAATAATGGCATTTTAAGGCACTTAAAATGGCAAGTATCTTTCCGTCTATGAACACAAAAAGGAAAGAGTATAAAAAGGGCTGGGGTGGAGAGAGTAAGGTGCATTGAATGTAAGATGGAGGCGCACATGGCCGACCCTACACGTGTCCAAGGCTAAGGTGGCATTTGCGTTGAACTCAATGAAAGCCATAATGGACTCCCTTTTACGATACGTGCGTTTCATGCAATCAAATCATCGCCCATCCATAATACACTACGTTTCTTTCTTTTTTTTTGTGAAAGGGAAGGTTCGGTGCCTCCGCGCATCCATAATATACTACTCCCGTTTGGTTGTAATTTCGAAAACGAAAACGGAATGAAAATGAATCTAGTTTACATTGATACCTTATTCATAAAATCATTTCATGTGATTTAATGCAAAATGCACTTGCTTAATCCATTTTGTTACCCTATATGATATCAAAATTAATCAATTTATACTACAATTACTTCAAACCACAAGAAATGATTCCCAAAAATTTCATGAACATGGTATATGTATGGACTAAATTTGTTTCCATTCCATTTCCGTTTTCGGAGTTCAAACCAAACGGGCCCTAAGTTTCTACACTTATGCCATGTAAAGACAAAAGAAACAAAATTGCCGACTTTGAACATCGATCGTTCTCCACTTCTTTACACCAAAAATCTCTCTATCAATTTATAATGTACATCATTATTATTTTGTATTTTTATTGTCTAAATGGACTCGATTTGACATGCAACGTTAAATTAAATGCACAACTAAACTAAAGGATGTTGAATTACTTCTTATACGGACCGTAGAGTCGGGTTGCGTGTATGCGAGTGTAATTGTGTGTTAGGTCCAAGTTCAATATATAAGTCAAGGTATCATCCTAAAATCGATTGGATGTTGTTGACGCTTGGTATAGATTAAGATCAACAGGGCGATGAGATGCTAAGTCGTGTGCATAATAATGTACATACGCATTAGACTAATACTCAAGATAATTCCAATAAGGTTTTATCATAAAACGATCGGTAATAGAGGGTAGCTCAACCAACTTATAAAAAAATATTTCCAATGGAAAGAAAAAAACGAAAATATTGTTCAAATTTAAGGACAGAGGTGGGCTTGTTATCAAGATTTGGGCCGGCTTTGTTGCTAAATTAATTGGGCTTAAATCTTCAACTTTTGTACGTATGAGTTGGAGATATATTCACAATAAGATGGAATTGGTATTCAAAACATATATTTGATGATTAGTTAGTACATAGGAAGTGCTATAATTGTACGTATGAGTTTTCACATCGAAAGAAAAGACTTAGTATATGCGCTCGTATATTGGAACGAGATACATCACTCCCACATCGTTCATAACATAACATAATGATGTAAATTAGAGTCAACTCTTGTTGAACTAAAAAAGCAAAAATGAAAGAAAAGATAAATTCAAAAATTTTAACTTTGGGTTCATATGAAATAGCCGTTATAAAAATTATGAAATTATATAATTTTGATGACGAGTATTTCAGATCTCAAACTTATAGTAATTTATGCTAACACAAAATTTTGAAGTTTTTTTATTGTCGATTATGCGGTTGACTCAAATATACAGTCTCAACAAGACTTTAACAAATAACAAGTACAATAAGTTGTCATTCTCAACGGTTGACGGTTCTCATATCACCACAGCCATTCATATAGGGTTCCTTTCATTTTCAATCTTCAACTTATTCCATATAGCTTGGTCCATCATCCACCACTTCCAACGTCCATATATATTGACCCAAGTAATCAAACATATCCTTGGAAAACATATTTAGTCTCATGTTAAACTTCTCTTTTATATATATATATATAGGAAGAACTTCTTAGAATAGAGAATAAAATTTCTTAAGATTTGTGTTCGCTGGTTATACTCCATATAAATCCCTATCAAAATAGATAGAAATTCACAGGGTAGCAAAACAACGAGTATGCTTTAAATTTATAATATTACAATATTTACTCTATAATGCAACGAACCCACATTGTATGAACTAATCGCAATAAGAACAAGTATTCTAAGGTCAATCTCAGGGAATAAGTTAGATAAAAGTGAAATCTGATCTAGAATTGTATAAATCTCATATAAAGAAAAAGGTTGGAAAAGAATAGAGAAAGAAATCAAAAAAGTTTTAAAAATCAAATAACAAACAAAGGAATATATATGGAAATAAATGTAGTTTCAAGGATTCAAGATCATTATTTATACACATTGGACTCATGCTTATATGGATTCTCACGTGGCATATATCTAAGGTTGAAGAGCTCAAGATGAATGTTTCTTAAATCTATGTTCTTTTACAGTAACGTCTCAAGAACATAAAGGTTCGCAGCCTAATACCTAGTGCTTTCAAGGTAAAGAGGGATAAATAAATAAATAAACCTTATTCTTTCAATTAAGGAAACACAATAACTCTTTACAATTACGTTTGAAGAATTATTGCCTCAAAGGAAGGAATAGTGGCATATTCAATCCAATAAAGATTAAACCTTTATTACCTAGGAACAAGTTCTCTTATGTATCTAAATAGGAATATCTTAGTTACGACTCAATTCCTACTTAGTTTGAAGTGGTTTAGATTAAGTCTAAACCTGCAAAAACCAAACATTTCCATATGATTTAAAGCGATTTATACAACCTATTATAAAGAACAATTCAATCCATCATAATTCAAGGTATAAACAATTCTCTAACTACCTTGGAACCACAAAAGGTTTCTACCCAACAATATTCATATCAAATCTTGCAAATAACTCAATAAAGGAAAGTATGCAATTGAAATAGGAAAGAGAGATAAAGAAAGTACTCAGCTTTATTGAATATTGAAAACAAACTGTCTTCCACTTGTAAATCTCTAACAAACTCTAACTAAAAGAAAAAGATTGGATCTTCCTTCCTAAACTAAAGATCAAACAATGGTGAAAACTGAGCGAAGAAGAAAGGTAGGAGAAGAATTCCCCTTCTAACTAAACACGAATGAACCTAAACTCGACTTTCTTTTTCCACATTCGGAACCCTATTTTTATAACCTAAGACCCATCGAAAGACGTAGGATGGGCCGAAGGTCCGAAATAAAATAAAATCCGACGCTCAAGGAAGAAATCTCGGCCGGGATCGGTCAGTGTCGGAGCCGAGATTTCGACTTCGTACTTCAGCGTCATGGGCATCTCGGTCAATTCACCCGAGATCAAGGCCCAGATAGAGGCCGAGATTTTACAACAGTAACTCCAAACCTCGACCGAGGTATGTGGATCTCGGCCGAGATGCTCTTCATCTTGGGCACTTCGTCTCGTTTACTCCAAATTCGTCATCTTCTCCTTTCCTATGCCTGTATGACAACTCCTAACCATACACTCCGAGGCTTGATCTTCAAATGCATCGTTTTAGCTCCAAAACACGCCAAAATACCTACAAAGACACCAAAAGCATGTGTAGACATCTATACTTGCAAAGTAACACTAAACAAGCATAAAAGACACAAACTAAGGCTAAAACATGCATGCGGAAGGGGAAAAACTATCTAAATGCTCTACTAAACTAGATTGATAAATCATGTTATCGAAATACCCCATACTTATCCTTGCTTGTCCTCGAGCAAGTGGTAAATCCAAGATAGGATAACATGAGTTATCTATGCAAAACAAATATGAAAAACTCTTTTTAGTTGTGTTGTGCTTCTATACATTATCACTCTCAAAGGTGTAGTCATATGGCTAAAGAAATATTACAATTAAGTTCAAGTGAAATAGGCAAGTGAAGGAAAATCAAACCTTGCAAGGAATTCATAATCATCATAAAAATTTCAAATGCCTAATATCCATGTAAATTCAAGTTTAAGCCATAAAGTCAAATACATATATACATAGATCAAAAGGACTTAATGAAAAAGCCATAAAAATGTGATCAAGGTAAGATGATATAAGTAATGTGGTGGTAATATGGGAAGAAGAACAACACAATAAACTTTTCTCAACATCCATCATTTCTTGCATTTTTCTTTCTTTATTTCTTTTGAGTGAAAGACATTGGTGCATACTTTGAAATACACAATAAAAAGTGCATCACTACCTAAATTATTTCATTTCTTAATTTGTTAATTGTATATTTATTCTTTATAAGTTATGAATTATAGATATTTAGAAGATAATATGCTATATTTTAAAATTTTATTTCAAAAGATCACTCCCAAGACCAAAAAAATAAAAAATACTAGTATACTAGCTAGGTTGGTAAGTTACTAAGTTGTAGCTTAAAATCTGTAATGCTGAATTGATACCTATATATAAGTTAATGTAATCTAAATCCGACAAAAATGACCAAAAAGTGATGAAAAAACGAAAAACATAATGATATATGTACATTTTTCAACCATACAATCAGACACGAGAGTTAATTTTAGGCACCTGATTAAGTGTATAAATTTATGTGATGCAAAATGATGGAAGAACTTATAAGTATTTTTTTCCCAAGCTCCACACTAGAATTCCATTTTGGATGGTAGATTCCTTCTCCACTTTCCATTATTATATAACACGTACATATCCCTTACTTTTGTTTATTCTTGTACGTATGTATATATTCGTCATTATTATTGAAAGCGAGCATACTTACATGCATATATATATATATATATATATATATATATATATATATATATATATATATATATATATATATATATATATATATATATATATATATATATATATATATGTGTGTGCTACCTAGGTGGACTTCTCTCTTAAGTCTCTACCTTTGTTATGCAATCGATTTATGTGATGTCGATTGAGTCTTACTCAAATCCATTATTATATATGATAGAGGGTGCACGTACGGACGTATCGTATATAACATGATAACTTTTGGTGGACGATATATATGATATGAACGCTCTATATGTTCGTTTAGTGTGCGTTGATTTCAAACTAAATATCTTAAAATTAATTGGTGATACGAAAAATTAATCAACCATATTATAATATTATATGAGATATTTTTTTAATAGGTCTTTTTAGTGTGCGAGGGTGAAAAGATTTCACTAAATATAAACAAACATCTAGTGTATAAACATGCTTAATTGTCAAGAGTGCATATAATCATATATACACTTAGTAACTTGTTTGATGATCTACATGCATACACTTGTAACTTGTTTCTCAACTTCAATTTCATGGAAAGTCTTAGTTGTCGAGAGAGTGCATATATATATATATATATGCAACACAAAAAGGTGCTTTTATCATATGCCTAAATAGAACAGTTGCTTTTATCAACTCAAAAATTCCATTTCACTTGTTCCTAATCATTACTCCTATTTTTATTTATTTTAAAATTTTATTTGTTACGTAATTTGACATTAAATATATAAAATTTGATCCATAATATATGATTATAAGTGTAATTAATTAATATTTAAATTTGTATAAAAATAGCTATATTTTTAATTGTATGTGGGTTTTCAAAACATTATCTCATTTAACCATATTTATCATCTATACAAAATTTTAAAATATTATACATTAATAAGTATTGCATATTCTGTATCTAGTACTTTTACTATGTGTAAAAAAAATTTAAACGTCAAATAATATGAACCGCATAGAATAGCTTATACAACGGTTGAACTAAGCAAAACAATGATTAATGGAACCATAATATCAAACTACAATAAACATAATATGAGTTATTTGATTTTCCTTAACAATATTTATTCTACTTTAAATCCGTTTTATTTAGAATGAGATAAAATTTAGAGATAATATAATTCATAATCCCCTTAAAGAGAATGAAAAAACAATAATTTCATTTTCATATCCAAAATTTTCTTGATCTGCGATCATTAAGCACGTAAACCCTTTTAGTTTTCTTCGTACGTTTGATTCTTGCAGGTTTTCCCTTTAACAATCTTATGGGTTTTAAGAAATAATTTACGGCAGTTTCTTTAATTATTTATTATCATAAAAATAAAAATAAATGTCAGATTTAATTATAGAACCAAGGTGATGAGTGGAAAGAAATATCTCAAAAAAGAAATTCAATCTGATAAGTTTTTTGCCTAACTCCACCAATCAAGATGATTTTAAATTTTATTTTTACTTTTTGTTACTTGAATATAGAGAGTCAAGTGATTCTTTCATAATTTATATATAACGAAAATAAATGAAGAAACTTTAGTGAATTTTGGGATGGAGGAGAAAGAAGTTCTTAAAATATTTTTATAAATTAAAAATAAATAAAAATATTAGATAAAAAACAATTTTAAGTATCTGGAATAAAGATGTTCTAAGTATGGAGTACATTATATATACTGTGCATACATGTCAAAAAAGTACATCACGTGCTATTAATCCTATTATAGTACTAAGCCTAACCTGGCGAAAAAAATGAGAAAGACTTGCATCATCAAAGCTAAAATACGCACTCCGTACATTACATAAAATAGGGTTGAGTTTATCCAACCCAAGATACATGACTTGGTGGCATCCTATTCAAGTTGGTTTTTGTTTGATCTCATTCATGTCCAACTTGACAGCAGTGTAAAATGTATGAATACTGGTACCTGTTTTGTAAATATTATAAGTTCCTGGTTGAAGTGATGCGTTTTTGTTGATTATTACATTATTTTTTATATTTGGAATTTTGTGAGATCTTCGTTTGGAAAAGGCCAAAGTAGGAGAGAATAAAAATACATCTTCTTGATGTATATAGCCATATAGCCATATAGGTGATGGGTAACTTTCAACTTGCCCATCTTCATTTCATTCCACAAAACACTTTGTGCCCCTATGACCCCACTTTATAATACCCATTTTATCATATTTTTGAATATTTATAATAAAAAAATCAGATCAAAGGTCATGTGTATGTCAACGCACATACGTGTTAAGCATGTTCCATCCTATATTCAGTTAAAGTAGAAATAATATATACCAGTTTGTAATCTCTCTTTAGATGTAAAAAAAATTATTATTATCTCAACAAATTAAAAAATAAGGAACTAATAAATAATGTTAGTCTTATAAATAGATAACATAAGTGAACAATCGAAGCCATTTATTAGAAAAGCTTGACATAAATACAAATTGAAACACGATGTTAGTATAGTCGCGATCCCACACACTTAAAGCCTCTACAAAACTTGCCACAATTTAGCCATGGAACCAAACACAAACCTGGCCTATATTTTTGAGTAAAGCCACCAAACCACTTGTCATCCGACACCTGGCCCATATAAGACCCCACCACCTACAGCTCTTCCCGTTGACGTCTAACGACCCCATTTTTATTAAAGACGATTACTAAAATTTCAATTAGCTTAACCATCTCACTTGACTCGGTTATATGTATACATATAAATCACAATCTTTGTTAGTTTATTGCCAATTCTTTTCTCTTTTGACTTAAAAAAAACTTACTCAAATAAATCAACATAACATAACGTGGAAATTTCACTGATACGAATATATACATTTTATATATTAAATATCCTATTACAAAAATTTATTGACAATAAGATAAGTATTTATAAATTTACGAGAAAGACATGAAATATTCCTACTTTTTGTACATTTTGATGAACAGCTAATTACTCGTTGGACATTTAACTCAAGGAACATGCAACACTTGGTAGGACAAGAGCAACCTTATCTTTTGACAAAGTACCACCAATCCTTCACTCTTACTTGGATCATGCCCTAAAGATGGAGTGTACTATAAATCGGACCACAAAGACATGATCCCCTAGGCATCATTATTGCATAAGTAATAGCCACCATGGGCTCAACATACGCTCAAACTACACCATCCGTTACTCGCAATTTGCAAATCTCCACACTTTTTCTTATATTTTTATTATTTTTCTTCGCTTTATTATATACGTAGGAGTATGATTTGACCCCAAAACCTAGTCCGGCCATATGCGAACCTCTAAATTCTATGTTTTGATACAAGTATATAGTCTATCTTAATTAGCGTTGACAATAAAACCAAATCAAAACTTGACCGGAATTGAACCAAAAATTTAAATTTTGAAAAGTACATAACTGAAATTGACCAATTTTGGTTCGACCAAGGTCGAATAATGTCCTAATCTTAATCGAAATTTAAATAATCCTGGATTTCTGGATTGGTTACAGATAATCCAACCCAATGTTTTTTAGTTAGGTTATGAATAAATCAATGCTAATTTACTAGGGTGATTTGAGTAATTATATGAAAATTTGACGGTTATGTTTAACGCGAAGAATTTTGTTGCAGGTCTGAACTCTGAACATGTGCACGTTAGATCCGAACCAAATTGATAAACTATGTGAAAAGTTACGTACTAAAACCAAAAACCAATAAGTGCAATAATAACCCACTAAACTTAAAAGTAAGATGTTTTAGCGTTTGTAATAAAATTTTAAGTTCTATACAATTTAAATAATTTACAGAGTAGATTAAATAAACACGTAAAATTTTCCTACAAGAATCTAGAAACAAAACCTTACAAAATTATGAATTATAAAATTAACAAAAAAACAGGCAGCAGAATAAACTCCGCTTAGGGAAGGAATTGGGTAATTTGGGTTTAGTTTTAGAACGAGTGTACGTGAATTTACAACAATCCTATGTGGCACTATAGAAGTACACCACAACAAGCGCCACGTGGAGTTACAGACTAGACGATTCACGTGGTGGTGCCGGTAGTCTGTGTATGGACCCCAATTGACTCGTGCTTTCTCAAGGTGGTCCCGTGGTGGTCCACATGCAAAAAGTGGAACTGACATTTTATTTACAAAGATCTCGTATTAAATTTTCCTTATAAAATGTCCTAAATTTGACTCTAGCAAATCCGCAAATGTAATTGTCACGCTTACAAAATTGCACACTGCACCCAAACCTATACTGATGTAATGTGCGGTAGTGATAGGGTTAACAATTTAAATATCATGCTTATAACAACTTCAATTTGAACGATTTCTGACGTTATGTTAAAAGTTAACGCAAATGATCTAGAGCGGGTCGTGTGGATACAAACACAAATACGTTTTAGATTCAAGTTAAACGTATATACGTTTAGTGGGGTTTCATGTTAAATGATAATTTACTATGTCCATTGTCCAACACTTTTCCGGAAGTACAACTAGGTTACACACCTACACCTTTATATTCTAGTTGACACTTGTTCACAAGTTACATCGAGTATTGTTGAGTGTGTAAATGTCCCACATCGACAATATGATACTGCGTGAACCTAACATACATGTCTTAGGTTACTCCTCCTATTGTCAATTGGTTTTAAGATGAAATCTGAAGGCTTGTGTGCGTAAGTTCACTTTGGCGTGCACACCCTCTATGTCTTTGACCCGTCGAATATATAAAAATAAATAAATTAACATGGTATTAGAGCAGGTCCGATCCAAGTCCATTATCTTGTGTTAAGATTGTGATTACAAATATATATATATATATACTATCTGCCTGTTTGATTAAGCCTCAAGACTTGTATCAAAAAAAATATATATATGCTATCCGTCTGTTGATTATGCATGAAAAAAGTCGATATCAAAACGTAATAAAATCTCCAAAACAATACTTATTGTTTCCCCACACTATTCGAAAAGAAACCGTTTTAACGTATAACGGAAGATTATTAAAAAGTTAAGCCAAAATCACAGTTTTCACTATTATGGACTTGATTTTGTGACTTTGACTATCATGCAACTACTAAGATGTAATTCAAAACAGCAACCATTTGCAGAATCAAAATCAATTAATGCAATTAAATAAATAAACATATTTATGACAAAAAATGTTATAAATGGAGCAATGAACTACGGCGGAAAAATTAACAACTGCACGACGTTTACGGTTTCGGAAATCGTAGCTGTGAAAAATTATCACGGTGACGGTTCCGGAAACCGTAAGCGTGGATAGATTTACTTTATAAATTTTACAAATTTAAGGGAAAAAAATATTTAAAAAATTAAAAAAATCCCACGGTCACGGATCCCAAAACCGTAAACGTCGTGCGTTTGTGAATTCTTCCGCGGCGGTGCATTTAAAATCACTTCTGAGCTATTATGACTATACTATGAATACCATATTAATTAATGATATACTATGTAGTGTGTGTACGGGTACGCTATGCGTGCAGACTGTGCTACGTAAGTCTCCCACATATGGCACCCACAAACAACCGTAATAGTTTGACCATGAAAATGGCAAGTAAACGAAAATACACATGAATGAAAGGGCATAAGAGTCAATAACGATGCCAATGTGTCAGATTCCACATGGCATGCGAAGGGCGACGTTTGTAGTCCACGAGCTCAACTCAAGCCCGCTCTTCATTACTTCCATCCAAGGCTGGCTTGCACGAGCCACCTTGGCGCCCAATCACCATTACCCTTTTTTACCTTTTTGCCAGATTAATATATTTAAATTCTTTTTGATTTATTTTTTAATATTAATGTTGATTTTCTTTTGTAAATTACACAAACCACATTTAAGTTAAGCTTTTTTTCATAAAATGATCCATAAACCTACAAATTCTGCAAACTTGTACTTTCTTTTAAATAGTCACCTATTACCTTCGTTCTTTCGATAAAATATGATTTATTGAAGTCAATTTAACCAAGATATATGAAATTTAAATGATAGTTTGACTATTAAAAGATTAAAATAGTGACGAATGGTTATTTGAAAACAAATTATAGTTTATAATTTGTTTTATGTAATTTGGGAGAAATAAGGTAGTTTTGTGTGATTTATCTAATTTTCTTTTCCATGGTTTGTTATATAATCTGACACTTGTTCGTCCGTTTCTTCAACTACTCCAAACAAAACAAAACAAAGAAAAAGCGAGTTCTAAAAAGAAAAATGGCGACTAAAACTCACACGACAGAGAACGCCATGAACGGCGTCGAAGAGGAGCACGAGAGGTGTCCGGTGGAGGAGGTAGCCTTGGTAGTACCGGAAACTGACGATCCAACCATGCCGGTTCTCACATTCCGAGCATGGTTTCTCGGAATTACTTCCTGTGTTCTCCTCATCTTTCTCAATACTTTCTTCAGTTTCCGAACTCAACCGCTTGCTATCAACTCGATTCTCATGCAAATCTCCGTTCTCCCGATCGGACGGTTCATGGCTTCGACTCTTCCTACTCGGAAGTTTCAGGTCTTTGGTTGGAGCTTTACTTTGAATCCAGGGCCGTTTAACATCAAAGAGCATGTAATTATCACGATTCTCGCTAGCTCCGGATACTCTGCTGGTGGTGGTGATGCGTACTCCATCGGTGCAATTGTTGTAATGAAGGCTTACTATAGGCAGTCGTTGAGCTTCCTATGTGGGGTCTTTATTGTGTTGACTACTCAGGTGAGAGTAATTGCCTATTTTCAGTTTCGGTTTCAAATTTAGGTTTAAAAATACTCTTGCAAAATTTGAAATTAATTGAGTTATCTTTGCACCTGGTTGGAATTTGAAACTGTTTGATTACTTTGATGCTTCTGCTGATTTCTGTTTTTCTATAGGAGATTGAATTTGTTTGGTTTCGAAATTCACAAGATAAGAAATGTGAGGATATGAGCACTTGATTCAACGAGTTACAAAATTTTGATTTTCTTGTTGGCACAGTCGTTTGCTTAAAATTATTGGAGTCAAAGACTAGTCCACTCCTACTCCCAAGGCTGAATAGTCTACATCATTTTTTTAAGTTTTTTGGATTTCTTTTTGTTTTTGGGTAGAGAATTCTGATGTATCTGGGTAATGAAAACAGGAAGGCTGAGTAGTTTCATGATAATTTGTGATTTACTTTCAGAGATCATTAATGCTTTTTTCTTAGTCATACTCTATTACTCTCCTGCAAGGCTAAATACAGGAAATAAAATTAGTTTTGAAGGGTTCTAAACTTGTACTGCAATCAACTAATGCTGTTGAATTTGCACAGGTGATAGGCTATGGATGGGCTGGAATACTAAGGAGGTATTTGGTGGATCCAGTTGATATGTGGTGGCCTGCAAACCTTGCACAGGTCTCCTTCTTCAGGTAACAGAACTAATGAATCACCAACCCCCATTAAATTTATTTAGAGGGATGTATTTTAGATATTGAATATAAATGATATTGATCAAATGTTTGATTAATAATGGTTAATATTCCAAGTTGTAGAATTCAAATAGCGCATGATCGAGTTCCTCAACTTTGGTTTGGATTCGGTAGGGTATCCACCAGAGCCTTAGCTAGCCCAGCCTAAACCCGTTTGTTGACTCTCTTGTGGTCTTACAAGTTATAAAACTTATACTATTAATTTTTCAAGCAACAATTACAGTAATGAGCTCTCTTGTATTAGCACTCACTCGGTCAGTATGATCCCACCATGTTTAAGTGGTCACTTCTGTGGTGGAGAATTTTAATTAAGAGTCTAAGACCATGTTAGTTGACCTCGGTCTTGCTATGAAATGCGATAAACCATCTGAGTAAATATTATAAGTGAATTAAGTAAGGTTGGTAAAGTAATGTTTGATATTGATATTTTATTGTGGTTTAGTATGTCACATGCACATCATAAAGCATCTTGTTCTATGCTCTTGTGTTAACCCCAGTGCCCATAATATTCTCTTTTTGGGTTTATGCTACGCTACATGGATGAACAGATTTGGCATAACGGCCAAATGGACAATGTTAGCATCTTTCTGTGTAAATTTTGAATATCAATGTCCTAAATTCAGAATGTCATTGGGTATATTTTTTGATGATTTGGTAAAACACTATCTTCATGCCCACTTATAGTTTGATTTAATATAGAAGAATGTCATTTTTGGTACAAGAAAATACTAAAAGTATAGCACAATCCATACTGTATTGTTACATGCCACAAATGCTGGATGATAGTTTGCAGGATCTACCTTAATGTGTATGTGATTTTTTGCAGGGCTCTACATGAAAGAGAACCGAAATCCAAAGGCATGACCCGAATGAAGTTCTTCCTAATTGTCTTTGGAGCGAGCTTTCTCTACTATGCACTACCGGGCTATCTATTCCCAATCCTGACATTTTTCTCATGGGTATGTTGGCTCCACCCAAATAGCATCACCTGGCAACAAATCGGGTCAGCTTACAACGGACTAGGGTTAGGTGCCTTCACAATTGACTGGGCTGGCATTTCAGCGTATCACGGAAGCCCTTTGATCGCTCCATGGACTTCCATAGTCAATGTGGGTGTCGGTTTTGTAATGTTTGCCTACATTGTAATTCCCGTGTGTTACTGGAAGTACAACACTTTCGATGCTCACAACTTCCCCATATTCTCCAATAAACTCTTCCGAGCAAATGGTCTCAAATACGACACTACTCAGATTCTTACCCCACAGCGTGCTCTTAACATTGCTGCTTATGATAGTTATGGCAAGATGTACCTGAGCCCTCTCTTTGCTCTCTCCATTGGCTCTGGATTTGCAAGGTTCAGTGCAACCATTGTCCATGTATTTCTCTTCCATGGCAGGTAATATATTTTATTCTATCTTGTATTAATCAATCAACACTCTCAATAAATTAAATGTCTCTCCAATTTAAATTATATGAATTATACAGGGATATTTGGAGACAGACCAGATCTGCAGTCCATAGTGTCAAGTTGGACATACATGCAAAACTCATGAGCAAATACAAACAAGTACCAGAATGGTGGTTTTCTAGCCTCTTAGTTGCTAGCATTGCATTATCTCTTGTAATGTGCTTCGTCTGGAAGGACGACGTGCAGCTTCCTTGGTGGGCTCTGCTCTTTGCCTTTGCCTTGGCCTTCGTTGTCACTCTACCCATAGGCGTTATTCAAGCAACAACAAACCAGGTAATTAATTAATACCAAATAGAATAGATTAACCTCCATCTTTCCTTTATTGATTATTTATGATTTATGATGGATTTTCCTTTGCAGCAAATGGGGTATGATATTATAGCACAGTTCATGTTTGGATACGTTTACCCAGGGAGGCCCATCGCCAATTTGATCTTCAAGATATATGGGCGAATCAGTACAGTTCATGCTCTTGCATTTTTATCTGATCTGAAACTAGGGCAGTACATGAAGATTCCACCAAGGTGCATGTACACAGCTCAGCTGGTGGGAACGTTGATAGCTGGTTTAATAAACCTTGTAGTAGCATGGTGGATGCTGGAGAACATAGAAGGCTTATGTGATATTGATGCTCTCCACCCTGACAGCCCATGGACATGCCCTAAATTCCGGGTTACCTTTGATGCTTCGGTCATCTGGGGCTTGGTTGGGCCAGAACGGCTCTTCGGGCACGGTGGGCTATACAGGAACCTAGTGTGGCTGTTCCTTATAGGTGCAGTCTTACCAGTACCTATCTGGGTACTCACCAAGATTTACCCGGAGAAGAAATGGATAGCTCTCATCAACATTCCGGTTATCTCATATGGGTTTGCGGGAATGCCACCGGCTACACCAACCAACATTGCCAGCTGGCTTATCACCGGAATGATCTTCAACTTCTTTGTGTTCAGGTACCGGAAAAGTTGGTGGAAGAAGTACAACTACGTGCTGTCGGCAGCTCTTGATGCAGGCACGGCTTTCATGGCTGTACTCATTTTCTTTGTACTTCAGAACCAGGGGAAGAACATTACGTGGTGGGGATCTGAGCTGGATCATTGTCCCCTTGCAACGTGCCCGACTGCACCGGGTATCCTCGTCAAAGGATGCCCTCTAATCAAGTGAAGGGCGGATTAAATTAGAGCTTGAAGAAAGTGTTTTATTGCTATCTGGATGCAGTTCAGTATATAAGGGTTAATCAAAGAGAATTGGTGTAGAGAGAGAATTTAAATATGTTTCATGGTCTGCTAAAGGATACACAGTTCTTGATCTGTATCAAGAGTTGTGATACCTTAGTCACTGCAGGCTTAATTTTGAATCCAACCACTTAGTCTTCTAATGGTGAAAATTTTTGAGTTAAAATGCAGAAAATAAATTTAGATATGTTTTTATTATACATCACTCGTGATACATTTCAAGAATTGTCTATCCTATCCTACAGTAGACCATGAAACATAACTCAAATGACACCTCTTTATCAATTCTGTTTCACCCCCTATATGCTGAACTAGATCCAACTAGCCATAAAATTCTTTCTTGTAACATAAGCCTCTATTCACTTCATTAGAAATAAAAATGCACCCTTTGACGAGGATACCAAGTGCAGTAGGAGTGTTGCAGGGGAGAATGGTCGAGCTCGTTCCCCCGACACTTAAGATTACCATAAAAGCTGTCAGTGCATCAAGAGTAGCCGAGAGCATGTAAGTGTATTCTATCACCATCTTTTTCCGCAGTTGAACATGAAGAAGTTGAAGATCACTCCGGTCACACCAGGTTCCGGTATAACATTGTACATTTGGATGTCCTTCAGAACCAGGGCAAGAACCTTAAATTTTTGTTGTTTGCTTATTCATTACTCATGTTATCATGTGGAGTATTCCTAACAGAGCAAGATCTTGACATGAGCAAAACTTCAATTGACATGAAAAAACAACTTGTCAACTGACACAGGGAAAAAAAACACGTACTCTGCATCAGACATATTAAAAATTCCAACAGAAAAGAAAATCAATAGACAAGATCTTGACATGAGCTAAACTAATATAATATCATTTGCATGCCCTCCCTGTGCTTTTCATACACACAAATCCATCAATTTGTGGTTGCGATATATCCACATCAAACTGAAATCTAAAATTCTAATTGGTTTGCATGTAATTGTTGAGCTCGATCACATATCTTGCAGCATAGTATGATACACAAACTAATTAAGCTTCTGGGTCAAGCGAGTGTTCTGTTTGGAGATAATGGTGGATCAATTTACACACATCCCCCAAAGTAAGCTTTTCCAAACGAGGAATGAAGGTGAAGGTGGCATTAGTAAAACTTGTCCATGCATTCTAATTCAAAGAATCTATGGAGTTAAGAGACCTAAGATTAGGAAGACACCCATATATATATGTTACTTTGAAACCACCACTGACATGTAGAGACTTTTATTGTTAGTAATTCTGGAGATGCACCTAGTTGGAATAAACTCTCGACTCTTCTTACAAGTATAGAATAGTAATGTCTTTTTTCACAGCTTATGGGGAGTAGGGTATATAGAACTATGGAAGGCCTTTCTACATTCATATATATATGAGGAAGACATCATTACAAAACTAATTACAGTTTATTATCTTATTTTTCTTAGATCACCGTTACATACAGATACAGACGTATATATACTGCATACACACAACTATACACTCAATAACTTACTTTTGCAACAACAAAAAAACTGCTGATATGATGTTCAATCATTTGGACTCATTTTTGTGACTACCGCGCCATCCACAATGAATCAACATTTTCATTTTGTACTCAATAGCTTCCCTGGCCATGTAGAAACTGCAACGCTCCAGAAGAGTAGGTTCGGATTCCGTTTCCAACAGACGACAAAACTATCTTGTGTGCCTTGTGTTTGGTAGTTCGACAAGGCGAATGTTTAGGCAATGATAGAACCTTTACAAAGCAGGCCTTGTCGAGGTCAGGAATCGCGTGAAGTTGTGATGGAAGGTCGATTGTGAACTCTCCGTTTTTGGCTGATATGCCTTTTGTCCATGTACTTGCCTTCTTGTTTCTTGTTGTGTAAGGTGAGTTGGATTTGCAGGTAACTCCTAGTAAAGCCCCTGAAAGAAGGAGTTCATACACATGCTTAGTCATCAAATTCTTTCACCTACAAATTTAAACTTCTTGACAAGTTGGGTATATGTTGAAGCTTTGATAAAATAAATAAAAAAAACCCAATATGCCCTTAGTGATTGTGCTGTTGAATTTCTTGTCATCTTAACAATCTAACTATTCTTCAGGAATTGTCATCTAATTTCCCCAATACCTGAACATCAATTCTCAATTCAATTGATAAGTAGGGGGTAATATGATCGCATTTAAAGTTAGGTCAAAGTTTAGGCTCGGTCGGTTAAAGATTAACTCTTTCAACTAGAATATTATTTTAAGGCTATTATATCATACGAACTACTCGGTCTCGGCTCAAATAAAAGTTCATTCAATCTTGTTCACTTTTTATACAAGTTTAATATGAACACTATAGAACTTTATTAAAATTTAAATTTAGCGTATATAACAACCTATTAATAAGTATAATGTATACTTTTACCACTCAGAAGGGTCTTGATATGATATCGCTATATGTATAGCAGGTCACGATCTCAAGGGTAAGATAAAATGTCGACTTCAAAAAAAGATTCAAGGAGAAGCAATTTAAAATTGTGTAGATTCAAGATTGATAAGATTTAAAGCTAACTTTATTGGTAATGAATAGACTACTAAGTTAATTCAGAAGCTTAAAATACATGAGTAAAATTTTACTTTACTTGGATATTTGTAAGTAATCATAATCATGTTTTAATTCTTTTTTGTAAAGGTTTTATAATTCTTTTATTCCATACGTAATTCTTTTTCTCATCTTAATTAGCCCAAAGCATTGAAGCGTGATTCGTTGAACAAAACAAAAATGCAGAATGATTTAGTTCGCCAACTCCAAGAATAATACCTAACTCTTGCCATGTGTTAGAAAAACATACGACTCTACCAACAAAAAATTCATTTGACTTTTTTTTTTTTATGGTTAAATTGTTTATAATATATCAATTTTTGAAGTAACACACTTTTCCTAAATTATATAAATTTCATTAAATATTTCATAATTTCAGAGGTTGCGGATACATAGCAAACTAAATCTACCAAAAAAAAAAAAGGGAGTCATTTTGACTATTGTCATCTTACAAAGTGAGTTGTTAAAATAATAAAAAGTGAAGTGTTAATATTATTTTTATATTAAATAAAAAACTATTATAATTTTATGTATTAAAAAAACACGTAGTGTAAATTGTGTAATGGCTTCATGATAGTCCATATTTTTTCCAAAGATTGTTATTCTTTGAGCAAATAACCATATTAATATAACAATCTTTAAAAAATATTGATATTAGTTTGACCTATCACACATGACACACCTAACTATGGATTCAATTGACGGATTCTAACTTGAGATTGATTCCTTTAACTTGGAAAGAAGTTTTCAACCAAAAAAACAAAACAACATACATATAAAATCAAAATTTTGAAATAATCCCTACTAAAATAGTAAAATATTATATGAAAAGTATATATGAATGAAATAACACCAATCAATTTTTTGTGGATCCAATTAGGATAAACAAGAAAATGAACCAATCACTACCTCAAACCCGCATAACTGACTTGAATACAACATTCTTGACCCAAACCCGAAATGTCTGACCCGAAAATATTATTATTGATTAATCAACTAATTAAAGCATAAATCCAATTAAGTTGTAATTAAACACAAACCAGAGATAGGGATGGGGTGGAGCCGACGAGATGAGCTGGAGGTGCAGAGAAGAGTTCCGGTAACAACGACGGTGGAGAGCTTCTCCTCACCATAACCGGCAATCCTTATACTTTCCTCTCTTGTAAAGAGACGTGAATGGTCTCGTAGCGTCGACTCCCTCCCGGACACCACAGCAGCTAAGCAGATAGCGACGAGAACGACGATGTAATAGCCGTTGGAGGTGTTCATCTTCTTTGTATGAAACTCAACCTTAAGGTTCTTGTTAGGTTTTTCTTTTTGGAGCAGGAAGAAGCTTGTCAAACTAATGGTGGCTATTTCATTTGGTTTTATAGGTGAGGGGTTCTCTAAAATACCTTTGTAATCTCCTGATATTACCATGATACCCTTTGACTGTCCCTTTTTTAGATTAAGGATTATATTAGTATTTTTGAAATGATCTTTGTTTTCTTTAATAAAAAATCTAACATAATCAACTGATCGACTGGGAATTGAAACATTCAAATTTAAGATTTTTTTTATATAATATTCCATCTGGCTTGTAAGTTGTAGTTCAACGAGATTGGATTACAATTTTGAAGTTAGACATCGGTAAATAATGTTTTTTCTATGGTTTTTTTATAAGGTTAAGTACTTAATTATCTTTCATACCTCTTTCAAAATAAACATTGAATTTTTAGAGCCATCCTATTATTACATTAGCCTTTAATGTTTTATAAATGATATGGAATGTTGAGATTTAGGGAGGTGCAGTTTTAACCCGAATTGCGGATTGGGTTTTTATAAATATTTTTTGTTTTACATGTTATTATTATTTTTTAATTTTTTAATTAGCATTTATATTAGGACTCACCCAACACGTTGGTAAATCAACTCTGAAAATACGCATCGTAGGTATAATTAATATATATATATATATATATATATATATATATATATATATATATATATATATATATATATATATTTATTTATTTATTTATTTATTTATAATTAAGAAAACAATGTAAACAATTAGTCCGGTTTTACGAGGTTCGAGTTAGAATAATCCCCTCAAATTGCATTTTGACCCTTTTACCTAACCGTTTAGGTCTCATCAGATTCACATCCGAGATTTATGAAATTACAAAGTGGACTGGGTAATTATCTAATATGTAAGAAATGCTAGTAATTCGTAATCATTAATAAATATCATCAAAAGTTATTTAATTATAAGTTTCGGGGAATGTTTTCTTGAAATACAAACAATATTATTTGAAGTAGCGCCGAAGATAAGCTGATAAGTGTTTAATACTTAAAAGTAGAGGCTTTAACCAGTCTAACTTGGTCTTGTACGTACACAATAGGAAATAATCATTTGAGTAGTTTGAAATAGTAAGTAGAAATTGAACTACTTGTGTTTGTGTTTGAATAGTTCCAAATGCAAAGCAAGCTGAAGTTTTCAGCTTGGTCAGAAGGCGTCTTAAGTGATGTCACCAAGTAGACCAACTCCACGGCCACCCACTTTTTTAGGGTTTTTTCTGATTGACATCCTCAATTTGTATCAATTTCGGATGGCATCAATATGTTTTCTCAAAGTTATTTATCTGCCCTTTACTCTTAAATTTCGTTGATTAAAAAATAAAAGAAATTTAAGCAATACCTTAGTTTGTTTCACCATCACTGGCAACATTCACCTACTCCACCATGAATCTCCTCTCCTTCATCGTCATCGAATCATCGTCTACCGATGGGCGTTGGCGGAACCATAAGCTTTTTAACAGGTTAAAAAACGTTCGAATTTTTTTACCTATCCATATGTATATTATATTTTATTAGTGAAAAAATCTGAGTTAATTTATGAGCACGTCTATTTTCACCGATTTCTCCTCAGAACTACATGCCGTCAACAATGGTCATCTCCGACTCATTGACATTATGAATCCCGCCATGTAACTGATGGCTTGAATCTTATGTAATGGTCGCATCATAATTGGTCACGTAGTATACAATTTCAATCTTATCGGTCAAGATTAGGAATGATAATGAGTCGAATGAAGAATGAAACTCATCTATCCATTAAACTAGTTTACCGAAATGATCTAATTTGTCCAATGATTTTATGAATTATATCGCGCAACATCATTTACTATTATGTTATAAATAAACAAAAATAATAATTTCGTATATATTCAGCCAAATATAATATAAAGTCTACCATTATGAATTATACCACATTACATCATGTACCATTATCACATTATGTTTGGCAAGAGGCCGGTTTTGTTGAGTATCGTGTGCAAATATCAAGATGAAATATTTTGGTTATAATTAAATTTGTTATACTAACTCCATTTCTGAATTTCCCTAACATAATATATAGTCTCCCATTCACATTTTAGGGCCAGTGATACTTTTCTTAATTTTAAAAAATATAATATGACGGTATAATTTTAGGTTTTATTTGTATGTTTGTGGAGAAAATCAACTTTTTTTATACAATAAGTCAATGAGAATGACTATGGTTATGAATTCATTACTCATAGTTCATATAAATCCCTTATGTTCTTCGATTAATCATGTCTTGTCTCCAATAAATTTGAATCTGAAAATGATACTAACGATTAAAAATTTAGAATTTTGATTGCGCACATTAGTAAACATTTCTTCAACGCTTCAAATTGTTTGTCAATCGTTTCAAGTAGATTAAGATCATACGTCTTTCAGATGTTCGATTAATCTAATGTTCCACACATCATGTGATTATTTCATTCTTGACAAAGTATATGAATGTGTTTATGTTTGATTGGTTTACTGATTGGATAGTAATTTCTATGCGATTAGTTCTTACTTCTTAAGTATTTCTTTCTTGACAGCAGTATGGGGCATGTGATTGTGGATTCGATATCGAAATCAAGAATGACATAGTCCGATTCCTAATGAGTAGTATCCGACTAGTCGGTATTATTTTAGAATAGTGTATGCAATATGACTTAAAGCCCTGTGTATATAGAAATCAAAATCGAACATCACCCGCGTCTATCCCTTAAAAAAAAAAGTCACTCGTGCCTATAATCATTTCAATTCTCAAGTTTTACTGGACAAGGTATAAAGTGAAAGTACAAATTATTTCGATAACCGATTTTATGTGAATGTTACCAAATAAGGTGAAGAGGGTTTTTCAAAATCCGGTTCAGACCGGAACTTTGTACCAGTCATGGACCGAAAACCTATTGTTTGATCGGACTTTGATCGAATATTCCGTTTCAGTTCCAACCCGAGTACTCAAATTTTAAGGGGTCTACTTTTTCGGCCCTAAAAAGTACAATAAATAAGTATAAAATTATTGGTCCAACCGGACCTGGACCAGACCTGAATATTCGGTCCAGATCCGGTTCAATGCCGAAGGGCCTAAGTAGACGTTAAATTAGGTCGGATATGATTGTGCGTATGGCATAGTTAATGGGCTTTGGCAGCCCATTTCTGTCTTTAGAAAACTAGCGGGCCCAGTTCTTCTACTTGGACCAACTTGCACGTGCTAAAAAAAAAAGAACCAAGCAAAGACTCTGGATTTATCACCCTGGATGGCTGGATCTAAACGTCTTTCACTGTGCATGCTCTCTTTGGATCGTAATTTCATTTCCTTACAGATCTTAACGTCATCGTCGAGTTTTACTTCCGGCAAGATTCCGATGCTTCAAACATTGAAGTGGATGTGATTTCCTTTTTTCTGTGTACGATTATTAAAATCGTTTGGTTCAAAATTCTTAACTATGAAAGACGAAGCAGAATAGATGGACATATATTCTGGTTTGTGACTTTGTGTTGTCGGGTTATCTACGTGGCCTCTGGTGTTTTGGATTTTGAAATTGGGGCATGCATGTAATTTTAGTCTGTTTTTCTAGATCTCGATCTTCTCATGTTCCTCAACCTTTGCTGTCGTTTTTTGATCCTTTCTTCCTCCATCTAACCAATTATAAAAATTCAATCTTTGACATTAAAAAATAGAGCAAGTAGACAAGTAGTACGAAGGTGGGATACTAAACCCGGGAGTCTGGGATGTATTTGCAAAGCACTCCGCTTCAACTACGGTTAATAATAGCGGAAGAACATGACTACCGGCAAAGTCAACTGTCTCAGCCACATGACTCACATATCCACGTGTCTCCATCTCATTTGTCCTCTAACTGCTATCTCAACAAATCATAACTCGCCACGTCAAATCCCTGTCCCACCTCACTTCAGCTCCTCCTTCGTCACTCAACTGAAAAACCAATCCAACCTCCGATCAGCTCTATATAAAGCTCACATATTCAACCCATATAAACCAAGAATCCTTCAATCATGGCGTCTAATAAGACACTCTTTCTCTCTCTTATCTACCTGTCTATTCTCCTCATCTCTATCACCTTCGCCGCCGCTGACTCCACGCCAGAGACTAAATCCCCAGCGGAGGATGAAGAAGAGGACCTCAGCTTCCTCGAGGAGCCAAAACCACCGGCATACGGGAGTCACGGAGTTGGCCAGCCTGGCAGTCACTACGGAATTGGCCAGCCTGGCAGTCACTACGGAGCTGGCGATCATTACGGAGCCGGCGAACACCACGGAGCCGGCGAGCACCACGGAGCGTTGGACGAGAGCGACGGAGGAGAGTACGAGAACTTCCAGAAATGGAATTCGCAGTTCGCGCCACCTAGCGTTGACGACAAGGATGTGGTGGCGTTGAACGCAACCAATTTCTCCGATTACATCGCCAAGAACAAGTATGTGTTGGTTGAGTTCTATGCTCCATGGTGCGGCCATTGCCAGTCTCTGGCGCCGGAGTACTCTGCTGCGGCCACTCAGCTCAAGGAGGAGGGATCTCAGGTCGTCCTCGCCAAGGTTGATGCTACCGTGGAGAGTAAGTTATCTGATGACTACAAAATCGAGGGGTTCCCGACCATCTACTTCTTCGTTGATGGCGATTACAAACCCTATAACGGTTACAGAACCAAGTGAGTACAATTTCTTGATCTCTGTCGAATTTCATTGATTTGCATCACTGAGTGCAGAGGTTAAAAATGGTAAAACCAGGTCAACGAGTCTTATTTGCTCTAGATCGAGTGCAATGATTGCAACTAGATATTAACTAAGTATCGACACTGAACGAATTTGAGTAAAAAAAAAGCAAAATGTAATTGTTGTTTGTCCAATGCAATTTCAGAGATGCCATTGTTGCCTGGTTGAAGAAGAAGACAGGCCCAGGTGTTCACAATGTTACAACAACAGAGGAAGCTGAGAAAATTTTGAGCACTGACTTAAAAAAAGTGGTGGCATTCCTCGATAGCTTGACGGTATTCTCGATCAACGTCTGAATTCTGTAATCTTTTTTTTATATCTTTTCACTTTCTAATTCATGCATTTTTCCCAGGGATCCGAAACCAAGGAGCTTGAGGCTGTTTCAGAAGAAGATGATGACGTTGATTTCTACCAAACTTCTAGCCTCGAAGTAGCCAAGATTTTCAAATTTGATCCTGAAGCTAAACGCCCTGTTTTGATCTTGTTGAAGAAGGAGGCTGAGAAGTTGACCAAATACGGTTAGCTAGTTCCTTAGCTTTCTTTATCAGATTTATAACTTGAAACTCAAGTTCACTCAACGATGATAGCTTTTATTTGTAGACGGCGAGTTCGTCAAGTCAGCTATCTTGGAGTTTGTATCCACAAGCAAATATCCCTTGGTGATGAACTTCACTAGGGAAACTGGTCCAATTATTTTCGAACATCCTATCAAAACACAGGTATATATATATATAAGTAAGATCAGTACTTCAATGTTAGTTTTCTCCTTATATTGCATCTACTGACTGATATATGTTCTTTCTTCTTCTTCACAGATAATGCTTTTTGCCACGGCCAATGAGTCACATTTGTACATTCCTGCATTTGAAGAGGCGGCAAAAGAATTCAAGGGCAAGGTATATATATAAGTTGCTAGTTCTAGCATTTACATATATTGCATTTGATCAACAAATACTTTATTAACCTTCTGGGTATATCTTGCAGCTCGTATTTGTTTACGTAGAGAGCGACAATGAGGACTATGGAACACCAATGGCGGATTATTTCGGGATCACTGGAGCCTCTCCTAAAGTCAGTTTCATCTTCTCTACTAAACTTCTCTATTAAGAACAACAAAAACTATCACAGCCTTAATAAATATGATTAATGGTTGGTTTACAGTTACTTGCATACACTGGAGTTGTGACCGGAAAGAAGTTCCTGTTGGATGGGGAATTGACCGTCGAAACTGTCAAGGTTAAAATCATTCAAACCTAATTCATTTCTAAATGAAACACATATGGTAACTATTTTTTGCTAATGATCCAACTAAAACTTTAATGTTTCAGACATTCGCGACCAACTTGCTTGCTGATAAGCTCGAGCCTTTCTACAAATCCGAACCAATCCCAGAGGACGTAAGCTTAGTTTTCAAACCTTATTATCATCATAATAACATACTGCAACTTTCATCTGATACTCTGAATTGTACTCTTGCAGAATAAGGGTCTTGTCAAGATAGTTGTAGGAAAGAACTTTGATGAAATTGTTTTAGATGAATCAAAGGATGTGCTCCTAGAGGTAATCTCAGTAACTGATTCAGATTTTTAACATGCAACTTAACATTAGAGTTAGTTGATGACAAATTTCATTTCTGTGATTAAACTAGATCTATGCCCCATGGTGTCCCCATTGCCAAAAGCTAGAACGGCCCTACAATAGACTTGCACTACATTTGATCGACATTCATTCTATTGTCATAGCAAAGATGGACGGGACTACCAACGAGCACGCCAGGGCTAAGGTGATTTCGCCTTACCAATCTGATATTGAAGCTTTTGTCATATAAAAATCTAGCATATTTATAATTTATTTGTTGGTTTTTCGCCTGCAGAGTGATGGATTCCCAACAATCCTGTTCTTCCTTGCAAAGAACAAGACATCTGACCCAGTAATTTCTCATTTTCCTACTGTTCTTAAATTTGTCGAAAAACAAGAAATCTCCATCATATGGTTCTCATATCAAAACTTGCACGGAAATTTTGCAGATAGTATTCGAGGGTGAACAGACAGCAATAGATTTGTACAAGTTCATAAAGAAGCACGCTACTATTCCCTTCAAGGTTACGGTTCCAAAACCAATTGAAGCAGCGGAGCCACATCCAGACGCACCAGCTGATGCTTCTGTCATTGAATCTGAGACAAGCAGTGATGGACTTAAGGATGAGCTGTAGAAGTGCATTTTTTTATAGAAGTTTGTGTTACTGTCAGTGTTAGTTCTGGTTTTCGTTGTACAAGTGCAATTTTGAGTTGTACCATTCTGCCGTAACATTATATGTCATGAAATCCAGTCTTCTTGTTGTTTTACTTGTGGCAGAAACATTAGATCTCATGTTGGATATTACAGTTTTATATATCAAATGAGCTCAGAAGATTACAATAGTTGTGGAAGAAACAAAACCTTAGAATGGAAGTGACAAAGATAACAGAAACATCCAAACACACAACACTCGGCTACGTTCAGCGTACAAAGAGATTCATTATATAGAACTCAAATACTACTAAAAAGCCCAAACAGACGGCCAAAACAGATAAAACCGGAAACAGATGAAAGGGAAAGCGGCGCGCACAATGTTGTCCTTGGAGCGAACATATGTTGCAGATGATACTTGTACTGTATGAATTAGAAATTATAGTATGAGAGACACACAGAGAATTCTAATAGAAGCTAACTAGACATAAATTTAAGGTGCTGTTCTTATGAATGGTTTAGCTTTTGAAGACGTGGATGTAGCGGGAAGACTTGAGTTGTGAACAATCAGAAACAGAGAGATGAGCAAGAGATACAAAAGTGAGTTGAAGCTCCGGAGGGTTTGCTTCTGCTGCTACATTCCTCCTCCATCCCTCCAATTTTGGCAGAGAGCTCAAGTAGAGCATCTCCAAACGAGGGAAGAATGTGGAGACGGCAGCATTATTCTCCTCTTCCTCCACATATTCTAGTTCTTTCAAATTACAAAGATGGAGAACCCTGAGATTTGGAAGGCACATTAAAGGTGGCAGATATTTTACCTTGAAGCCACCAGTCAGATTGAAAACTGTAAGGTTATCTAGCACCACATTTGCCCACTGTGGTATTCTCATGCCTGGATAACGATAGATGGATAGCTCATGTACAGATACCGGTAGCTTCCAGCTTTCATCTCCATCCCATTCATCTACGTTTGGAGAAAACTTGATGACTAACTCACTTCTAAGCTCCTACAGTCCCGCCAATGTATCAAGCCCACTGCTCTCACCCTCAGCTCCCCATATGTCAATATTCAGATACCTAAGATTGATCAATTTCCTGAAATTATCCGGCAACGCTACAAGCTCGAGGCAACCCTTGATGTCAAGGATAACCAAATTCACCAGCTTCTCTATGAAAGAAGACTTTGAAATTGGTTCCAGTTAAGATCAAGACATCTCAAGTGCTTTAGCTCTCCGATACAACTCGAAACCTGCTTAATTATCTGGTGCAGCATACTCGATGTGCGCAAAAACTTAAGATTCCCATTGAGGAACATGACTGAACGTATGTGATTGAGGTTAAGCGCGTTGCCTTGGTTGGAAGATGCGGTCAACACTGTCGAAATATCCTCTGAATCGCCAACAACAGATACATGTCGTGTGAAGTTGTTGGTATTGGACGATTTGGGCAACATGATGATCTCCTCGCCAGCCACAATCTGCGCCAAACGGTGAATTAAATCGTGCATCTTGCAGAATTCAATATGCTCATCACAAAAATCACTTTCCGTTTCTTGAAGAAAACCCCTCCTTATCAAGCACATAACGTATGAATGACCCACATCCTCCACGATTTGGCTATCATCATCTGGCTTAATATATACTTGGCCAATCCAGAGATTTACAAGCTTCTGTTTGGAAATCAAATAATCTTCCGGGAACAAAGAGCAATAAGCAAAGCACTCCTTCAGATTCGACTATAGGTGATTATAGCTTAATTTCACCACAGACATAAAAGACCGGTTATGTTCCTTTCTAATAGAATCTCACTCCGTCATGGTATGTTTTTCAAATAAAAGACTGGTTATGTTCTTTATTGCTAACGGAACATTTTTGCATTTATTTACAATCTCTCTTCCATAAAGAATCCGAGTTGGATCGGTTTCATCTCCACCAGCAAAGGTCACCCTTTTAAATAGAATCCAGGAATCATCGTCTGGTAATCTCTCTAAAACATGCGGTTTTACCTCACTTACAGCCCTTGCAACCGAGTGGTACCTCGTAGTGACGATTATTTTGCTCCCTTCTGCAACACCATCGAAAAAACTCATTCTGTCTTTGCCACCTAGCACGATCCTCATCCCACGCATCATCCAGGACAAGCAAAAAACTGTTGATATCCTTGGGGTTCGTTTGGTATCTATACCTTGTTTAAAAGTATCAGTATGGGTATGAAATATGAGTATCAAATATATAGGTATCAAATTGATATCTCATTTTCCTTTATCCTATTTGTTATGTTGTAGGTATGGTATCGATATGGACAATAGTGACTTGAGAACTCAGTTCTTTGATCAAATTGAGCAGGTTGTTAACATGGGCAGTAACGACTAGGTTTCTAGAACTTCATTTCCCCTCTCCCGTCCTCCTATTTCTCCAATAAATTGTTTGCATCATCGACTGTCAACCGAAGAAGAAGGGAAGAGGAGGGAAAGAAAAAAAGGAGAAAGAATGTGATACCTCACAAATTTTCAGTATATCCAAGTATCAGGTATCAATTTGATACCGATACCTGAAAAATGCCAAACACATGTATGGGTGCTACCCATACCCATATCTTTAATTCTGATTTGATTCCCTAATTTTGGATTGTAGATAGCCTACGCTGAATCCGATATACTGTTCTACTCTATACATATATTGGAAGATAAAATGCAAGCAAACCACATCTTTTCAAAATACTTCTCAATATTTAGTATATTTGAACATGAAAAATGCAACATTATATAGAGGGTGTTGCCTAACTATAGGCCAACGGGCCAAAACAAGTCCATATAAAAAGGCCCAAAAGGGAAAAACCTAAAGATAAGTTTAAAAGGAAATATTCTATGATAAATATCCTTTTTTATAATAAAAGAAAAACATGAAAAATATAGTCCAAAATGTGTTAGCTTCATGTCATAGTGTTGAAAAGACGGAACATGCCGCCAGCGGGCCCAAGAGGTGTGGATGGAGCCGGTAGTATATGTCATGGTGGTGTGGAGACACGGCATGCCACTAACGGGTCCAAGCGATGAAATGGTGCGGGTGATGATAGAGTCGGTAGCTTGGGCGATAGCTTTGGCTTGGGCACGGGTAAGCGGTTCATCCGAGCGAACTCTCAGAGCCTCGTCCTCATCATATACGGTCAACGTAGTCTACGGCGTAATCAAGGGCGCATCACTTTTCAAATATACTTTATTAAAATTGACCATGATTTACAAAGAGGTCAACCATCCAATATATAGGGGAGGATGGTGGTAAAAGTCAAAGGACTTAAATGCAAACTTAAAGACAAAATATTTTATGCATTAAAAGGATTTGACCAAGATGTCAAATATGCTGAACATTAAAGAAGGGATTTGACCAAGACTTATCCCAAACTTTAATGTCTTCTTATCCCTTTAAGCTATTATTATTTAAATAAAATACAAAAAGTTGACGGAAATAAATAAGCGGGAAAGTCTTCCGTCGGTATTCCTCAAAGATCCGTCGGCAATCCCATGGTGGAACAAAGGCAAGGTGTGTCATGATAAGTGTTGGGATAGGCGACGATACGGGCGATAAGGGACCCAGTGGCTTGGGTGATGGTTTTAGCACGTGATCGGGTGAGTGGTCCGTTGGAGCGAACCCGAAAGGCATCATCCTCATCCTCCGCGGTCATCGTAGTCAAGGGCGCATCAGTCCCCCCATCTTGGATGTGAAACGCTCCCGTTTCACTGTCGTCAAACAAGGGGTCACCATATGGGGTAAGATCCTTGACATTGAAGGTTGGATGTACATTGTAGGAGTCCGGGAGCTCTAGCTTGTAAGTGTTCGGGTCATGGCGAGAAATGATGTGAAAGGGTCCATCACCACGGTCCGATAGCTTGCCCTTGCGGAGGGTTGAAAAACGCTCCTTCCAAGGGTGGAGCCACACTAGATCCCCGGGCTCGTAGGAGATGTTGCGTCGTCCTCTGTTGCATTGCTCGGCAATTTGTGCGGCACGACGTTGAACTTGGTTCCTTGTCCGCTCATGAAGCTTGATGATTTGTTCGGCTCGATGTGCAGCGGAGATATTCTCTCCGTCCGTGAGCGGCCTTGGTGTGAAGTCCATCTGAGTATGTGGGTTGAGGCCGTAGACAACTTCGAAGGGTGCCATATGAACTCCATAATAGAAAGTAAATCCTCCCACCTACGTGGGTTTGTCCTAAGGGTATCCCTAAGTAGAGTACCCAATATCCGGTAGGTCACCTCCGTTTGACCATCCGTTTGGGGGTGATAGCTTCTTAAGAATAACAAGTTAGTCCCAAGTTTTTCCCATAGTGTTCTCCAAAAGTGACTCACAAAATTTTACGTCATGATCGCTAATGATAGAACGTGGTATCACATGTAAGTGCACGATATTGTCAAAAAATAGCGTAGCTATGTCGCTTGCATTATGTGTGCTCTTACATGCAATAAAGTGGGCCATTTTGGAGAAACGACCGACTACTACAAACATGGAGTCTTTGCCTCTTTTTGACAATGGAAGACTCACAACAAAGTCTATGGAAATATCCTCCCAATGACCCAATGGTGTAGGTAAGGGAGAATACAACCCATCTGGACCTTGACGCGATTTCACATGGTGACATGTAGTGCAAGAACTGTAGAACCGTGTCACATGCTTGCGCATATGTGCCAAAAGAAATGTTCTTTGAGCGCGGCAAGGGTCTTGGTATCACCGAAGTGACCACGACCCTCATGAGCCTCCTTAATCAACAAATGGCGTATCGATGAGCGTGAAATGCAAAGCTTCCCCGCACGGAAAAGATATCCATCAGTAGGAATCATGTTCTCGGAGGTCGAGACATTGTGTAAATATGTCCTTGAAGTCAAAGTCCGTGACATATAACTCTTTTATAAGATAAAATCCATGGATCTTGGCGCCCATATGAGAAAGGACATATCGGCGATAAAGGGCATCGGCAACCACATTCTCTTTGCATTTCTTATGCCGAATGACAAAAAAACAGTCTCTAAAAACTCTACCCAACTTGTGTGACGCCGACTTAGAGTTGTTTGACTCTTGAGATACAAAAGAGCCGCATGATCCGAATGAATCACAAATTCTTTCGGCCACAAGTAATTTGTCACGTCTTTAGACAACGAACTAAAGAGCGAACTAGTTGAGGTGCTGTCCGAATCTGAGCAACAGCTAAACACTAAACTAGTATTTCACTAGAAAATGTTTTTTTTTTGTAATTAAAAAAACACACAATTTTAAAAAGTGAATTTAAAAAAGCATTAAATAATTTCAATAATCAAATGTTATGAATTTAAAATTTATTACTCATGTTAATAAGAGGTTACACGGTTTTTTTTCTTCTAAAAATTAGGAACATCATATAAAGTTATAAAAAAAAAATTGTGGTCATCATGTAAAATTGACATTTGACAATAACACAGGTAAAAATTCAATACAACCTGCAACAGTAAGAAAAATTAAAACTAGGCATTAAAAAATAACACATTAATCAGCTTCAGCTGCTTCATTCTCTGAGCCATATCCTAAATTTGCATTATGCGCCCAATACTCCTTTACAAGGTGTCCGAACAACGAGCCTTCTTGTCTTATCAAGCATGGCTGGCTCATCATACTCCACCAAGTTCCCTACATGCCAAATTTTGAGTAACCTCAAGTTAAAATCATGATACAAACAACTTCAAATGAGTGATCAATAGCTCTTTATGTCATACCATCGCTCATAGAAAGCACCCTTGTGCAGTCCATCACAGTCGGTATCCTATGAGCTACTGTAATGACCGTCGAGTCAGCAAACTCTCTTCTTATCGTTTCCTGGATGATGGCATCTGTAGCATTGTCAATGGAAGCTGTTGCCTCGTCAAGAACTAGTATTTTCCTTCTCTTCAGCATTGACCTCCCTAGACAGAATAGTTGCCTTTGCCCCATGCTCCAATTTGATCCATCTTGTAACACTGTATTACTCCTTATTTAGCTAAGGATACTTTAAAAAAAAAATTTAAAAAAATATTGAATTGGTTACCTAATGAGCTGAGACCTTCTGCTTTCTCTTGGACTGCCTCTTTCAGCTGACATTTTCCAAGAACCTGTGGCAAACAAAGTAAACATTCAGCTATCCTAGGCTCATCATCACATTATGTAATAGTTGTTATAGAAACAATATAGTTTCTTAACCTCCCAAATCTCGTGATCAGGATGCTCGGACATTGGATCAAGATTGTATCTCACAGATCCTCCAAAGAGTATTGCTTCTTGAGGAATGACACCAAAATGGGATCTGAGATCATGCAACCCAATGGTGGAGATATCTACGTTATCGATGACAATTTTGCCTTGCGTTGGCTCAATCAACCGAAACAAGGTGACGATAAGCGTCGTCTTGCCACTGCCTGTCCTGCCAACTATTCCAATCTTGTATCCTCCTTCAAAGACACAACTGATCCCCATTAGAACAAGAGGGGAAGTAGGCTGATATCTCAACTGCAATTTTCAAACACATTATATATAATATATTACTGTCTCGTGGGTGTCAAAATTTAATCTTCTTTAACCTTCAAATTGCAGATTTCAACTTTCCCCTTATCCGGCCAACTAAGACAAGGCCTATTTTCTTGTATTATCTCAGGAGCTTCACTCGGAATATTCATGTATTGCTCTAGCCTTTCTACAGAAACCATCATGTTTGATAACATGGACTGGACCTTAACGCTGAAAGTCAGGTAGAAGTTTAATGATATACCATATGATAGTGCTAACCCAATATAACCTGAAGATACTGAATGCGAAAATTCGGTCATGAACAAAGCTGCAGCTGATATCACAACTGCACATGCTATCTCGAGTCGTTGGAGGAGCCACTCATTTGCTGAAAAGTTGTGGAAAAATGGGGTTGCTTCAAGATTCATGAACAAAGGGTTGACTTTGTTGTCCCATTGATCCTCATTAGCTCTTTCGAAGTTTTAAGGTAATACTTCTGCTTCAGATAGATCATGAGAGATTGAGAACTGAAATGAATGATTCAAGATTCATTGATCAAGTGATAAAAATATGTTTTTGTTTTGTACCTGCAGAACAATGGTGAAACAGATCATTGGGATGATCAAGAACAACATCTCCCAAGTGCGAAATGCCAGTACTCCAAAACAGAAGTAGATGACCATGGTTGTACCAATAACATTAAACAATCTAAAGGGTACATCAAGGTCAACGGCACTCAAATCAGATGATACCCGGCTTAGTATCCTTCCGAGAGGAGTTGAATCATAGAAAGACATTGGAGCTCTGAATATGGAGTTGATTAGTGATGAAAATATAGACCTTGAAGCTCCATTAGCAAGACGAACAATAAAAAATGCTCTGAGAAACAAGAAGACGAACAAGAAACAAGCCATAAGAGCATAAACTGCGACCAACTCCTCTTGCTTGTGCTAGAGCTCATTCAGGTTAGTAGCTAGCCAATAGCCTTGTGCAAATTGCCCACATATGAAGAGAATATGAGCAATAATCGCCAAAGATAGATACAAGAATCCCTTTCCGTGTTTCAAGTACTGCATACATGGCTTCAAACCTCCGTCTCCCGTCTCCTTTTCCTCTTCCTTAATAAGTTGATCCCCTACTGTGATTTGTTCAGTATTGCTTTCCTTCAGAACTGTTCGTTTTGAACTCTTATTGTTGGAGATATAATTTTTGGAACTAAACTTGTTGTGTGCATGAACAAGGGTACTGAACTCTTTGCTTGAAGCTAAAAGCTCATCATAATTACCCGCTCTTAGAACTTCCCCTTCTGACATTAGCTATAAGGGAAGGAAAAAAAAAAGAATAAGGTTGATGGAATATGATATTAACCTTTTTCTTGAATGTGTTGTTAATACTCACCAAAATTGAATTAAATGCAGGGAGGAAGTCGACTTGATGAATTACAAGCAAGATTGTCTTTCTTGCTAGTGCTTCCATGACATATTCCTATATAAAGTAATCAGAAAAATCCCATTTGCAATCAGAAAAAGCAGAACAAATAAAAACAAAGGCCATATGCTTGAATGATGATGATGATGATGATGATGGATTACGTTGAATAAACGGGTGGCAGTATGTGCATCCACAGCACTAAACGGATCATCCAGTAGATATATATCTGCATTTTGATACAAGGCACGAGCAAGCTGTACTCTTTTGCTTCTGTCCTCCACTTAGATTTACCCCTCTTTCTCCAATCACTGTAAGATCACCAAACGGAAGCATCTCAAGGTCTTTAACCAAACAACACTTGTTGAGTGTGTTTTTGTATCTGCCTAAATCCATAGCTGATCCAAATAATATGTTTTCCTGAATTGTTCTCGTCTGGATCCAAGCTGTCTGCGAAACATAAGCTATCTTCCCGTTCACTTGAACCTAAGAAAAAAAAATATATCAAGGAAGAAGCACAACAAAAAGTTAGGGCCCGTTTGGCATCTATATCCAGATGATATGGGTATCAACATAAAAAAATTCATATATCCAGATATAGATACCAAACATGCCTTTAGTAGTCAAGTAAAAGTAATGAATAAGTACATACTCTTCCATCAACAATCGGAATCTCGCCTAAATGGCGGCTAAAAGTGTAGTTTTACCAGCTCCCACCTCCCCACAAATGGCCACTCTTTCACCGGCATTGACCACCATGTCTATGTTCCTCAAGTTGGGTGTTTGAACATTACCATCCCATGAGATTCCTTTTGTTTGGATACAAATTGCCTCCGGTTTCCAAATATCCATTCTTGCATACCTTTGTAACTCCGGAGCTTCAAGAAATCTCATGATCCAATGCAAGGCAACATTTGCATCTTATACGCTCCCAAAACATCCGGAAGCTGTCTAATAGGATCTTGGAGAAGGTTAATAGCAGCAAGAAAGGCAAATACATTTGCAGCTGTAAAAACAACCCTTAAGTAGTAGCAACTGGCTAATACAGTCACCGGTAGCAACACCGGAGATAGCCAAAAAAGTGCAATGTAGTCACCTCTTTGTACCTGAACTGCCTTGACCCACTTATACTCCTCCTCTCGAAGACCTTGTACAACCTTCTTAAAATGCAAGTCCCACGCGTACAACTTCAAGACCTTCATAGCTGAAAGTGAAACCGAGATGAACTGCACCATTTTATCCTGTTTCTCCATTATCTTCCTTTGATAAACAGCTTGGATCCTTGCTACAGGCGAGTTTCCAAGAACGGTAAGTATAATCATGAATAAAGCTGCCAAAGCTGCCAACCCAACACAGTAGTAGACGATGATTAAGGCAAGAACAAGCTGAAGAGGAGTTGTCCATAATTGATGGAGCTGGAAAGGGAACTCTCCGATTCTATACGCATCAATGCTGACTAAGCTAACTATCTCTCGTACAACCTTCTTAAAATGCAAGTCCCACGCGTACAACTTCAAGACCTTCATAGCTGAAAGTGAAACCGAGATGAACTGCACCATTTTATCCTGTTTCTCCATTATCTTCCTTTGATAAACAGCTTGGATCCTTGCTACAGGCGAGTTTCCAAGAACGGTAAGTATAATCATGAATAAAGCTGCCAAAGCTGCCAGCCCAACACAGTAGTAGACGATGATTAAGGCAAGAACAAGCTGAAGAGGAGTTGTCCATAATTGATGGAGCTGGAAAGGGAACTCTCCGATTCTATACGCATCAATGCTGACTAAGCTAACTATCTCTCCAGAACTGAAACCCGAAGAAGGTGAGACTTTGAGAAGTTTCTTATAAATTGCTGCTGAAAACATAGACCTTAACTGAACTCCAACTAATCTCATTTTAAAAAACCAATGTTTCTCTGCGAAGGACTCTAAGCATTTGACAGAAAAGAGTCCTGCGGTGAGCACGTATACTTGATGCTTAAATGCTTAAATGCTTAAATATGCCTCATCCACCTTAATCCAATGCTTCTCCATGTTTTGATCTCTGGATAAAGAACTCTTTTCCAATTGAAAAGAGCCTTTTATTCAAAGAAGTTGCTTTTGGGTGGTTGGATTTGTGCCTGCAGATGAATATAACAAACATGGATAAGAAGTTGAACACTGGAACCAATATGAGAAAGGAAAAAACTTATTCTTAAGTTTGCAATTTTGTGGGAAACCCATTTGAAAATGCTCTTCTACAGCAGGGTTCCACCAAGGGTTCTGCGGGAGACAAATCTGATCCTATAATGACACCTTTCATAATAAGCCTAAGATTAGAATTTAGAACGTACCATCAAAAACACATTTGAGGCAGCGGTCAAGTTTCAACCCAAAGGCTCCAGCCATGAGCGGCATCAACAGCACCTGAAATGAATCATCCAAAATTAAACCAGCAAGTGTTTAGTGTCAAGTCTGAATTCCGTCCATATATGCACAGTTATACTCACTGTTTTCACCCTTGTCTCGTTGAACTCCGTTAAGACCGACACTCTTTGGTGCTGTCACCGGATCATCTTTTTTCACCTCATTCCGGTAGACTGGACACGGCCCGCAACCATTAAAGTGGGAATTTTATATTAGAAGATAAAGGGATAGGTTGAAATTAGACAATGAAGGGATAGAAAAGAAAACAACAAGAGAAAATACAGTTGCGGAGTATATATTGTTGTTGAAGAAAATAACTAGGGGAAGAAACTCACAAGCAGAGAGGACAGATGAATGAAGAATAAGAACAAAGTAGTGACCTCTCTCAGTTACTTACTGTTAAACATCTGTCCTAAAATGCCTCACACATGACTCCAACCAGGTTCCTTGTTTAGCCCAGCTCTCTTCATTAAACTTCTTATATGCAAGACCTCATCCCATTTTCCAACATCTGCATGGATGTTCGACAATGATATATAAGCTCCTGTTTCTGAAGGCTTCAGATCCAATACCTTTTTGGCTGCTCGACTTGCAAGCTCAATATTTCCATGAACTTGGCAAGCAGCCACCAGTGTGCCCCATATAAGAGCATCAGATTGAATAGGCATGTTGTTGATAAATCTCTCTGCTTCTTCCAGTTTCCCCGAGCGACCAAGAAGATCAACCATGCAGGCATAGTGCCTGAGACCAGGTTCAAGTCCATAATCTTTGGACATCGATTTTAGGTAAAAATATCCGTCTTCTACCAGACCAGCATGGCTGCAGGCAAGTAGAACTCCAACAAAAGTCACGGAATCAGGTCTAATTCCCTCCCTTTTCATGAGTTCGTAAACTTTCAAAGCTTTTGTTCCTTCCCCATTTTGTGCATAGCTCATTATCATGGTAGTAAAGCCAATCACGTCAGGCTTTAAGATCTGATCAAAAGCTTTACGGCAACTATCTACATTTCCAGATTTTGAGTGCATCATAATCAGCGAGCTTCCCACAGAAACTTCAGAAAATAATCCTAATTTCATTGTCAATCCATGCAGTTGATTTCCTACATCGGCTTCCTCCTGACCAGTAGCAACTCCTAGAATAGATGAAATTGTGTAAGGGTCAATTTCAAGATTGGCTCTCATCATGTCAAGGAAGAGGAGCAATGCTTCCCTCTTATACCCCATTTGTGCATATCCTGAAATCAATGCAGAGCATGATATCTTATCTTTATGTACCATCATAGCAAAAGTCCTCCTTGCTAATGCCAACTCACCACACTTTGCATACATATTTACAAGTGCACCCCCTATAGGGGTCTCTCTTCCTAATCCCATCCGGAAGGCGTAAGAATGGACTTCCTTGCCTCTCAATAAGGTAGCAAGAGAAGAGACAGCAGTCAAAACTGCGATCAAAGTCATTTGATCAGGTCTAATACCCTCATAGAGCATCTGTCGAAACAATTGGATAGAGTTACCTGCACAACCGTGCTCAGCAAAACCAGAGATCATCGAACCCAATGAAATGATATCCTTGTCGGGGATCTCCACGAAGACTTTGTAAGATTCCTCTAAGCTCCAACATTTTGAATACATTGTAAACAAAGCACTTCCGGTAGAAACATCATAAATGAGTCCGGTTTTAAGCATGTATGAATGGACTTGCCTTCCTAGAACTAGACAACCAATGATGCTCAATAAACTAGAAGTAGAAAATCTGTCAGGCTTAAAACCCTCCCTCAACATCCTTCGAAATAATTCCGTCGCATTATCTGATCTTTGATTCTGAGAGAAAGCAGTCATCATCGAAGCCCATAAACCTGAATCCTCAACATTTTCAATTTCCAAAAACAGCTTTTCAGATTGACAAATTCTTCCAAGTTTTGAGTACATATTGATCAAAGCAGCTCTTACTGCAGAAATTGTTGAGAACCCTGCCTTTACAATACAAGAATGTACTTGAGTAGCTACTTCAGGCTCAGATAACTTGACACAAGCAGTGACAATGCTAGTAATAGTGTACGCATTTGCTTCTTCTCCATATCTCTTCATTTCCCTAAAAAACTGGAGTGCGGAAATAGAATCATCCATCTGTACGAACCCAGAAACTAATGTAGTCCAAGAAACTACATTGCGAAAGGAAATCCTCCAGAACTCCTTAACAGCATCACCCATACATCCACATTTTGCATACAAATCAACCAAAGCAGTCCCTATAAAGACATCTTTATTTGCTGCATACTTAATTATCAACCCGTGAATCTCTCTTCCGAAATCAATATTTTCAAGTGCAGTACAAGCGGTCAAAGCACCAGAAAATGTAAAACTATTAGGAACATGAGACTCATGACACATCCGAGAAAACATTTTCAGAGCAGTCTGACTATTCCCACACTTTACTGCCCCTGATATTATGCTATTCCAACAGACAACGTTCTGATCATCCGGGCAATCACTAAACACCTTTAAAGCATCACCAAGATTCTTCCCCGAAACCTTTGAGAACAAATCAATCAATCCAGCTCTGACATAACCATTGGAAAAGAAACCGTTTTTTATTGACATTGAATAAACCATCTTGGCATAGGAAATACACCCCAGGGCATTACAAGCTGATAAAACGCTACCAAAAGTATACTCATTCGGCTCAAACCCTGCCGAATGCATACAACAAAAAAACTTCCATGAATCATTAAACATGAAATTTTGATTGTGACCTGCAAGAAGAATGTTCCAAGAAGGGACGTTTGGGTGGGCAATATCGTCGAACAGGTGGACAGCTTCACTGATGGCAGAAACTTTACAGTACCAATATATCAGAGAATTGGCAACAAACACTTCAGATTGTAAATTGGATGTTTTTAAATAATGGGCATGGGATGAGCTGATCTCCTTAGATTCGAAAGATTTTGACTTTGAGCAATTAGTGAAAATCCCAAGAGGATCCAATCGAACAAATCTATCTCCTTCGGCCAAAACAGTATCAGGGTTTTCAATTAACACAGCAGAAGTCGCAAATTTGCGAGTAAAAGCATAGGCTCTTTGGTGAATCTTTTGACTGATGTGAGCACTCATTGCGATTTGTGCCAACACAAATAACGAATATCTGAGAGAAATAGAGTTTAGACTTCGTATATGGGCGAGGAAAAACAAGTTGTTGTCAAATAATATACATTTTACAATAAAAAGGGACAACAAAGTAAACAAGCTGTGGTCAAATAATATACATTTCATATATGTAGACTTATATATGAAAGATAAAACTAAGAGAATTATGTAAATAATGGTTCTTTAAGAAATGTGGTATGTAACTAAATTGGAGATGAACCCAATTAGTAATCAAGTTGAAACGGCTCCTCTTAGGCATTACAAGTTCAGCATTACCACCAAAACAACATAGCAATGTGGATATCATACCATGAAAGGTTGTTTCAGACTATATATTTAGTTACCTTATTGCGTGGTGGTCAGATAATAACCATGCACAGACAGGTGAATTTGGGCGGGTTGAGCTCCGTCGACGATCTCGTCCACGTCGATCAAGTAGACACTCCGATCCTGCTCCTTGGTCTTCTTATTAGTTGAGTCGAAACAGAAATTGAAGATAATCGCAACCAATTTTGGGGTTGACGTTGCAACTAGTCCTGCGAGGCCAGGGAAGAATATATTTAGGTTAAAGGCTAAGAAGGTAAATACATAAATTAGGCTAAAAAAGGTAATACATAAATTACGAAGACAGTCCCAGGTAGGGCTGTTCATTCCCGGATATCCGGGAAATTTTTTGTATGAAAGTAGTATCCGTATCCGCTCTGAAATTAGCCGGGTATCCGGTCTGAAAAGAAGAAACGGATCGGATATCTGTTTTTGGATATCCGCATAAAACCTCACTTGTTGGCTGATTTTTTTATATTAAAACTAATTGTGGTTATATACGTTTCTTTTATACTAGGTGCAACCGCGTGCAAAGAAATTCGTATGAACTAATAACAAAATATAAGTAAAATTAGAGGCATATATTTCAAAAATAATTTAGTCCAAACAATGAATTATTCATCAAATTATAATATACCGTCAAGAGTTGAAAGAGGTTAGAAAGAAAAAAAAATACTGATAACATAATAGGAAAATTTTATTTATGAATAGGCATTAATAATTAGTAAGTAATTAATGAACCATAACAATTGATATCATCCTGCTGAGTGCTGAGCTTCCAAATGAGTTCTTAAAGAGAAATGATACAATAACCACTGATGTAGTTTCATCTCCAACCTCTTTGTCTTGCAACTCAGCCAGCTTGACAAGTACCTAAGCATATATCACACAAAAACATAAATATGCTAAAGAAATAGAATCAAACAATAGCAAATAACAATCAACCAAACTTGGACAGTCAATATAGTCATACCTTACCAGCTGGATGCTCCATCATTAGTTATGGTTACCTCACCAAGCTTTTAAGTAACATCTACATTATTAGCTTTAGTGCCAGGAAAAGAACTGTGGTTCAAAGGGGAAACAAGTTGGATTAAAATATATACAAACTCGATTCAAAAAGAGAAAACTAACAGCAACTCTCGAGGGCAGTGCATGAGAAAAAGTTCAAACATAACAACACTCACATAATTACATTTGTTCTGGTCAGACAAAGCTACAGGCCTAGATGTTTCTTCTCATAAGATGATGAAGAATCATTTAGCTCTAAGTTTCTACAATCTCAATTAACCTTTAGAACACCCAACAAAATAGGAAATTACAGGGAAGACAGCTAAAGGGTTACTAAATGAATTAGCTAAATTCGAGAAATTCCATTTCTTTCCACAACATGCTTTTTTCGGGTGAGGGTTAAGATGATCATAATTATATCGTTGTCCTTTACCTAACAAGAGAAGGATGAAGATGTAGCCTGTAAGACTAAAGTGAGAAGCATTTCAAGTTTCTCCACTACCAAATTCTGGACTTTTAAGAAAATCATGAATCAATCAAACAAAAATTGAAGAAGCAGCAAGCAAAAGCAAGTCGTTAGTGTACTTAGTTTGTTGACTTTGTGACGAGAACCTCAATCCACCAAACTTACATCAATCATGAAACAAATCAATTATGATAAATGTTGGCGATCTAATCATCCAGTAGCATAGCTCTTCGATTTATGTGCTTATGATGATGACCACACTCTAACATGACATTAATCCTGTACCAGTCATCAAACAGATCAATTATGAGATCTCAATTCTGATCGGTTATGAGATCATATATGATGAGTCCTGAGTTAATAGGATTTAGGAATACAAGCACAATTTATTTAATAAGATTTTAGTTATATATTTAAGGAATGAGAAGAAGGATGAAAACTTGCAATCTTAAGCTATAGGAAGTCCCTGTCAAATACCAATTGTAGCAGCTAGTGCAGTTTCTCCACTACCAAATTCTGGACTTTTAATAAAATCATGAATCAATCAAACAAAAATTGAAGAAGCAACAAGCAAAAGCAAGTCATTAGTGTACTTAGTTTGCTGAGTTTGTGACGAAAACCCCAATCCACCAAACTTACACCAATCATGAAACAAATCAATTATGATAATAGCTGGCGATTTGCATCAAAAACACATAAATCAGTGTATTGGTTAAATTGCAACTACTTAACAAGATTACAGAAGACAGTACAAAGTCAGTCAGTGCCCCTTTATTGCCTGATTTTAATTCTTCATCACATCATTTTATTTTTAAAATCCCCGGATTTGTTGATTGGGGAGGAAAGTGTTCTTCTTCTTTTTTTATTTGTGATAAGTTGGTTGTTGAATTATGTAGCAATTATTGTGGTTGTTAACTCATTGCAGATGCTCATCATTTCATCCTCTGATGTTCATCTTTCCATGGTATTACCCATTGATTGCCTTACATACAAGTCAAAACTGGAAGCGTCTCTAATTTCAGCTCATCCTCGATATTCAATTTACACTTCTCCTCGTTGTTTACTCAATTACCCTTCCAATTTCTTTGCAATTCTGATATGCTTTTCTGATTGCAGTTACTGGAGACTTAAATTGAAGACAGACAATCCAGTGATGCGTTCCTTTAATTAATAAGGAAATATCAATGCTTCGGTAGTGCAATTTACCCAAAAACTCACTAATATTTCAGTTGATCCCCTTATAACCATATTAAATGACATCTTGCAGATGCAATGATCAGTGATTGATCATAGGACAAGGTATAGAGCTAATATGAACCATCTAATACAATAAACAAAACCCTAGCATAAATGGAATTCATAGAACACGAAAATCCCATATAAATTCACGTGAGAATAAGAAACCAAAAACCCTAAAAATTTGGAATTGATTCAAATTCGGCAAATTTGGACCCTGAAGGATCCGCACAGAAAATAAGCAATCAATTGAGAAGAATGAAGAACCTGCTGCTGGTATTGACCAAGCTTGCGCCTCTGGGTTTTAGGAGATAATAGCGCGATCGACATCGGTAATTTTGGGCTTCTTCACAAATATGTCCCCCATCTGATTTGAACGAGTTCTGAGATGTAAATTTCGGATCAGAACATGAACCGGTTAGGCAGTTATGCCCCATTGGATCCTTCGAGCCATCAATTGATCTTAGGCGGGAAAACCAACCGGCGATAGAGCCTCTCGAATCCGCAATCAGCTTTGTTGGGCACGAAATTTGATCTTAAAGCAGCTTACGATTACTCGATTATACAAAATTTAATGGTTGAAGTAAAACGAAACCCTAGAGCAGAGTTGAGAATGGGAAGTAAAGCGGCCAACAAACCCTACCAGCAATGTTTGCGGAAGAGACGAGAGGTTAACAGAGAGGGGGCGGAGTCGGAGAAGACAAATCGAACGGAGGAGGAGAGGAAGGTAGAGAGAGGCATCGATGTTCATGTTGAGCAGAAGTGAGGTCTAGAAAAGGTGGTTTAGAGTACTGATGGGCGGCGGTTTAGGTGGCCCAAGGCTTAACCTAAACTCAACCGAAAAGTACACTGACGGTTTAGGTTTAGACAAATCGGCGGTTTGTCGGTTTAGTCACAATTTTATAAAAAATTAAAATTAAAATAGTGCAGAATATTATTAAAAAATATAGCGATAAATGAGGTATTAGCGCATCTTTTTAATCGGGTGTACAAAGTGTGTACCTTGGATTAATATATGCCACTAACTATGCACTTTGGAGTAAATGACTTAGGGTTCATAATGTATCGACTCGGGCGAAGGACGCTTGTTTCTTTTCGTATCGAGTATCGATTTCCATAGAAGATTTGAAGAAGAGAGGCGAGGGCGAGGCAACGGAGAGGCGAGGAGAGGGCGAGGGTGAGGCGACGTCGATTAATATTACCATTTTGTTGTAAATCGGGTTTCTCTTCTCCATCCAGGTTCGTTCTTCTGTGAGTGTTTAAAAATTAAACCGAATTGTTGGATGTGTGAATCAGTGAATGTGTGAATATTTGAAACTCTTCTTATCCGAATTCCTTTGTTTGTTTGAATAACTGAATGTGTAATTTAAAACAAGTCTTCTCCGGCCATGTTTGACGAAACCTGAGAATTTGAATCTCAAATGCATATTGCATAGCCACGAGGGCAAGTCAGATGATGGTGAATTTGGTTGAAACCATCTCCTCGTATAGGTTACTCTACACAAAACCAACCTTTAGCTCACTTAACAAATACTTGTTTTTGTTGATGAACAAATTCTCGTGCTCAAATAAAGTACCCTTATCATGTAACTCAAATACATTCACAAATAAATAAGGGAGAATCATTTGTAATTTTGAATTATTGTAAGAAAATCTCCTTATAAATGTAAATTTCTTCTTTCTGATCATTATTTTCTTAATATGTGTCTATTCTAAAAGCGGCAATTTTGTAATACTTGTTTGCTCTTGCTATATGTGCAAATTTTTGTAATTGAGCATTTGATTACCTTTGCTGCAAATTAGACAATGACTAATTTAACTAAAATTTTATGTTACATTTATTTCAAGTTTATGTTGATACCTTGGGAAAGAAAGCATGTGATAATTGGATGAATGTTGTAGAGTATGACAACAAAGCTCTTTTAGGTCTGAAGCAGAATAAGAATGTTGGGGCTTTTCATGTAGGAGTTGTTAGTCAGCGGAACTTTAACTCATTGAAACTCATAACATACTCATGAAAGCTTGTGGTTCTAACTTTTACCGTGCAAAGTCTATGATGAATGAGATGAAGATTATGAGTATGATTCCTAGTCATATTCAATATATTTGGAAACACGGGGAAAGTAGATGGTGCTTTACATGTAAGTGACTTAATACCTTAAGTACTTTATATTCTTATAGCACACACTATGATTGACTTTTGATGTTTACATAGGGATTAAGGTTTTTTCTTTAGATGACAGTCTTTTTAGGGGCTAAATTTGGTCCTTAATTTGTGAAACATGCCATTATATATTACTTTAGATCATCTAGACCAGATGGAAAATAATATAGTTTCATAGGACTACGGGACTCGAATACAAGTAATATATGGGACTTGAATGCAAGAAACAACTGAAAATAATACAACTAGAGACCGTTTATAGCCAAATGTCGAAAGTGAGACTTATTGATTGTAATACAAATCAGCAAACAAGCATTAAGCCAGACCTGTTCATAGTTCATTCTCTTGCAGGTTATATTTATTCAAACGCCATAGCTTCAGCCTCGCGCTTAAACAAACCGAAAGAATGGTTGATAAATACCATTCTCCTCCAATTGGGAAGACCACCTGCAGAAGTAGGGACTGATCTTATGATATAACTTAAAAGAAAGTCATGACAATTGCAATTAAACCATAAAACAAGCAATTTATTGATGATAACCAAAAGGGCATTTCTGTTAATCTTTGACAATTTTTCCTACATAATATGAATGCGGAGAAAAATAAGAGATAAATAAAATTATGAGCTTCCCAGTATTTTCTGGTCTTTTGGCTAATTTTATTGGAAAATGTAGTCACTTGTTCTAAATTAACTCTTCTTTCAGTGTGTTTGCTTGGTTGATAAGTTAGGAAATCGAACTATGCGGCCTTGCCTTTTGGGTTCTATTAAATTTCAGGTCCATGAACTTCTCTTAACCTGTACAGAGTTGGGTATTTTGTCTTAATGACTTGTACTTAGCACAAATATTATGCATAGAAATCTGATTATTTATGTGATAGTTGGGGTTTATTCTATTGTGGGAGGGAAGAATGTGAAGGATTACTTTGAGATGGTTGATGTTTAATGTTAAAAAGGAAAAACAGAAGGCTGAAGAGGGAGTTGTTGGTACCTCAGATGGATTTGCCAGCATCCAGGTAATGAACTATTTTCTTTGTATTACTACTACTACCTATATTTGTCATGTATTACATTCGAGTTATGTTTTGCATTCTTCAATCCTTGCTTTATTTGCAACCATTACACTAGAATTAAGTTTTGATGCCAAAAATTTAATGTCACGTAGTTAAGAAGCAAGTCCGAAAAGCAGGGGAAGAAATGAAGCTAGAATTTGAATGAGCGGTCTTTCTTGTGAGAAGATTCTGTAAATGCATGGTTCCTGATTTGTGTTTGTTCATTTCTCTAAATTTCTTTAGATTTTGAATGGATTTTTGGAGCCTGGTGACTGTCTCAAGGCTTGTATGTATGCCATTATATAATCTAAGTTATATTAAACAAACAATTGTTATACATGTGTTCCTACAACATTACTCATATAAGCATAATCAAGAAACTTCTAACATTACATAATTGGAGAGCATTTTATTATATATGCTCTAAACACGACATCTGATGCTTCCCATCACCTATGTGGACTCATTGATTACTCTATGCATTGCCCATCTCCTACTCGCTTAGCTTTTATTGAAGTCAAGGATCATTACCTTGTCGGAAGTTTGTTGAAAGCCGCAACAATTTGTTCGTCACTTTGTGTCTTTAGACTGTCATAGAAATCTAAGATCTCCATTGATATATTCTTCACCTGCCAGAGTGTTTACAATCAAATATTGCAAAAGATGTAACCTTCGTTAGCCATTTAATGGTTTTCACAGTTTTTTGTTCAATAGAGTATGATCAGGGAAAATAGTAAAGACTTACTGCATTTATGTTAGCAAAGAAATGTTGCTCGTAAATACATGTTTCCATCTTACATTTGTACATTCCTTAGGGTGGAAAGTAACTAATATTGGGTAACAACGAAGTTGGGTAATCGAAGTGAAGTTGAATATGTAACGTTGGGTATTAAAATCAGGTAACTAATATTGAGTAAAAACGAAGTTGGGGTAACCGAAGTGAAGTTGGATATGTAACCTTGGGTATTAAAATCGGGTAACCATGAAGTTGGGTAACCGAAGTGAAGTTGGATATGTAACCTTGGGTATTAAAATCGGGTAACAACAAAGTTGGGTAACCGAAGTGAAGTTGGGTATGTAACGTTGGGTAATAAAATCGGGTAACAACGAAGTTGGGTAACCGAAGTGAAGTGGGATATAGAACGTTGGGTAATAAAATCGGGTAACAACGAAGTTGGGTAACCGAAGTGAAGTTGGATATAGAACGTGGGTATTAAAATCGGGTAACAACGAAGTTGGGTAACCGAAGTGAAGTTGGATATAGAACGTTGGGTATTAAAATCGGGTAACAACGAAGTTGGGTAACCGAAGTAAAGTTGGATATAGAACGTTGGGTATTAAAATCGGGTAACAGCAAAGTTGGGTAACCGAAGTAAAGTTGGATAAAGAACGTTGGGTATTAAAATCGGGTAACAACGAAGTTGGGTAACCGAAGTGAATTTGGATGTAGAACGTTGGGTATTAAAATCGGGTAACAACGAAGTTGGGTAACATAAGTAAATTTGGATGTAGAACGTTGGGTATTAAAATCGGGTAACAACGAAGTTAGGTAACATAAGTGAATTTGGATGTAGAACGTTGGGTTTTAAAATCGGGTAACAACGAAGTTGGGTAACATAAGTGAATTTGGATGTAAAATTGGATAACTAAATTTTGGTAACCTAAGTGATGAAGGTTGGGTATTAAAAATTGGGTATTACTATTTAAAGGAAGGATACCTTCACAAATAAAAAGTGAATAGTTAGTGCTTACCTATAATTTAGCCTACACACTTAATTTCCCTAATAAAAAACCTACCTAGTTACTAATTTCACCCAAAAATATATATTATATAAAAATAAAAATAAGTATAAAAAATTAGTATATAAAAACCCGTAATTAAAATTTATACTAAATAAATAAAACAAACAAAAATTCAATTTAACAAAAAAAAGGGTATGAACCGGTTTCCCGATTGCCTACGTATCCTCTCGGGGTTAAGAGGAATCAAAGCCCACGTAGTTCTCTTACCTTGACTTACATTTTTCGGACTTCCGAGTTTTTTTTAACCCCGCTTACCTTTCGACCTCGAACTCGGAAGTAGTGCCGCCGTCTTCGGAGTTGGAATGCGATTTGGAGTCGTACACCGGTGCATTCCGTTGTTTCCGTTTCGCCGCCCTTATCCAATCTTGAATACAAACTTGCATCTCCAACTCCTCGGGCTTCAATTGAGTTCTCTTGTGACCGAGAATGCTCCCGCCTTGGCTAAATGCTTGCTCCACCGCAACCGTTGATGCGGGCTCGGTCATGACTTGTTGTACAATTTTAGCTAAGGTTGGATATTTGGGAGCTAATCTCTTCCACCAATCCAAAATATCAAAATCACCATCAAAACTAAAACAAGTGTTAAGATAATCTTGATATTCCGCATTTGAAGATGAATGTCTAGGTGCTTTTGTTCTTTTAGCGAAAATTTGTTGTGCAAGTGAAAGAGAATAAGATGAACTAGTAGAAGAGGGAAATGGACTAGGTGCGGTAGAAGAAGAACTAGCACTTGATTCAAACGTACTAAGCAATTTTCCAATTTTGGTATTAACTTGTTGCACAATGTTAGAAACATTAATGTTTTCTTGTGATAAGCTTAGACACAAACAATTATAATAAGCGGTCAATAAATCGGAAACACCAAATGGTTTACGGCGGCGGTATTTGCGAATGCAATATCAAAAGAATATGAAAAAACTCGATGTTGTAAATTATATTATTGTAAAACCGTTTTAATCATGCTTGCAATGCCCGGGGTATTATGTCTTTGATTGAAATGCCGAAATCCAATAACATATTTATGCAAAAACATAGTGTTATCAATAAAATGTAAAGTAATGCCCATATAAAAATATTGTTGTGGTTGTGTACTCCAAATATCACTCCAAATAGAAACTTAATGTTCAAAACATGCCAAATTCGATAAAAAAAATTCTTTCTTTTTTCAGTAATATTTAGATACTAATTTTGAAATGGTTTTCCTAGAAGTTGGTTTAAAAGAAGGTTGAAGATATCTAGTGTTATATTCCCTAACTTCTTTATATTCGGCATAAGAAAACGGTAATGAATGTGAACAAATAACATCGGTCAATTCTAAACTTCATTCACTATGATTATATGTAAATAAAGGAGAATGAGAGGTAGAAGATGCAAACCCGTGGGACAATTGTGTTTGTCCCCGTGAAATCCCGAGCTTCTTCGGATGGACGTTTGCCATGTGAGTTTGCAATGTCCCGTAGCCGCCCTTGACCTTCCACTTGTACACCTTCGGGCAATAGTTGCATGCCACTTGATAATAATCGTTCACCGGCTCCCCCTTGGTGTAATGCTTCATAAATATTTCGGATGTAAGCATTTTCGGATGTAAGCGAGACTTCTTCGTGGAACTTCGGTATGTTCGGAATTGTTGGGCATTTGTGTTTCACTCTCTTGGGTGCTAGGAAAGAATTGAGAATAGGGGATTTGATCACTTGGGTTTGGCATTACGAGAAACCGAGAATAAGAGAGATTAGGAGATGAGTGGTAGATGGTGTGAGTTTTAGAGAAAGAAAGATTGGGTATTTATAGGAAATTAGGATATGTGTGGGTGGAGTTTTTATTTTTATTTTTATAAATATACCCTCAAACGGCTAAAAGAGTCGTTGGAGGCAAAGGTGCCAACGGCTATTTTTATAGCCGTTTGGCCGCTGTTTTTTTTTATAAAAAAAGTATTTAAGAACTAAACCGCCAGTTTGAACCGATCGAACCTGCGGTTTAGGTTTTTTATTTTCACAAACCTAAACCTAAAACCATGAACCGGCCAAACCTAAACCGCTGGTTCGGCGGTTCATCTCAAGCCGAGCCCATGTCTAGTTTAGAGAGGAGTCTCACAATCCGAAGAGACGGTGAGTTTAAAGAGAATGAAACTAGAGAGGGTAAAAATGTCATCATAGTGTAGATAAAAAAATTACTATTCATAAGGCTTTTCATCCTTTTATGGGTTGTTAGATATATTATGCTAATCTTAAATTTTGAAACAACTAAACAAGTGCAAGACAAAATACATATATATATAAATTAAGAGATTAATAACATAATCTAGCTGAAACATCATAGCTAAATCAGCATAAAACTTCTCCCTTTTACTAACCAAATTAAAAACCAACAAATACATGTTCAAACTAAAACAAAGTTTGCATCTTTATGTTTATGCATAACCAGAATCAGTTTTTGATAAGGAAAAAGCATAATCTACATCTGATTTGTTGTTGAACAGTAAGGATATCAACAATCAACAAATACTATCACTAAACTAACAATGGACTTGTATTTTGTTGTGGAATCAACAAGTGTTCAGTCTGTGGATTTATGCGGAGTGGAGAAATAATAATAAAAAATCAGCAAAAAGAGAAGGAGAAGAGAGAAGCAGGAAGTCGATTTAGGGATAAGGGTTTTTGTGTGGCCGGAGGCACCAATCCACGTCTTCAAGAATCGAGAGAGGCAAAGAGTTGAGAACCGTGAGGGAGCGGCGATGAGAAGTGAGAGGCAGAGAGTGGGGCCGTGTCCCTCATCTTCCACATAGGCAAAGAGCGCCGGCGTCGCGGCATGGTCAGTTGGTCACTCGTCGATTAAGGAAAAAGGAGCATGCCGCCTTGTGGTCTTGGTCCGAATCTTCGAGATCGAAAGAGGTGAGACTGTGAGAGAAAGAGAGCGGCGGTGAAATGAGAAGAGTACGAGGAACGATACTCTCGGTTAGGGTTTCTTGATTTTATATTAAAAAAATTTCAGATTATTTTGAGGGTAAATTGCGGAAAATAACCTAACCTTTTAATTTGGGGGTGTTGCGGTCTGTGGCCTAACCTTTTAAAAATGCAACTAAAAACCCAACCTATACTATATGTTGTAGATGTTAGCCTCTGCTTGCCGGTGGTAATTTTTCCGGTGAAAGTGATGAGGTGTTTTCTTTCTTTAATGATTGGATAAATTGCGAAAAATACAAACCTTTTAGGAGTGATGTTTGTTCGTAGCCTAAATTTTTAAAAATGAAAATAAAAACCAATCTATACTACATGTCGTAGATGTTGGCCTATGCTTATTGCCGACAATTTTCCGGTGAAAGTAAAGGCCCGTGAGCAGAGTTATTTGAGAAAAAACAACAACACTAGGTCATTCATATGAAAGTTTAAGAATGTATTATGTCATACATATGAAATTATCATCACACTAATCGGGTATTTGGTTTGTTTGTTACGAGCATGATTTGTTATAGAGGTTTTTGGTTGGGTATTGTTATAGATAATTTTTCAAAAATTATTTTAAAGAATTATTTTGTGTTTACTTAAAGTAATTTTTAGGTAATTAAATATACTTGACACCTTAATATGCAACTCATCACTTTCACCGAAAAATTATCGGCGGTAAGCATAGGCCAACATCTACAACATACAGTATAGATTGATTTTTATTTTCATTTTTAAAAAGTTAGGCTACGAACAAACTACACTCTGAAAAGGTTTGTATTTTTTGCAATTTATTCAATCATTAAAGAAATAAAACACCTCATCAGACAACTCATCACTTTCACCGAAAAAATTACCACCGGCAAGCATAGGCTAACATCTACAACATATAGTAGAGGCTGGATTTTTAGTTGCATTTTTTAAAGGTTAGGTCAAAGACCGCAACACCCCCAAAAGGTTAGGTTATTTTCTGCAATTTACCCTGATTTTGATGGGGGGAGGATTGGAGGTTCGAACTGGAGACCTATTCAACTATATAAAAAAATAGTTGCTCTCCTTCCCACCAACTCAACCATTACATCTTAGGTATAATAATTTGATAAATAATTTATATATACTCGGATAACGAATATCCGGGTAAAAAAAACCCCATTTGTATCCGATATGCATATCTGAAATTTTTTTACTGATCGGATTGGATCAGATATATTCGGATCGCTTAAAGGTCGGATAATACCAAGTCGTATCATCGGATTATTGGCGGATCGGATTTTTTTTAAACACCCCTAGTCTCAGGCGTTGGTGAGTCGCTAGATCTTTTTCTCCTTATTCTCCGACCTCTGATCCATTCTTTCCTTCTTGATGCTCCTTCTTGACTCAATCAACTAAAGCTTCTCCTCCTCAGAAACCGTAGAAAGCTTCTCGTTCCATTTGAGACTTCTTCTCTACCTTCTTCGCTTCCAATCGCTGTTTTTTAAGAAGATATTCTTCTCCGCTCTTTTTTATAGCGGCACCTTCTCTGCTTCCTGTGGATTATGCTTGCTTTCCTTCGCCCCCATTATGTCTATCTTCCCTGACTCCTGCTTCCACCTCCGCCATTGAAACGAAACTCTCTCACTCTCCGTTCAACCCTCCCCCAATCCCTAGTTTTCACTTCACTTTTTTACGATCGTTGAACGACGTCGTCACGAGATGCTTGTTTTCCTGGACATCGATTTGCATTTCGAATTGGGTAAATTCCACAAACCCACGCTAAAATACGGGAAATTTTAGCTATAAATGTATAATCGCACAGTCTGATCTATAAGTAAATTTTAGGGTTTTTCCTATAGGAAATCCTTAAGGTTTGGGCTTTTCCTCTTGGTATCCACCAAGTTTTAAAATTTCTCTTGGTAACCTCATGGTTTAATTTGTTTCCTCCTTATACCCATTCTTAATATATTACATTAAAAATTCATTATAAAATCATTAAAAAAACAACAAAATAAATCTATATATCTATCTATATACTAAAGCAGCCCGTGAACTTACACGTGGCATAGTCTAATAAATCCACGTCATTAAATTTACACGTGGCACAGTTTGGTGAATCCACGTCATTAAATTTACACGTGTCAATTTTTTGTTAATCCAGGTCCCACCATGTTAAAACAATTATTTAAAATATTTGATTTACGAATTTTAACTAATTTATTTTATATACTGAGTTTTCAAATTTTTTTGTTAATATACGCATAACTTTTCACCAAATTTATTTTAAATATTTTACTAACTAATTTTTAATTAGTCTCTCATATTATTAATTCACCTTTAATTATTTATAATTAAAAAATTAAAATAATTAAGCATTACAATCTTATTTAAAGATCTTAATATTTTATCAACTTATATTTTATAATTTCAACTGAACTTATATTTTCTACAACTTATAAACATTATTTTACCCTTAATCTTATTTTATTTATATATATTTTTCAACGCTTTTTTTACAACTTATAAAATTTAATATTTATTTAAACTTTTAAATATCTTAATATATTTTTTTATTTATATCTATTAATTTTCAATTGAACTTTTTTTTTTAAACTTATAAACTTATTTTTTTCAAAAACTTTTTTTTTAAACAATTAACAAAAATACATCTTCATTTTAGAGAATAAAAAAAAAAGTTAAGAATTAAAATATCATTTTTGTATAATAATTGTTTTTTCATTTTAAAAAAATTGATTTATATATTTTTTTGAAAAAAATTCAGATATTTTTGGATAATTTTGTATAAAAACTCATAAATTTTTAATATATGTAAAAAAATCGAAATAATTTTTCCAAAACAAATAATCGATTTTTAAAAAAAGAGATATCGAATTTTTAAAAACAAATCAAATACTTTTAATAATTTTTTTTTCATTTACACAAAACTATGTAAAAAAATCAATAAAGTTTTGATTTTTTTTATATTAAAAATTAAAATTATTTTACTTAATTTATTATTTTTAACTTATTATTTTAATTTAAAAAATCCATATTAAACTCATAATCCTAAATTTTTTAATGAATCTTTACCGGAGTTAGATTTTTTTCCGGAAAAATAAGTTATATTATGTTTTTATAAATACGTTGATAGTATGTATCATTTTCAATAATTTTCAAAGTTCGTATTATTTTGAGTTTAGTTGATAGTTGTTATTATTTTGAATTTTTTTTTAAAAATCTTTTGTGTTATATTTATTATTTTAATAACTTGACATATGCTATTAGTCTTACTAATTGTTAGGTAATTCACTATTTAAATTTAACTACTTAATTATTCTAAAGTTTGACTTAGACATGCTCTTATATTATATAAATCTCTTTCATTTATATATTAATATATATTATTATTTAATATTGTTAATTTAAATTTTATGATTTGTTTTACCCTTCTTTTTTAGTTAGTATATATTTTACAAATGACTTCTTATCTAACTTATATAATAAACAACCCCTAAACTGATACTTGACATAATTTTGTAAAGTCATCTCATCAATTTTAGAATGTCGTTTATTCATTAACCCAAATCACATACTCTAACATTTAATTTAATAAACCTAATTCTTTCTTGGATTGATATTAACTTTGACATTCAAGTATCTCAAGATCCCGATTTTTATTGCAGGATTTGAATTCTTGCTTGATTTCCATTCATAATGTGAAAAATAAAGTCTTACAATAAGTATCACATAACAATTAAGATAATTCTCAAAATAATGAATTATCAAACATTTTTTTGATGCACAATTATCGTCTAACCCGTGCAGGGCACGGGTATTAAAACTAGTATCTACTAAAGCAATGTACATGGTTGCTGACGTGGCGCGCTGTGGGAGCAGTATTTTAAAATGGAGCTCCCACATTTAACGCCAATAAATCTTTTATTTAAATCCATCTATTTTAGTTTTATATTTTTTTAAATCCATCTATTGTAACACCCCGAATTCTGGGAATCCGGAGCGTTATTGGCTAGGACCTCACAGTGGGTCCCGGCCTTAGTTTGACAACAATCACAACGGACCTTGCAACAAGGCACAAATATTAAAACATTAAATCTTTTAATAAAGTACTCAAAGTATAAAGACGCGACTAAACATAACAACAGCCAATCTCTAGGATGAGTAATTCTAACAATATAAGTAATCTGCATAAATAAATAACTGAATTAAATAACCAACTCCCAATCCTAGTACGGAAACCCGGCTGACCACTTCACTCTCGATCTCTCGGTAGAGATCTAACCTGCATCATCTAACAACACGGTAAAAACCGTTAGCTACAATTCTAATACTAAAGTGTCACTAGAGCACAAACACACACAAGGGCATAAACAGTAAATCACTCAGCATGCACACACAGATCCCGGTTTATTATCTTTTCATTACGTGACTTGATCCAGTCTAATTTCCATCTTATCTTGTAACACAAGAGTCTCCCGACTCCTGCCCCCGTCCCCGTAAACCAGTAGGGCTGGTGTATGTACCTCTTCCCGTATACTTATTGGACTGGTCGCGGGGCAATCCTCCGACACCATCGGCCCGGACCGACGGTTACGACACGTTATCATACACTTGTGCCTTACTTAATTACAAAGTACCGTGATCTAATCCGTTCATTTTATTTCTCATAATATATCACACACCACTCAAATGCACACTCAGTATAAAACGGTAGCTAAGTGAGTCCTACGAACTCACCTTATCGTACTGGTCTCCAAAGTCTCGCGATCTTGCTAGCAAGAGATCCGATTATCCTGTTCATTATATTATCATCTATTAGACCAATCTTAACTCACATTATTACTCGATTTATCGCTCTTCAAAATCAGAATATGACACCTAACATCAATACCTCAATGTTCTTTAACAACTTTGGTTTTATGAACTACCCATCCCTTTCACGTTCCCTCATCTATAAACTTGTATTCTTATAAATCAATACTTCCTGCAAAACGCGTCTCGTCTAAGATTAGCGACTATTCCGCTACTCTCTATTCTTATCCCCGTCTCAATCATACCTTTCTTTTCATCTATTAAATTTCGGTTCTTCCTTACATATGTATCTATCATTAATCCAATATTTTCTTAATATATATGACTTTCCATATAAAGCATTTGACCACTAAAATATATATATATTTACACTTAGGACTTATAATAAACTTTACGGAATTCACTAAATCGAAAAGCTCGGAATTGGGTCTAACCGAGTCGGTTTAAGAGTAAGCAATATGATAGCTCGTGTCCAGTGGCGTCAGCAGCAGTTTACGTCAAGTCTCGGGTTCGACACTCCACTATAACAAACAAGGCATTTTAGTATTAATATACAAGGTTCAACGATCGAAAATCCCGGAGAGCCACGGTTGACAAAGGAATGTTTAGGGAAAGCTCACGTTTTCAATATCTGCACAGTACTTGGGCGAGGCAATGCGTCTAGGAGTGGAGCCAACAGTTCCGGTCTCGATCTGTCCAGTCAGAAGGAAGGTATGCCGTTGGGTTCAACCGGAGGGCGCCTCTGTTCGAGGTTCGTTGACAAAGCGATGGCCTGAAATTTGCAACGGCCGAACCGAATTCAATCTACCGATGTGCAACGGCGCGAACCGAATTCAATCTCCTGGCCGGAGGTTCGGGCCAGCGTCGAGTCGCAGGAGGTCGCAGTGTGGTCCAGCTCGCAGTCCTTCACGCACAGGAAGGATGGTCTATTCTGCTTCGATCTGGGCGAGCGGGGGCTGTTTTGAGAGAGAGTAATTGCAGAGGAGCGGCTGGTCGATGTGAACAAAACCGTTCAACGGCTGGAGTTAAAGCAGAGTAAAACTCGCTTGACTGGCGTTACGGATTGAAGAAGACGAAGAAGCAGCGGGAGACACCAACTGAACGACGTCATCTCCCATCTCCTCACTGCTGCGTGTTGGTCTAAAGATGAAGAGGCCTGCGTTCCTGTCTTGGCCCACGATGAAGAAATGGGCAGCTAGCAAATGGGCCGTCAAAGCAGGTATGGGAAATGTTCCAAGTGGGATTAAGAAGGCCGGTTGGTCCAAGGTTCAAGGTAGGAGCAACTTGGTTCTGCTCGACCGGTTCGGTTCAGAAGTGTAGGCGGGTTTGGTTCGGTTCTATTATTTATTCATTCGGTTTGGAACCATTTACTTATTTTTTCGTTTCGAATTTGACTTCCATGCTAAACTAATATAGTGTCTATAAAATAATTAAATAAATTTTCCGTAAGCTTCCGAAATATTTAAAAAGTAATTTATTTTATTTATTTTATTTATTTATTTATTTATTTATTTATTTATTTTAAATAACCAGGAAAATTATTAAAATTTTCCAGTTATTACATCTATTTTATTTTTACACTTTTTTAACCCCTAAAATCTTTATTTTTAAATTACGTAAATAATATTTTACACGTGTAATTAATAAGCTCAAAATAATATATATATATATTAAAGATAATTTTGACATCATTAAATTTAAAAATAATAAATTTATAATAGAATTATTTTTTTACATATAGTTTTATTATTATTAAAATAAAAAAGATTATTTTTTTATTTTTCGATTTAAAATAAAATATATAAAATAAAATATATTTTTTTAGAGTCTAGAAATTTAAAGATACAGTAAGTTTTTATTTATTTTTGAGTTAATTTTGTATAATTTATTTTAATTCAAAATTTTATTTAAAAATTGTTTTTTTAATAAAATTTAAGAGTGTGAAAAGTATATTATAAACTAAAAAAATAAAATTAAAACATTAAAAAATAATTTTATTTTCGAATTAAAATTTTTTTATAGGAAATTATTTCAAAAAAAGTAAAAATTTACTATATTTTTAAGTTTATAGACTCTTCAAAAATTTTAGAGGACACTGAATCAGGCGAGAAGCCGCGAGATATAACCTTGCAGCTTCCGATAAAATTGTAGCAAGATTTATGACCGATACTATATCTTTCAATAGTGTTCTATGAAAAGAAACAAAACATTATTGTTATTAATGGAAAAATGGTAAGCATAGATAGTGATAGATTATCACACATAATTTATAGATTACTAGTACATAGTCCGTGCTTTGTACGGATAACTAAAAATACTTTTTTATTTTTTTATTTTTTTCATATATCATAAGAATGATTAACATCTAGTTTTATTTTATATTTAATAAAATTTAGTTAGAAGAAGGGTTAGTAGTCTCCAACAAGATCATAAATGACAATGAAATCTTTAAAAATTAAACAAAACTTGATACCGAAAATTTTTAAGTAAAAAACAAAAACTCGGAATCAAAAAATTCAAAAATAAAAGAATATGAAATTTTATTTATTTAAACTGTAAACAAATTTTGCATATTTTTTTTATTTCGGTATTAGAGAATTTAGGGGGGGGAAAAAGAAGTAAAATCAAAGGTTTGTCAAAATCCGAATTTGAATTGAATTTTTTTTCTCTTCTGATAAATTGATTACCGAAAGTTTACAATAAAAAGATCAAAATAAAAATCTTAAAATTTTATTATTTAATGAAAACAAATTCTGAAAATTATACAAATAAAAAAACGTATAATGAACTTATTATAAAATTTCAAAATTCTTTTTAGAAAAAAAAAGACGGAACATAAATTGATTTTTTTCCAAGGAATCTTTTCAGAAAAATGCAAATGACAATTTTATTATAAGGATATCTTTTTTAAGAAAAAAAAAATTTTTATCGTAAGGAAATACTTTGTAACAAAATGTAACCGGAACATGAAAACGCAAAAAGATTGTATCAAAATAATCTTAAATTTATTTATTTAAAGCAAAAATATATTCTTAAAATTAAAACGTTTGTGAGAAATCAAAACGTTTGTGAAAAATCCGAGTTTGAATTTAATTTTTTTTATTTTTTAATAAAACGGTTATCGAAAGTTTATATTCTTAAAATTAAAACGTTTGTGAGAAATCAAAACGTTTTTTCTTTAAATAAAACCGAAATCTTAAAACTTATTATTTACAGAAAAAATATTCTTAAAATTAAAAAAAGTAAAAAGACTCTTTAGAAAGTTATAGGAAATCTTTTTCAGAAAAAAAAAAAGGAACATAAATCGAATTATTTTTCCAGGAAATTTTATTTCATGAAATATTTTGAGAAAATATTTTAATAAAAAAAAACCAATTTTATTAGAAGGAAATTTTTATATATTTCAGTATTAGAGTATATTTTAAAAAACTATAAAATTAAAATCAGATTTGACAACAAAATATTTAGAAAATATAAAATACTGGAAACTAAAATTAAGTTTTTGTGAAAAATTAATAGCAACACCAAATGTATGGCAATCGAAATTTTTGTTAAAAAAACGAATCTCAATCGAAAATTTCAAAAACAATCATGACATTTGTTTTATCTTTTTTTGAGAAAAAATGATCAAGAGATATTTTTGGTTCACAAATTTTTATGAAAAAAAAAAGAAAAAAAGAATCTAGTTATTTAAAAAACGAATCTCAATCAAAATATTCAGAAATTTTGATAAAAATTTTGTAAATAAAAATACAAACGAATTCTATTATTTACAAAAAAAAAATGTTTTCAAATGAAAAATTCAGAAGTAGTCTTTACATCATTTATTTTATTTTCTTGGTAAAAAAGATCAACATCAATTTATACTTATAAAAAATTTGTAAAAGTAAAACTGAAATAGATTATGGTTTCAATTACCCAACCATCACATTGTATTCATTTATTTCTAACAATCAAACCATAACCTTCCTATTTTCGTTTCATTCATATAATTAGCCTAGTTTAGCTGTTTAATTTTGGTTCTTAATTCATTTAAATCATTGAACCAAAGGATAAGAAATCCTCTTTCGTTTTCTTTGTGTTGGCCGGGGTCCAATGGATGCGAAAGAAAGAGAGGTGGAGATTGTGGAATCAGAATCATCTTCTCTTTCAATTGGCAATTTCAAGCTATTTGATCATTTGGAAGAGTTCAAAGATGAGTATGTTATTAGAATATACTGAGAGATTCAAATAATTATTTAGCTTAGTGATTAGACTTCATAAGCTCTATATAAAAAGTAGATTAGAAGGGGCCTTTGTCGGACCAATCACCACTCAATACATCGTCATAGTTTAACTTCAACGGAATACGAAAATCTGAGATGCTTGCCGCTGAAATCTCCTCCTTCGCATGCAGTTTCTTCTTGTTGTTGTTACTTTTCTTCTGCTGGAAATCTGAGATGCTCGGCAAAATCGCACCGACGTCCACAATCGTCATCGGAGGAAACTTCCACCACTCACCGTAACCGTTGTACGGTTAAAATTAAAATCATAGCATCCACTCAATAACCCTATTCCTAACCCCATCGGGATCCCGTAAAAGTAATTCTTTGGGTTGCTCGTGTTGGATATATTCTCCGTTCATCCCATTCTCACTTTTCACAATCAAATTCCCCATAATACTATCAATTCCACCTTCAATTTCCTCATCAAAGATAGACTCAACATCAAAATCTATCACCTTCTCGAAACCCTTTCTCCTCCATTGGACTCTGGCAGACCAACACACTTTAAAAAAATCATCCAAAAACGATTATAAGCTAGATTTAGAAGATAGAACCAACGCACTTAAAAATACAGATCAATATTCGAACTTTGCTTATAAGAAGGTGCGAGGATTACTTGAAAAAGTACGACGAATCAATTCGGAATCAGAAACTAAAACCTAAGAAAAAAGATGATGAAACATGTATAGAAGGAGCGAAATATATATATATATATATATATATATATATATATATATATATATATATATATATATATATATATATTGAAAATTTTGTGAGAAGTGTATATGAGAAGTTTACGTCAAGTATCTCAATCTGTTTAGTAGAAATATTTAAGTTTAGTTGTTTGAAGGAGGATCTGATAAACCATTAATTTAAGATTTTTAAATTAGATTTTTAGTTTAGTATTTTACGTCCAACTATTTAAAATTATATTTAGATTTTTTGTTTAAAAAAATAAGATTTTTTTGACTTAATTAATTATTTAGAAAAAAAAAGTTTTAATCTATCAACAAAATTCTGAGACTGCCACGTCAACTTAGTGACGGCTATTTTAGTATAGGTATATAGATATAGATTGGATCCAAAATGACTTAAAAATACCAGGTGTTTGGCAGATCACACATATGAGTTATATATATATATAGAACCGTGTGAATATTATGAAGTTTAATTTTTTATTTACAGTTTTGATATAGCTAGTTTATGTGTGATTTGGAGTTATCAGATAAATATATTGCATATCTTACGGTTTTAAGATTTATTGTTGAATTATCGATTCAGTTGCCAAAGAATAAAAATGTATAAGAAAAAAGGGCCAAATTACGCTTGTGGAAGTAGATATTTTTAGTGTTTTAAGGTGGTTTTAGTGATAACCAACTATTTATTTTAACAAATCAATATACTAATAATTTAAGACATAATTGTTATTAAATAAATCGTCTTTTAAAAATAATTATGGCAATTGTCTACATTGTTACTAAACGATTTATGTAATTTAATAATAAATATTTTGCGGCTTTAATTAAAAGAACCAATGTCGACATTGTTACTAAATGAATCGTCTTTGAGAAGTTTCTTATAAATTGTTGCGGAAAACATGGACCTTAACTGAACTCCAACTAATCTCATTATAAAAAACCAATGTCTCTTTGCGAAGGACTCTCATTTTAAAGAACCAATGTCTCTTTGCTGTCAAATTACACTTAAGCACATATACTTGATGCTTAAATGCTTCTTCTCCTTGTGCTAATTTGATGAATAGCCAGAGGAAAATAGGGCAAGTTGAAGTTGAAATGGTCTTGACAAGCGCAAATAGTCTAGCAATCAAGACCGGTTTCCATTGCCACACTATTAGTGTTGAAACAATACTGTTTGTTTTTTGAAGATGTAACAGCTCCATGAATACAGAGTAGCATGTCTGCGCTCGGTCTTCAAGAGCCTTCTTCTTGCCCTTCTGAATCAATGGATTGATCCAGCAGAATGTCAGCTTACTAAGAAGCCCTGCTCTGGAAAAAGGGCTCAAATTCTCGTCACCATCACCCATTTGAGATTCGAGAAAATTATTGAAAATTGAAATTACCCAAAAAATTTAAACTAATCAGCACGCTCAAGAACAAAAAGTATGGATTGTGGGTTAATGGTAAGGTTTTAAAATTGTAACTTGTAAGAGTTTAGTTGAAAATTTGGGTTATTTTACATTCTTATTAAAATTCATACTTTCAGTTTCAGCACAAAAACACTTTTATAAATAAATAAAGACGTTTTTTTTCTTGTTTTTAGCTTGGCCGATTCAATCGGCTAAATACATGCTTTATGATACTTCGTTGCCCATGCCCATTTAGAAAAGGCTACATGACTTTATTGATCATCTAAACGATGTTGTTGTCAAGCGGTCGGGAAAATTTCCCCTTCATTATAACCTCTCCAAACATACATATTCTTCTATGTCAAACTACATTTGATCATCTTCTCTAACGTTATTGTTGTTACATATCCAAAATTTAAAAAAAATTAAAAAAAATGTATTAAAAATTGTTGAATGAAAGAACTATTACCTACATACTTCATTCATCTAGCATATACTTGTATATTCCTCAACCTATTTGAACATCATTTCTGGAAATGAATCACCTCAAACATGATTCACTGCTCAATTGGGGTATCACTGCTCAAGAAAAGACAGTCCCTTCCTTCCCCGAAGCTCGCGTTTATCGATACTGACGAAAATCCTTTGTATTTACCTTCCATTTTCGCGGAGCAAATCTTGGTGACGTATCTTAGGAGCTCGTGTTTTTGAACAAAGGGTTGAGCTGCATATTCTTCAAAACGCATCCACTGCAATTCACCAATAGAATATTTTGATGATTCATTTACACACACCGAATAATATTAGGGCATGTTTGGATGCATGCTTTATGATACAAATTAATGCAATATCGATCTTTAATACTAAACTATGCAGCATAAATAGTAATGTATTATTGTTTAGTGTTGTGTGTTGATCAAATTATTCAAACAAAACTTTTGTAACAACTTACAAAGCAATATCGATCAAATTATTCAAACAAAATTTTTTAATTTTTAAATCGGTTTTTGTTTAAAAATTGCATTCGATTTATTTCTTAAATCGAAAACAAGTTTGTTCTTATACGGACTTATATATACACATTTCTTATATCGGTTTTGAATTTCAATTTTCATAGAAAATTTTGAAATATATATATCGAATGTGGTTATTTCCGTGTAATAGAAAATGACTGATAACATTGGAAAGACTATTGTGCTACCGGCCAATTTTGATTGTTGCTTCGGGTGGAGGAAGTAGTGAGCAGATGCCCCAAATTCTGTTTGGGAGAGGTCTACCACCGATTGTCTTGCCAAACCAAAGGATCGAAATTGAGATATGTGGTTTATAGTTTGGTGATGAACTTGTCCCTAACACAATCGCCATGTCTGGCTCTTTGAGCGCAAGATTGATGCCAGATAAGTTCGATGAAATTGCCTTCAAAACATGGCAACAAAAGATTAATGCGTCCTTGGATGTGTTCAAGGACAACTCCGGATCTAGATCGAGCTTAGACTTCAACTACTCCATTTTGTTATATGTGGATGGATTTGGATGTTGGAAATGAGTTGGTGTAAGCTTTAGATGATGGAGGCAGCGAATGGTTGTATCGATCTTGATAGACCGATCAATCCGTGAAGTGGAGCGAACTAGTGACTCTTTGAAGAATCCTCGAAATGGAGACTTGGATCAAAGATCCAAAGAATAAGGTTTGAGAGGGGAAGAATTTGATGTCCAATAACCAAGGATGAGGAAATGCTTTTTGATGCGCCCTTGGAGACGATCAAGGATAAACTCCGGATCTAGATCAAGCAAAAGCTCCAACTACTCCTTTGTTGATGTGCATCGTTGTAATTTTGGATTGAAAAGGGGCAGAAGCAATTGAGATGGTTGTGGAAAACGAAGGTTGATTCGATCTAGAGAGATAGAATAAGCCTTTTGATGTGGATTGAGGGTTGATTTTTGAGAATAATCCTCGAATGTGGGTTTTTTGGATCAAAGATTAGATCCAAGAGAGAAGTTTGAGAGAATAGAAGAGAGAGTTGATGTCCGCTAAGTAGGAGAAAATACTTCCCAATACTTAGTATATTTGAACATGAAAAAACAAGTGAGGCAACACATCCTTATATAGAGGGTGTTGCCTAATCATGGACCAACGGGTCAAAACAAGTCCATAAACAAAAAGGCCAAAAAGGAAAAAAACCTAATGATAAGTTTAAAATGGAATATTCTATAAAATAAAAAAATCCTTTTTTTACAATAAAAGAAAAACATGGAAAATATAGTCAAAAATGTGTTAGCTTCATGTCATGGTGTCGGAAAGACGAAACATGCCGCCAGTGGGCCCAAGAGGTGTTGACGGAGCCGGTAGTCTATGTCATGGTGGTGTGGAGACACGGCATGCCACTAACGGGTCCAAGCGATGAAATGACGCGGGTGATGATAAAGTCGGTAGCTTGGGCGATAGCTTTGGCTTGGGCACGGGTGAGCGGTCCATCCGAGCGAACCCTCAGAGCCTCGTCTTCATCATCTACGGTCAACGTAGTCAAGGGCGTAATCAAGGGCGCATCACTTTTCAAATATACTTGATTAAAATTGAACATGATCAACCATCCATTATATAGGGGAGGATGGTGGTAAAAGTCAAAGGACTTAAATGCAAACTTAAAGACAAAATATTCTATGCATTAAAAGGTTTTGACCAAAATGTCAAATATGCTGAACATTAAAGAAGGAATTTGATCAAGACTTATTCAAACTTTAATGTCTTCTTATCCCTTTAAGCTATTATTATTTAAATAAAATACAAAAAGTTCACGGAAATAAATAAGCGGGAAAGTCTTCCGTCGATATTCCTCAAAGATCCGTCGGCAATCACATGGTGGAACAAAGGCAAGGTGTGCCATGATAAGTGTCGGGATAGGCGACGATACGGGCGATAAGGGACCCGGTGGCTTGGGTGATGGTTCTAGCACGTGCTCGGGTGATTGGTCCAATGGAGCGAACCCGAAAGGCATCATCCTCATCCTCCGAGGTCATCGTAGTCAAGGGCGCATCAGTCCCCCCATCTTGGATGTGAAACGCTCCCGGTTCACTGTCGTCAAACAAGGGGTCACCATATGGGGTAAGATCCTTGACATTGAAGGTTGGATGTACATTGTAGGAGTCCGGGAGCTCTAGCTTGTAAGTGTTTGGGTCATGGCGAGAAATGATGTGAAAGGGTCCATCACCACGGTCCGATAGCTTGCCCTTGCGGAGGGTTAAAAAACGCTCCTTCCAAGGGTGGAGCCACACAAGATCCCCGGGCTCGTAGGAGATGTCGCGTCGTCCTTTGTTGTGTTGCTCGGCAATTTGTGCGGCACGACGTTGAAGTTGGTTCCTTGTCCGCTCATGAAGCTCGATGATTTGTTCGGCTCGATGTGCAACGGAGATATTCTCTCCGTCCGTGAGCGGCCTTGTTGTGAAGTCCATCTGAGTATGTGGGTTGAGGCCGTAGACAACTTCGAAGGGTGATGGAATCCACAATAGAAAGTAAATCCTCCCTCCTACGTGGGTTTGTCCTAAAGGTATCCTTAAGTAGAGTACCCAATATCCGGTAGGTCAACTCCGTTTGACCATCCGTTTGGGGGTGATAGCTACTTAAGAATAACAAGTTAGTCCCAAGTTTTTCCCATAGTGTTCTCCAAAAGTGACCCACAAAATTTTACGTCCTGATCGCTAATGATAGAACGTGGTATCCCATGTAAGCGCACGATATTGTCAAAAAATAGCGTAGTTATGTCGCTTGCATTATGTGTGCTCTTACACGCAATAAAGTGGGTCATTTTGGAGAAACGACCGACTACCACAAACATGGAGTCTTTGCCTCCTTTTGACATTGGAAGACCCACAACAAAGTCCATGGAAATATCCTCCCAATGACCCAATGGTGTAGGTAAGGGAAAATACAACCCATCTGGACCTTGACGCGATTTCACATGGTGACATGTAATGCAAGAACTGTAGAACCGTGTCACATGCTTGCACACATGTGGCCAAGAGAAATGTTCTTTGAGCGCGGCAAGAGTCTTGGTAGCACCGAAGTGACCACGACCCTCATGGGCCTCCTTAATCAACAAATGGCGTATTGATGAGCGTGAAATGCAAAGCTTCTCCGCACGGAAAAGATATCCATAAGTGGGAATCATGTTCTTGGAGGTCGAGGCATTGTGTAAATATGTCCTTGAAGTCAAGGTCTGTGGCATACAACTCTTTGATAAGAGAAAATTCATGGATTTTGGCGTCCATATGAGAAAGAAGGACATATCGGCGATAAAGGGCATCGACAACCACATTTTCTTTGCCTTTCTTATGCCGAATGACATAAAAAAAAAGGTCTCTAAAAACTCTACCCAACTTGTGTGACGCCGACTTAGAGTTGTTTGACTTTTTAGATACAAATGAGCCGCATGATCCGAATGAATCACGAACTTTTTCGGCCACAATTAGTGTTGTCACGTCTTTAGACAACGAACTAAAGAGTGAACTAGTTGAGGTGTTGTCTGAATATGAGCAGCAGATAAACACTAAACTAGTATTTCACTAGAAAATGTTTTTTTGTAATTAAAAAAAGCACAATTTTAAAAAGTGAATTTAAAAAAGCATTAAATAATTTCAATAATAAAATGTTATGAATTTAAAATTTATTACTCTTGTTAATAAAAGGTTACACGGTCTTTTTCCTCTTCTAAAAATTAGGAACATCATATAAAGTTATAAAAAAATTGTGGTCATCATGTAAAATTGACAATAACAATTAACACAGGTAAAAATTCAATACAACCTGCAACAGTAAGAAAAATTAAAACTAGGCCATAAAAAATAACACATTAATCAGTTTCAGCTGCTTTATTCTCCGAGCCATATCCTAAATTTGCATTATGCGCCCAATACTCCTTTACAAGCTGTCCGAACAACGAGCCTTCTTGTCTTATCAGCTTGGCTGGCTCATCATACTCCACCAAGTTCCCTACATGCCAAATTTTGAGTAACCTTAAGTTAAAATCATGATACAAACAACTTCAAATGAGTGATCAATAGCTCTTTATGTCATACCATCGCTCATAGAAAGCACCCTTGTGCAGTCCATCACAATCGGTATCCTGTGAGCTACTGTAATGACCGTCGAGTCAGCAAACTCTCTTCTTATCGTTTCCTGGATGATGGCATCTGTAGCATTGTCAATGGAAGCTGTTGCCTCGTCAAGAACTAGTATTTTCCTTCTCTTCAGCATTGACCTCCCTAGACAGAATAGTTGCCTTTGCCCCATGCTCCAATTTGATCCATCTTGTAACACTGTATTACTCCTTCTTATTTAGCTAAGCATACTTTAAAAAAAATAATAAATAAATTTTAGGCTAGCAATATTGAATTGGTTACCTAATGAGTTGAGACCTTCTGCTTTCTCTTGAACTGCCTCTTTCAGCTGACATTTTCCAAGGACCTGTGACAAACAAAGTAATAGATTCAGCTATATATCCTAGGCTCATTATCACTTAATGTAATAGTTGTTATAGAAGCAATATAGTTTCATAACCTCCCAAATCTCGTGATCAGGATGCTCAGACATTGGATCAAGATTGTATCTCACAGATCCTCCAAAGAGTATTGCTTCTTGAGGAATGACACCAAAATGGGATTTGAGATCATGCAACCCAATGGTGGAGATATCTACGTTATCGATGACAATTTTGCCTTGCGTTGGCTCAATCAACCGAAACAAGGTGACGATAAGCGTCGTCTTGCCACTGCCTGTCCTGCCAACTATTCCAATCTTGTATCCTCCTTCAAAGACACAACTGATCCCCATTAGAACAAGAGGGGAAGTAGGCTGATATCTCACCTGCAATTTTCAAACACATTATATATATAATATATTACGGCCTCATGGGAGTCAATTTTTAATCTTTTTTACCTTCAAATTGCAGATCTCTACTTTCCCCTTATCCGGCCAACTAAGACAAGGCCTATTTTCTTGTATTATCTCAGGAGCTTCACTCGGAATATTCATGTATTGCTCTAGCCTTTCTACAGAAACCATCATGTTTGATAACATGCACTGGACCTTAACGCTGAAAGTCAGGTAGAAGTTTAATGATATACCATATGATAGTGCTAACCCAATATAACCTGAAGATACTGAATGCGAAAATTCGGTCATGAACAAAGCTGCAGCTGATATCACAACTGCACATGCTATCTCGAGTCGTTGGAGGAGCCACTCATTTGCTGAAAAGTTGTGGAAAAATGGGGTTGCATCCTTGTCAATAAGATGCAAGTTTGTGGAAAAGAACTCATCTTCACCTCCTAAAGCTCTTATTGTTATAACTCCTGTCGCGGTTTCAGCAATCTGGCTTGCAAGGGTTGACTTTGTTGTCCCATTGATCCTCATTAGCTCTTTGGAAGTTTTAAGGTAATACTTCTGCTTCAGATAGATCATGAGAGATTGAGAACTGAAATGAATGATTCAAGATTCATTGATCAAGTGATAAAAATATGTTTTTGCTTTGTACCTGCAGAACAATGGTGAAACAGATCATTGGGATGACCAAGAACAACATCTCCCAAGTGCGAAATGCCAGTACTCCAAAACAGAAGTAGATGACCATGGTTGTACCAATAACATTAAACAATCTAAAGGGTACATCAAGGTCAACGAACACTCAAATCAGATGATATCCGGCTTAGTATCCTTCCGAGAGGAGTTGAATCATAGAAAGACATTGGAGCTCTGAATATGGAGTTGATTAGTGATGAAAATAAAGACCTTGAAGCTCCATTAGCGAGAAGAACAATAAAAAATGCTCTGAGAAACAAGAAGACGAACAAGAAACAAGCCATACGAGCATAAACTGCGACCAACTTCCTCTTGCTTGTGCTAGAGCTCTGAAGGCTTTTAGCTAACCAATAGCCTTGTGCAAATTGTCCACATATGAAGAGAATATGAGCAATAACCGCCAAAGATAGATACAAGAATCCCTTTCCGTGTTTCAAGTACTGCATACATGGCTTCAAACCTCCGTCTCCTGTCTCCTTTTCCTCTTCCTTAATAAGTTGATCTCCTGCTGTGATTTGTTCAATATTGCTTTCCTTCAGAACTGTTGGTTTTGAACTCTTATTGTTGGAGATATAATTTTTGGAACTAAACTTGTTGTGTGCATGAACAAGGGTACTGAACTCTTTGCTTGAAGCTAAAAGCTCATCATAATTACCCGCTCTTAGAACTTCCCCTTCTGACATTAGCTATAAGGGGGGAAAAAAAAAGAAAGAATAAGGTTGATGGGATATGATATTAACCTTTTTCTCGAATGTGTTGTTAATACTCACCAAAATTGAATTAAATGCAGGGAGGAAGTCGACTTGATGAGTTACAAGCAAGATTGTCTTTCCTGCCAGTGCTTCCATGACATATTCCTATCAAAAGTAATCAGAAAACTCCCATTTGCAATCAGAAAAAGCAGAACAAATAAAAACAAAAGCCGCATTATTGAATAATGATTATGGATTACGTTGAATAAACGGGTGGCGGTATGTGCATCCACAACACTAAATGGATCATCCAGTAGATATATATCTGCATTTTGATACAAGGCACGAGCAAGTTGTACTCTTTGCTTCTGTCCTCCACTTAGATTGACCCCTCTTTCTCCAATCACTGTAAGATCACCAAACGGAAGCATCTCAAGGTCTTTAACCAAACAACACTTGTCGAGTGTGTCTTTGTATCTGCCTAAATCCATAGCTGATCCAAATAATATGTTTTCCTGAATTGTTCCTGTCTGGATCCAAGCTGTCTGCGAAACATAAGCTATCTTCCCGTTCACTTGAACCTAAGAAAAAAATATATATCAAAGAAGAAGCACAACAGAAAGTTAGGGTCCATTTGGTATCCATATCCAGATGATAAAGGTATCAAAATAAATAAAAAAATCCAGATATGGATACCAAACATGCCCTTAGTAGTCAAGTAAAAGTAATGAATAAGTACATACTCTTCCATCAACATTTGGAACCTCGCCTAGAATGGCGGCTAGAAGTGTAGTTTTACCAGCTCCCACCTCCCCACAAATGGCCACTCTTTCACCGGCATTGACCACCATGTCTATATTCCTCAAGTTGGGTGTTTGACCATTACCATCCCATGAAATCCCTTTTGTTTGGATACAAATTGCTTCCTGTTTCCAAATATCCATTCTTGCATACCTTTGTAACTCCGGAGCTTCAAGAAATGTCATGATCCGATGCAAGGCAACATTTGCATCTATATACGCTCCCACAACATCCGGAAGCTGTCTAATAGGGTCTTGGAGAAGGTTAATAGCAGCAAGAAAGGTAAATACATTTGCAGCCGTAAAAACAACCCTTAAGTAGTAGCAAGTGGCTAATACCGTCACCGGTAACAACACCGGAGATAGCCAAAAAAGTGCTATGTAGTAACCCCTTTGTACCTGAACTGCCTTGACCCACTTATACTCCTCCTCTCGAAGACCTTCTACAACCTTCTTAAAATGTGCGTCCCACGCGTACAACTTCAAGACCTCCATAGCTGAAAGTGAAACCGAGATGAACTGCACCATTTTATCCTGTTTCTCCATTATCTTCCTTTGGTAAACAGCTTGGATCCTTGCTACAGGCGAGTTTCCAAGAACGGTAAGTATAATCATGAATAGAGCTGCCAAAGCCGCCAACCCAACGCAGTAGTAGACGATGAGTAAGGCAAGAATAAGCTGAAGAGGAGTTGTCCATAATTGATGGAGCTGGAAAGGGAACTCTCCGATTCTATACGCATCAATGCTGGCTAAGCTAACTATCTCCCCGGAACTGAAACCCGAAGAAGGCGAGACTTTGAGAAGTTTCTTATAAATTGCTGCTGAAAACATAGACCTTAACTGAACTCCAACTAATCTCATTTTAAAGAACCAATGTCTTTCTGCTAAGGACTCCAAACATTTGACAGCAAAGAGTCATGCGGTGAGCGCGTACACTTGATGCTTAAATGCTTCTTCCCCTTGTGCTAATTTGATGAATAGCCAGAGGAAAATAGGGCAAGTTGAAGTTGAAATGGTCTTGACAAGCGCAAACAGTCCAGCAATCAAGACCGGTTTCCATTGCCACACAATTAGTGTTGAAACAATACTGTTTGTTTTTTGAAGATGTAACAGCTCCATGAATACAGAGTAGCATGTCCGCGCTTGGTCTTCTTGCCTTAATGCTGGAACATCACTGTCTTCAAGAGCCTTCTTCTTGTCCTTCTGAATCAATGGATTGATCCATCAAAATGTCAGCTTACTAAGAAGCCCTGCTCTGGAAAAAGGGCTCAAATTCTCGTCACCATCACCCATTTTTGTTTTAAGAAAAATTGAAACCTACTTTTGTAAAATGGCTCAACTCAAGTTATGATTCTCAAACATGCAGCTAAGATCTTATAAAAGTTCTTACGATACGGGATGTATGAGATTTGAGATCATCTATCGAATCACTCAAAGATTTAGGTTGGTGACGATTCTGGAAAACGCTCAGCATAATCAATAACAAGATCCATGGCTTGTTTGAAAAATCTCAGCTACCACGGGTACACAAAGTAGTTAGTTCTCCCAATAATTGGATATTGCCCGTGATTCAAGATCTCGTTTCATGCCATAGTATTAGTAAAACGAACGTGGAGAATGTCAACAATGATCTTCATCATAGTTTCAACAATAAATTATTCATTGACAAGATTTTCGTTATCTGCGTACATTAATTAACTATGGATACACGTTTCTTTTTATATTAGCATCAAAACAATGAGAGCAGATACGTGTTACACTGTCGAATATCACTCGCTTCAATTTTGATTATCTGCGCAGCACAAAATATCTTATCTTCAGAAGAGCTCTTGCATTAAATTCAAACTCATGCTAGAATTTGAATACGTGCTTCAAATGTCTAAACTGATATTCTAAGAGCATTTTCATCCCAGAACTAGAAATGAGTTTATTTTTTCTATTACTCTTTATCTATAATATTAGTTAAAGAACTCATTTCCTCCATTCCAAAATTCACTAGAGTTTCTTTAATTTTTTTTTTATAGAACTTTAATAAAACACCTATCAATTCCCTACATTTAGGCAAAAGTAACAAACACAAATCTGATTTTACTCTTGATTTACGTGAGTTGGGCAGAATACTGTCAGATTTCATTTCTTCTTCAAGAGACTTCTCTCCACTCTTTACCTCTATTCTCCCACCCATTCTGACATTTATTTTTAATTTTACAAATTTAAATAGGGGAAGAAACTCACAGTACAAGATGAGCCGATGAATTCATATTTTTGAGATTCGAGAAAATTATTGAAAATTGAAATCACCCAAAAAATTTAAATTAATCAGCACGCTCAAGAACAAAAATATGAATTGTGGGTTATTGATAAGGTTTTAAAATTAGTTGAAGATTGGGGTTATTTTAGATTCTTATTAAAATTCATACTTGCAGTTTCAGCGCACAAAAAAACTCTTGTAAATAAATAAAGACGTTTTTTTCTTGTTTTTAGCTTGGCCAATTCAATCGGCTAACATCGAATACATGCGAATATGATACTTCGTTGCCCATGCCCATTTAGAAAAGGCTACATGACTTTATTGATCATCTAAACGATGTTGTTGTCAAGGAGTCGGGAAAATTTCCCCTTCATTATAACCTCCCAAACATACATATTCTTCTATGTCAAACTACATTTGATCATCTTCTCTAACGTTATTGTTGTTACATATCCAAAATTAAAAAAATTAAAAATAAAAAATTGTATTAAAAATTGTTGAATGAAAGAACTATTACCTACATACTTCATTCATCTAGCATATACTTGTATATTCCTCAACCTATTTGAACATCATTTCTGGAAATGAATCACCTCAAACATGATTCACTGCTCAATTGGGGTATCACTGCTCAAGAAAAGACAGTCCCTTCCTTCCCTGAAGCTCGCGTTTATCGATACTGACAAAAATCCTTTGTATTTACCTTCCATTTTCGCGGAGCAAATCTTGGTGACGTATCTTAGGAGCTCGTGTTTTTGAACAAAGGGTTGAGCTGCATATTCTTCAAAACACATCCACTGCAATTCACCAATAGAATATTTTGATGATTCATTTACACACACCGAATAATATTAGGGCATGTTTGGATGCATGCTTTATGATACAAATTAATGCAATATCGATCTTTAATACTAAACTATGCAGCATAAATAGTAATGTATTATTGTTTAGTGTTGTGTGTTAAATTATTCAAACAAAACTTTTGTTACAACTTACAAGGCATTTCCAGCCAGAAATTTGCTTTATAACACATGTCACTGAACATCCAAACGGATCCTTTCTTTTTGTGTGTGAAATTATAGGATAGATGATCTTGTCATTAACAAAATGAATTTACCTTGGCTGCAAGTATCTCGGTTTCCTGTATCTGGATGTCAAAGGATGAAGCCTTCAACAAGCAGACAAAGTATAAATCTGACTTCTGGAAAAATGCGTTGTGGCTTTGTCTGTCAAGTAACATAGAGTTCCCTGTTAATGCCTTGAACACATAAGATGAGCATTTTTATAACAGATAATGAAGACAAGCTGCAGGAGCAATCATCCAATAGAGGTATACTATGCTGAATGCAGTACTTTGGTGATACAAGATGACAGAATAATGCACTGGGCAACCAAAATGGTTCATCATATAAACTGGAAGACCCTTTTCAAAATGCAATTGAAAAAGTTAAAGAGTTTTCAGTCTTTAATTCTTGTATTCAGCGCTAGAGGCGCAATGGCTCTTAGACTACGAGCCGAGAAAATTCATCAGCAGGATAGAAGCTTAGGTGGATGTATAGTTATGCATACGTATTTGTAGGTAGATTCTCCAACAAGAGAATTGCATCAGTATTCAGTAGTATATAAACACAAGTTGTATTGGGGAAGCGGCTTATTTACCTGAATGTTAGAAGTTCCACAAATTTGGTATCAATCTGCATAAACATCAACCCGGTATTAAACCAACAAAAAAACAAATATGAATAACATAAGATTGCTTATCACTCCAGAAACTGCATTGCTTACTCCAGTCTCTTCTTTGACCTCTCTAGTGGCTGCGACACCAATATCTTCACCCTTTAAATAACAACATACAGTACATAAGCTACAAAGTAGATCTTCGAATGCAAAGTACAATTACTGTAATTACCTCATTGGCAACTCCAGTGGGGAACTTCCAGACGCCAAGCTTTCTTAACATGCCGTTCTTCTCTTGGACTACCAAAACCTGTGAAATCAATCAATCATTAGTGAATCTATAATAGGGCACAAAAGAAGTATTACAGTAAACTATCCAGTTCTTAGTTTTATGACTTTTATCCATCTCAATTCTCAAACAGTAGAGTATTGGACTATACTAACGAATGTGAAACATGTGTATGCAATATGCAAGAAGAAGAATTTCATATATTTATTAAACTGTCATTAATAAAAAGTCATTTTTGCACCTCTTGTTGAATTGAATCCAAACTATAAATGATAAATGTATGAACATATCATCACTTATCAATAGATCAGATGTTAAAGAATATATTATATATAGGCACCAAGTGGGTTGACAGAAACTGAGGGGTGCCAACAAAAAAAATCCACCATTTCAGTCACATATTCCAATATCATTAGAACACCAGTGGCCTTGATGTTAACTATATTACGAAGGGATCACACCATATACTCAAAGACAGATCATGAAACTGATTTTAGTGATGGAAAACCCAAAACCTAAGAGTGTATTTACATATTGAGTGTTTCTCATATTCAGTAAGTGACTACGTGTACACCAAATCATCAAAAATTAAACATATGAAGCATCTGAAACAAAGGCCACAAGTGGTAACAAACTGCGAGAAAACCTACCTCATTGTTTTCATTGATGACAAAAGCACCAACACCAACACGATGAGAAGCATTGGCAGGCAGGGGGTTTTCAGTCTCAGGAAGCCAACGTGCAAGCATCAAGTAACTCGGCTCGGCATGATGGTAATAAAATCCTTCCTGCAAAAGCAAAACATTATAGACACAAAAAAATACCAACGATGCAAGCTCCTATTCTCCCTTTGTCAACTACACATAACACAACAATTAAAATAACTGTTGAAGAAATAGCTGTAGCACTTACTTTGACAGCTGCATCAACCAGATTAGCAAGCTCAATAGGCAATTTTATCCACACACCCTTCTTACCCTAGAAAAGCACACATATGGTTCAAAAATTTTGAGTTTTGTAAAATACATATACATTGCTTAGAACCAACATCTATATTGAATTTAACCACCAATAACCCACTCATTGTTAAGAGAAGGGGAAAGATTACCAATTGAGTCCAGTGGGAAATCGAAGACTTAAGCAATGAAGAGAAAGCATGTGGTTCAATTGGGCTGTTCAATTCAACAGTGACGCCATCGTGCTCATCTTCGGTTGCCGGAAGCAATTGTGCATCAGAATGCCGCTCCATTGAATTTAGATTGGGAAAGGAGGAAGCTGAAGAAGACAGAGCGATGGTGGTGCCACGACGCTTAGGTATGATACCCGCCAGATTCTGCAACAACAACCCTAAATAGACAAATCAACAAAAAAATCCAAAATTAGCAAAATGACAATACGGATAAAACGAAACTAAACAGGTGAGAGATAGAGAACCTCTTGAATTGGGAGGTGGTGGTTTGATCGGGAGATTGAAGCAACTATGTCTGCTCGCATTGTACACGAGCGAAGACGAAGATGAAGAAAAGGGGCGATGGCGTTTTGTAAGAGAGGAAATAATTGAATGCGAAGAAATGGATGATCGAAGCATCTTGATTTCAGGGTTTCCAATGTGGGTTTATTAGAAATAGATTCGGGTATGGAGAATGGCTCTTAATGAGGGGTACAACTGGATGATTTTATAGAGATGATGAAGTTTCTTCCAATTCGTGGGGATTGGATCGTAATGGAGGAGTCTAGAGTTTGAATTGAAATTTCTTTCTGGAGAGTTAAAACGGGGTTAGCGCGTTTTAGATGGTCCAGCAACTGCAATGGTAAGAGGCGCCAAACTTAAGGTTGACGACGATCAGAGACTGATTCAACAGTCGTTGATCGTGGTAACCATTCAAGAAGGTACGGTGAGAGTTCTCTACCAAGCAAATAAGCTGGCGAATTGCATATAATAACCCTTAAGATTAGATAAATTTACAAAAACCATCTAAAAATTATAAACTTACACAACTATCCATGAATTAGGGAGAATTCGTTATGATGACAACTCTCATTATGATGCATGCGAACTAGATCTTTTGATTCTTTTCAAGGGTCAAAGGAATAGGACAGTGATGGGCTAGAGTTTCATAAATCATCCTCTACCAAATAGACCCTCATTGGTTCAATTTGTTCTTGCATTATCTTCCAATGTCAATGGTTCGACCCATCCCTTTCTGGCTGAACTGCAGGACATTCGTCTCGTCATTTTGATTGCTCTCTCGCAAGGTTATATATGTATAGAGTCGGATTATAACAACACTGTTACAATCATTCTCTCTTCCATCTCTTCCATATTTGTGCAGTTGGTGTATGGGGTACTTCTAGATGACATTGCTTGTTTTGCGAGGCTTTTCAGTTCATGCTCTTTTCACTTTTTCATAGGTTTTGTAATAAGGTTGTTCATTGTTTAGCCAAAAATTGTATGAATACTAAGGCTCGTTAGGGGACTCGTTATACTGGTGTGGATTGTCCACCTAACATTATATCTCTTATAGGTCTTCATATGACCTCTTAATAAAACTGCTTCTTTTAAAAAAAAAACTAACATTGCTTTTCTCATAGGTCTTAATATGACCTCTTAGTAAAACTACTTCTATGTGTTTCAAAAAAAATCTCAATTTATCAACTCGTTTTATGATTACACATTATATTTCACTAAAGTTCGAACACATTAAAAACTCATGATTTTAAGCAGTAAAGATTTGAAGTAAAAGAATATTATTTCGATATGTTATCAAGTGCATTAAGCGAGAGGTTCAATTGCTTAGAAGGACTACTCTAGTTACGGTGTATGCGAGCTAGATCTTTGCGAGAATCAAAGGAATGTGATGGGATGTGCTAGAGTTATAGCTCTTTTGATGTAGCAAATTTGTTTTCTTTGTTATGTTCTATCTTTTGATACATATATAAGTATTGTGATAAAATGGGTTCCGTAAAAAGATGTTAAACATAATAGAAGACGTTGCAAAAAAAATCATGAATGAGTAGATGTTGAAGATGAAATCGGGCAAAAGTATACGATCGATTTATTCATATTATAAGGCTGGTTTGGAGAGTGAAATTGTCATCACCCCGTGTGAAAAAATCTACCCTTTCTGACCGTGTCTCACACTTTCACTGAACACACGAGCCGCATTCTTTTGGGTCCGCCGGTGGTAAGATTTCCATCTTCATTTCTGTTTTCCGGCAACCATGTTTCCTGGCGACCATCTACTTGCTGGCTCCTCCGTTGCCTTCCTTGAAAACCCAACTCCCTTCCCTGAAAACGCTGATTTATTCTACGACCATCTGATTCCTCCGCCGGGGTTCGATCAGCTTCTCCATTTACCGCCTCAGAAGCTCCGGCCGATTAGATCTCTCACTCATTATAATTCCAATTCCGTTGGCGCTCCTGCTCATAGCATCAATGTATGTACTTCTCCTGAATTAGGGTTTATGTCTGAGTCTCAGCTGCCATTTCCCGACTTCCAAGTCCATTCACCTTTTCCAGAGAACGGCGGTGCTGATGATATTTTAGCCGCTCTGAGACAAATTAATCCTTCGGAAGGCGTCGATTTTGTTATCTCCGAGTTGAAGAAACAAATTCCTCCATTAGACTCTACCAGGTTCGATCATCGATTTTTCTTCATTTTTAGGGTTTGTCATTCTACCTGCAAATGTATGTATTTTCACATTACTCTTTCTGTAATGAATTCATAAGAACGAGTGTTATGATGATATGTCAGTGTTCCAGTTGCTAGTCTGGTAATCTAACTATTGACTAAGATTGCTACTACTTGATCCATTCTATTGTGAAATTGTACATTTTATGCTTGCCATTGTAAGGATTCATAAAGCTGTTCATTTGTTTCCCTCTTTGCATTTGGTCGAGTGGTCGACCATGTTCCAGTTGCATTTGAGAATGACCATGAATCGTGATATATTGTTTTTTATTGGTAACTGTTCACAGTTCATCTTCAGAAGACAGTGGTGAATCTCATTCTCATGAACCAGATGATGAAGTAACAAACCCTGATGTTAAGAATCGCAACAGAAAAAAGAGGAAAAGAATGGAATCCTATCTGGAAGATCTAATGATGCAAGTGATCAATAAGCAAGAGCAGATGCACAAGCAATTGATAGAGATGATAGAGAAAAGGGAGGCAGAGCGAATTAGCAGAGAAGAAGCTTGGAGGAGACAGGAGATAGAGCTTGCAAACAAGGAAGAAACCATAAAAGCACAGGAAGCGTCTCGTAGTCTAGCTCTTATCTCTTTCCTTCAAAATGCAATGAATGGTGCTGACATCCAACTCCCCCAACCACTGCAATCCGAAGATGAGGGTGAAATTCAAAGCCAGAGCAAACCATACAACAAGAAATGGCTGAAATCTGAAGGTCAAGCACTCATAGCTCTTCGCTGTGCGTTTGATGACAGGTTCCGGGATGACCATTCCAAGAACTCATTTTGGGGGGAAATTTCAGCTGGATTGTCTAAGATGGGATACCATAGGAGTGCAAGAAAGTGTAAGGAGAAATGGTTGAGTATCAATAAGCACTTCAAATCAGCCTTTGAAAAACATAAGACTAAACCTGATGATGCCGAGAGCTGTCCTTATTTTCAAGAGCTAGAGATCCTCTATAGGAATGGGTTCATTAACTAAGGATCAGTTGGGTTCTTATGGTAATCGCCTGAGTCCCTCTTTGCCTTCATTGCTGTTTGCAGATTATAATGAAAGCATCGCTGCTTACAAAGTTACGACTGGGGAGCTTCTTCACAGTCGGCTTCCGAGTTTGCTGTATAAGTTTCATGGTGTATTTATCCTTAAGAGGAAACCCTTTAGCCTGGGACTGTCTTAGTACTTGGTCATCTATGGAATTTGGTAGAAATTCTTCCTGGTATTTGGCTCATCATAATAGTGCATATCCTGAGGTAGGGTTTTGTCTGTCTAAACATTTATAAACTGTTTTTCATCGCTTGAGCTCATAGTTTTTCAATAATAAACACTTTACAAATATATAATATATATTCCCAAACACGCCTTCAAATATTCTTCATTCTATCATGTCCATGGCTAAATTTATCCCAATTTGTGTTCCTTTTGCTGAATGGCTCAAATGGCTGTAATTGAAGATTCTATGATTTGTGAACCTTCTTCATGTGGATTTCACAACTTTAGTTTAATAGAAAGGCTTGTTTGGGAAAAAATAATATCTTTATACTTGAGACCCATCATCCCTTGGCTCATTTGACTCGGTTAGCTATTATTTCTCAAAACTTATCAAATGAGACCCATCATTCCCTTAGTTGCTATCTATTTGATTAAAATACTTTGTCAATTTTTGCCAATTATATTTTTTTTTTAAAGTCACATATAAACCCTTGGCTCATTTGAACATTTTGAAGAAGGGGACGCCATATATATTAGGGTCCTTTTATTTCAAAATATATATTAGGGTCCTTTTTTTATTTTTTTCAAAAAAAACTTTGTATTACAAAATAAAATAGTTCAAAGTATTTAATTATTATGCATTATGCTAAGGTCCTTTTATTATTTTTGTAAAATCAACTCAAAGAAAATTTTGGTCATGCCTAAGAAAATTTTTTCTAGATAATGTCGTCGTACTTTATAATTTTTTTAAATATATCTTTTAATCCTATAATTTTATCTTCTATATCAAAATCTATAACATTTTGAGGGAAAAAAGAAAATCTATCATCCATCCAATAAATATTTAGAGATTCAAAGTTAACCGTAAATATTGACTTTTTCCTAAAAATATTAATTTATGAACGATCAAACGGTATATTCTAAAAATATAAATTTCAAACACATCGAAGATCGAAAAAGGTCTTTGTGTAGACACAATGGATTATTAAAAATGTTTTTAATATAGAAGGAGATAGTTTATTTTATTTGTTTTTCTTTAATAAATATCTTTTCTTTTTAATTTCGATTTCTAAATTATGATCTCTAAGGTTTACAAAATATAGAGTTTAATAAAGGATTGTGTATTTTTATTAAGACAGTATACGAAATGTACGTGCAATTTATATCAAATATATATGTCCTACTTGGAAAACTTAGAGGGCATTTTTAGTGTATTTAAGTACTTAATGAATAACATATAATATAAGATGAGGATAATAACCTCAATAATAAAATCTACCAACTTTGAATTGATGATAGGTTGTTACATGATACGAACTACTCGATTTATGTTCGGCTCAATTCGTTTATTTTCTAACACAAGTCGAGCATGAACAAAATTTAAATCACTAGTAAACTTTAGGTTCGTTTGGGCTCAACTAATTTATAAACAATTTGAGTTTAAGGATTACAGTCATCGGCTGGTTCGGCTAAAATAATATTATATGTGCGTTATATTAGTCGCGCAATTACTTGGGCAGTTGGACTCGGCTCGGAAAAAACTGAGTTTGAGCTCGTTTACTTTATATTGAGCCAAATATAAATAAATCTCAAAGATCGTATAAAATTTAGGTTCGTCTTAAACTCGATTCGCTTGTAAACGAACCGGACATGAACATTGTCAAATGTTAGGCTCATTCCATCTTATATTATTAAAATAAATATATTAAAATAATTTTTTTTTAATTTTAGTTATGCGTGTGAATCTGGTCATATTTGACCAGTATACCTTCATTTATTCTATTTTAATAACACTAATTGCTAATGCTTCCTGCTCATTACTTTACTTCTTCCATGCATTCATTTCCTTTAAATTTCCAAGGAGAACATATTAATTTGAATGGGAAACTGAATAGAGGGACTGCCAATGTCAATTTAAAAATACCTATAATATCCTTAATTACACCGATTAGTAAAGAACATTGCTGTCATTAACTCACTAATTATCACCAATGAAATGAGAAGATTCAAGATGAGACCCTATAGATGACCCCACATAGCCTGGTTTTTAGGTGGGTGAATTTTGGGAAGGCAATTGCCACGTGGACTCCACCTTTGTCCCCTCGGTAGGGCTCTGCGGCTCTTCAAAAAACCTCTCGTAAATTAGAGTATATTTCACAAAACCTCTTGTAAACTTTGAAATTACACTAAATACCCTTGAAATATTTTTTATTTTTTTTTGTAATAATCACCCATGTACTATTTTCATACCTTGAAAAAATATGTAAGAGGTTTAAACTATTACTTTATTTTTAAGTATTTGAGATAAATATACTTTTATAGTAATTCGAGGTAATTTGTACAAATTATTATAATTTAAGGGTGGTTTTATGTGATTTACCCTTTTATTCTCCTTGTGTCCCTCTCTTAATTTATTTGCCCTCTCCTTCACACTTCACATATGCTCTCTTCTCCTGCTTTCCATATCTCTTCTTCTCCTCCTCCTCATTATTCTGTTTAACTGTCCTTCGCTACTTACATGGAACGTGGAGGATTCCATGGATACCACCACAAGCTCCCAAGGATGATCAGCTCTTCAGGTACATGCTTTTGACTTTCATCTTACATTTTGTTTATCATCCTTTCAAAATTTTATCAGAATTTCAATGGCTTTTCAAAAAAAGCTTTCTTGTTTTATACAAGAGCAAGTTCTCTCTATTTCTGAATATTAATTTATGCAATGGTTAGTGGATTTTACTGCTACAGTTGCATGCACAAAATCTATCTTAATTTTCCTGTACTTGAGGGGGGGTTTTCTAATCCTTTCTTGGGTTTTAGTTATACGATGAATCAGGAAATAAACCTATAAATAGATGAATCTGAAAATAAAATTATGTCTTCAAAATTCACATTTTCAGTTCTATGTACTCAACCATGGGGCTTTTTTGGTTTGTTGAAATATTTTTTTAAGAAAATTAAATTGTTCCTTTTTCTGTTTGGTTTTGTTTTATTGCTTCTCGATCTCTGTAATTGCTTAAATTTTGTTGCAACTGAAAATCAGAAAGAAAATTAAAAAGAAAGAAAAAGTGCAGAAGTAAGTGCCAATGAGGTTATGAGGGAGACGATGAAACTTGAAACCATTTTAATTTTTCTAAAGGCAACGGCCATAAGGGTTTTCACCCAAGTGTCATGCATGCACTTGTATGTTTTAAATCTCACCCCTTCCAAATTTCATATTCCACGTGTCATTTTCTGCATCTCCCTATGACCTAAGACACACTCCCATCTTATACTAAACTATGCGTTTCGTATATACTAGAGTCATGTGTTAGATTAGTTAGTCTTGAATCGTTTTCTTTGACTTCCTGATTTCGTAAATCTTGTGTTGATAGACATGACTCATCAAGGACTTGCAAATGATCATATGATGAATGGGAAATCAATGTCTGGATCTGATTCTCATCAGCACCAGATGATGAGCCATGGAAATGGAAGGATGATAGCTCATGATCATCAAATGCTTAATCTCAACCCGAATAACAACAATGGCAATAACAACAAGAACAATGCGGGTAGTGCAGATGATCCGAATGAGTGTACTGTGAGGGAGCAAGACCGGTTTATGCCAATTGCGAATGTGATCCGAATCATGAGGAAAACACTCCCTCCACACGCTAAGATCTCGGATGATGCGAAAGAGACGATCCAAGAATGTGTGTCGGAGTTCATCAGCTTCATAACCGGTGAGGCGAATGAGCGATGCCAACGCGAGCAACGCAAGACGATAACAGCTGAAGACGTGTTGTGGGCAATGAGCAAGCTCGGGTTTGATGACTATGTGGACCCTCTTACCCTTTATCTCCATCGCTATCGTGAGCTCGAGGGTGATCGTGGTGCCATTCGTGGTGACCCTCTTGTCAAGAGAGCTTATGACTTTGCTAATTCTCCAGTTGGAATGCAAGCGTATCCTCCGGTTTTCCACATGGCGCCGCATCATTCTCAAGCCGGGTACTATGGCCCAATGCCACCGGCTCCTCCGTGTAATGGCTGTAGTGGTGGTGGCGGTTCAGGTCAGCCGGGTTCTGTGCCCGGGTTTGAGCCGTATGGACAGCAGAACAAGGGATGAAGTTTGGAACTTTTGGTTGCTATTGGAATGTTTGCTAACTTGGTTGTTTGTTATGAAACTCTAGATGTTTTTAGGATGTGTGTTCTCGTGTCTCTTGTTTAGGACAAATTAAGGAATCTAAGAAGATGAGAAGTTGATGTAGTTCGCTTATTAGGGAATTGAACTTAAGGAAGGCTAATGGATTTGAGTTAGTATCATTTTTTTACCTTTTTTATTCCTTGCATACGAGCTTCTCTATTTGTATTATTTCTTGCTCATTATCTTAAGAGGTTGTAGTTCACTCCAAGTCATAGTCCTGTTTTCACAGGAATTCGAGCATTGGCCAACCTTCGTACTTATAAATGAGTCGAGCTTCTTGCGATCAAGGGTGAAATTCTCCGAGTGGTGCAGCGTCGCAAGGGTGAAAATCACGGAGTGGTGCCCCTGCGTGTAATACGGGATGTATCCAGTTGCCTAAAACTTGGACATGAAACCGAGACGGAAGTCAAATTTCTAGGGTTTCAGCAATCCAAACGGAGTCACAATGCAACTGGGAGTCTGGGAGTCTCACCAACGTTGTGCCTAAAACTTGGACGTGACCCAATACACGATATTAGATGCACAAGTTAACTGAGGATATTAAGATAAGGGTGATACCGTGATAATAGCTTTTAGGATATAAGACTCTTCACAATAAAAACTTCTTATTTAATTTGGAAATTTATTGGTGAGTGACCCAAACAAGACACGAAGATTGGGCAAGTAGGTTAGGCCCATTCATTCAACTATTGTAAAGAATACCACACATCCGAAACGAATGAAAACGGGTTAGGCCCATCCCATCCAATTCTCTCGATAAAAATCACACTTTCAAAACCAATGAACCGCCATAGCAAGCTAGTAATAAAAAAACTTCACCCTTTATGCATTAGTTTCACCAAGTCTATGCAGACAGAAGACAAATCCAATCTCATTTCACTGGTGAGATACATACTTGAATGATACATCAGAAGGTAATCTACAATACGATCTATTAGCCTCAGGAGTGAATTTGACATTCTGCCAATCTGCAAAGCAAGAAGGATGCAGGAAAGTGTTCATTGTTTTCTGTGATGTCCATTGCTTTTGATGAATTCAGATTGATATGATAAACTAACTTTCTACATGAGAAGCAGAAAGTGTTCAAGTGTTGTCGTTCTTGGGTGTATCAGTCTTCGATTCATCGTTATCATTTTGCAGCTGTTTCTCATTTCCTCCACTATCTTCCTCAGGAGAGATCTTAATCTTCTTCTGGCCTTCAACTGAATTGTCCTTTTCCTCTGACTCTTCATCTTCTGCTTCTCTCACATTATCGTCAGTCTCAGCTTCGCCTCTTTTCCGTTGTGGAATCACTTGAAAGAACGAAGTCTTCCAATCTCTAGTTTCCAAGTACTTGAGCAATATCTCTACCACTTGATTAACAGTAAGAACCTGCATTTCACGTACAATAATCAAGCCTCAGAGGGAGTGCGAGACACTAAGGTATTCTGTTCATGATTGTAATGATAAGTCGTAAAAATGCACAAATATGTGGCATAATGTGCACAATCTGTACCTAAAGTGCACATTTGACACTTATGAAAAAGTTCATACTCTACAAAATGGACTACTGCTATTTTCAAAAGTGCATATTTTGTGAAAAAAATGCACATCATTTAAATGTGCCCTTTTACATAGTAAAATATGCACATTATGATACTTGTTTATGCACTTTAAGTGCCTCAATTTATATTGTAAGAAAATTTTCACCCCAGCCAATTTCTTCTAAATATTGCATTAACATGCACAAAATTATCAGCTTGCTCAGAGGCTTCTTGCTGTTGTTGCTCAGCATCGTATTAGTTATTACAGAAGGAAACAGAGGAGTTACTACGAGTCCATGACTACCAGAACAAGCCCACTCTCCGTCTCACTCTCAAAAATATGTAAAAACTGGACGGTTACTCACTGAATCCTCCCTTTCTACATGTGCTACCCAATTTCCTTTACTCCTCCCTTCTCTTGCTTTCCAAACTAATCCAGACAAACCATCAAGCATTATACAATCTTAGCTGTAATTATGTATCATGGAAGGTGAAATAGAAGCTAACATTATATATTATTGTCACGACTCACAGCATGAGATAAAAGTACCATTGTCCATGTTTAAGAGGGTTTTAACTCTTGAACTAATTCATTGTAAACCTTGTTCATAAACTCTCTACGGCATTTCAATATCCCTCTGATTAATCCATCGAGCTTGCTGTTTATGCACTTCATTTTCAATCCTTAACTTCATCATGTAAACTTACGGAGTACATTTGCACACAGCAAGCATTTTAACATCCCTGTGATTACTCCATCAAACCTGTTGTTTATGAATTTCGTTTCAAATACTTAGCTTCATCATGTGAACTAAGGGAGTACACTTGCACATAATATGACAATTTATGATGCATAGAGAAGGATAAAAGAAGCTTCTTTTTTTTTTTTGGTGGAAGGAGAGTCGGAGAACAGAAGTGAAAGTAATTTAGACAAACCTGAGAACTAGACAACTTCAAGTAACTCTCAATGGGGAGCTTGGCGGTTCGAATCCCTTGTTCCTGTGCTTTCTTAAAAGTTATCCCTTTCCATCTGTTGCGATCAACCAGACCACCAATAATGTAAATATCCTTCGAGTCCATATCATCCAAAACGGTTTCAGTATCAGCAGTCAAATACACTAGATTATCTTTGCGATCTTTCAAAGCTTCAATGTACGATGTCGTCTCTCTCTCGACAATCCATTTATCAAATCCAGGGAGTTTGTTTAGCTTAACATCCAAATCTCCGGTACATCCAGTCAGCCAGAGATGTGCAGGAGAAGCACATCTCGAATTGACGGCATAGCAGTACATAATCTACGATCATTTGTTGCAGAAGGTACTTCAGATGCATTCAATCTTGTTCTAGTTTTCGAAATTAAACTTGAAAATTGGAAGAAAAAAAAATTACCTGTTGAGAGAGGCTGTTGATCTCGACAGGCGTCATGAGATGAGAGAATTGGAGATCGATAACGACGTTTTGGCCATTGATTTTGGCGTTGGTGAGTCGCTGGATCTTTTTCTCCTTATTCTCCGACCTCTGATCCATTCTTTCCTTCTTGATGCTCCTTCTTGACTCAATCAACTGAAGCTTCTCCTCCTCGGGAACCGTAGAAAGCTTCTCGTCCCATTCGAGACGCTTCTTTTCCTTCTCCTTGTTCTTCAGCTCCTTCATCTGAGCCTTCTTCTCTACCTTCTTCGCTTCCAATCGCTGTTTTTTAAGAAGCTTCTTCTGCGCTCTTTTTGATAGCGGCACCTTCTCTGCTTCCTCTGGATTATGCTTGCTTTCCTCCGCCTCCATTACTCTATCTTCCCTGACTCCTGCTTCCTCCTCCGCCATTGAAACGAAACTCTCGCTCTCTCCGTGGGTTTAGGTTTCAGGAAAATGAGGGTTTTGGGTAGTCTTCACCGGTTCACCGTTCAACCCTTCGCCAGTTTTCACTTCGCTTTTTTATGATCGTTGAACGACGTCGTCACGAGATGCCCGTTTTCCCGTACATCGATTTGCATTTCGAATTTGGTAAATTCCACAAACCCGCGATAAAATACGGGAAATTTTAGGTATAAATGTATAATTGCACAGCCTGATCGATAAGTAAATTTTATCAGACACATTGTTTTTTGTTTTTATTTTTTTTGAAAATGGAAAGCGGTTAGATTAGGCTACTCGAGGTAGTTTAACCTAAAGCATCCTTGCGGATATAAACACGAAGTTCGAGATCATCAGAAAAATTGGTGTTGGGGGTCGAGATTCTCAAGTGGGTTATCACACACATTGTTAAAAATCTTTATTTAACGTCATAATTACTTAACATAGTTCACATTTTTTTGATTTCTAATCAACCGCTCATAACTTTTTTTTTAATAAAGTAAAGCGGTTTGAAGCACTAGACGACACGTTGTCTAGTGGGTCGAAAGACGAAAAAGATCGGCAGACGGACTAACCGTCATGAAGAACAACAACAGTAGAAAAAGAAACACAAAAAATAGATAAAAGAAAACTCGACAGCAAAGAAGTCAACGAGGGAAAGTAATATGATTCAGTCCAACGGAAGTGGTGAGCACAAAGTTCGTCTTCGAAGAAAGTACACAGGAAAGGAAGTCTGGGAACAATTGTGGACACATTAGATTTGCAGATTTGGGTTTGCAACAAAGCCTTCAGGAGTCGATCACAAATCTACGCTCCGTACTAGACAAACCACTCAAACAACACCTAAAAACAGCATAAAACTAAGGAGACGGCATTGCAAAACACGGGATCTTAACATATAAAAGTGTGTAACTTTGATTGTTTAAAGAAATTAGGATTATAAGGATGAAATTGCTCATAACCTATGTTATTGATAAAGACCATATTAAACGAGAGGACCGTTAACTCACTAATTACTAATAGAAAGTGGGGTCACGACAAAGTTAACAATCTTAGCTCAATGCTAACCAAGCCGATGAATGAGAGAATACTTGTCTTTGGCTTTGGATTTGGCGAGAAGAGTTGATTTTCCATTAAATCACACATATCATTCATGCACAAACCTACAGAAGTAATACAATACGATAAGTCGATAACACATGGATTTAAAATCTAAACATAATGCCAAAAAATTTAAAAAGAATTTTTAAGAAGTAGGTGTCTACAGATGGACTTGCAATTAAAGAAAGATGTTGATATGTCGAGCTTATCTTTTGTTTGAGCCTATTTTATTTGGCTCAGTTTGTACTTGACGTCCAAGTATAAATATGGGGTTTAGTTACTACCTTTTTGTCTCCTATAATATGATAACTTAGAAAATCTGGATAATCTAGTTATTATTTGTTTATCATTTTATCTGTAGTATGAATCTCCTCAACAAAATCTCTCTAGAAAGTGAGCATAGTCATTATTGGGTATAACCATTATTGGTGAACCATTATAAACCTATATGTGATGTTTTTCTTGTTTGTTAAATTTTTTCTTTCTCAGTAATTACGCACAACAAACTAGTATCAGAGCTTTGAGTTCTTTGGTTTTCTGTAATATGGGAGAACGATGTCTTCTTTCAACATCAAAATCGACAAGTTCACAATGTAAAATAGTTCCAGTATGTGGAAAATCAAGATGTGAGCGTTATTAAAACAACAAGGTTTATAGGGTTGTTGTCAAGGAAGGAATCGATAAGAAAAAGGACGATGTTGTTGAGATGACCACTCGAAAGGATAAGTCACATTCGACCATCATGTTGTGTCTCGCAGATGATGTCTTATGCGAGATTTATAATCGGGATACTGCAACCAAACCGTGGTTGAAGTTGGAGAGATTCTACAGAACAAAGTCTTTCACCAACAAATTGCTTCTAAAGCAACATCTCTTCAACTTGCTAAACGTGAGAAGTTGTTGAGTGCCCAAGGGGCACATCTGGATGGAGGGAGGAGTTGGTCCGAGCATTGGCTAATGCATCTAGTATGAGCATTGACTAATGCATCTGATATGTATGTGAGGATTCGGGCATTGACTAATGCATCTGGTATGATTGTGAGGATTAAAGTCAAGGTGGAGATTTCTTGATATCTCTTGAATTGGGCTTATCTTTTGTTTGGCTCAGTTTTTATACTTGACGCTCAAGTAAAAACCTAGGGTTTAGTTTATATATATATATATATATATATATATATATATATATATATATATATATATATATATATATAAACTATCGACTTATTTACAAATAAATAATACGGCTTATTTACAATAAATAATACGGCTTACTTTTCCGGAAAAAGTACTAGTTCCGGCGATGACGTGACAATATATTCATTACATGTCATCAAAACTTTTGGATGAAGTGTGTGACGGGGATTTTATTTATTAAAAATTAAATTAATATTACAATTACTCTTTTCTTTATCATATATCTTTTTAGAATTTTGTATAAAATGATTTTTTTAAAAATAATTATGAATATTTAATTTTACAATTACTCAATTTTTAAAATTTCATCTTTTAATTTAATCCCTAAATAAATTAAAATTTTCAATTATCTTAAAAAAAATCAACTAAAAAATAGTTGAAATATATAAAAAAAATTCCATAAAAAGTTGGGTGAAATGGGAGACTAGGCTCTTTTTATAATGATGGGCACTAAGTAGGTTCATTTTTATATCAATGGACAAAATATGCCCCATTAACTTATCTTTAAAGATTAAATGAAAGGACAAATTAGAAATATGAAATTACTTAAGCCCAAGTCCAATTGGTTTAATGAAAGCTCAAGCCTAATTGTTTTAATAAAGGCTCAAGTGTTTTAATAAAAGTCCAACCTCAATTGGTTTAATAAAAGCCCAATTGTTTTAATAAAAGCCCAAGTTTCATTGGTTTAATAAAAGCCTAATTGTTTTATTAAAGGTTACGCCCAATACACAAGCTTCGGACAGGGCCCAATACACAAGCTTCGGACAGGGCCCAATACACAAGCTTCGGACAGGGCCCAATACACAAGCATCGGACAGGGCCCATTACACAAGCATCGGACAGGGCCCATTACACAAGCATCGGACAGGGCCCATTACACAAGCATCGGACAGGGCCCATTACACAAGCATCATACATGGCCCATTACACAAGCATCGGACAGGGCCCATTACACAAGCATCGGACAGGGCCCATTACACAAGCATCGGACATGGCCCAATACACAAGCATCGGACAGGGCCCATTACACAAGCATCGGACATGGCCCATTACACAAGCATCGGACATGGCCCATTACACAAGCATCGGACATGGCCCATTACACAAGCATCGGACAAGGCCCAATGCACAAGCATCGGACAAGGCCCAATACACAAGCATCGGACATGGCCCATTACACAAGCATCGGACATGGCCCATTACACAAGCATCGGACATGGCCCATTACACAAGCATCGGACATGGCCCATTACACAAGCATCGGACATGGCCCAATACACAAGCCTAAATCTTATAGTTATTGGGTTTTGAACTCTGGATGAGAGACCCTATACACAAGCCTAATCTTATAGTTATTGGACTAGTTGAACTTGTGTATTCCATTATTGTTTTTTGTAATGTTATATTTAAAACCGAATGTTAATACACAATATTGATACACAATTTCAAATACAAACTATTGTTCAATGAAAAGCTTACATAAGGTGTATTTTTGTACACAATATTGATACACAATTTCAAATACAAACTATTGTTCAATGAAAAGCTTACATAAGGTGTATTTTTGTGTATTGGCAAGTAAGAAGGTACATCTATGCAAGATTTTACACATGAATCGAAAGTCCATTGTTTACACAAGGTCGAGTTACACAAGTCTAAGCCAATTCGGGTTAAACAAGTTCAATCGAGTTGCACAAGTCCAAGGTCCGTTGAGTTACACAAGTTCAATTCGAGTGATGAACACATGGCTTTGATTCGAATTCATGGGTCATCTCCTTAGCTCTTCTAATTGTGGGGCAAGACACATCTTCTTTCATCTTATTTTCTACTACTCAAATGTGTAATGCTTTACTGTTCCATGCTCAATGTTGCGCATGAGTTATTTAACACACATTTATGTCAATTTTCGCAAGTTTATTGTTACAGAGGAATAAATCCAAGCTTTTGTTGGCCATGTACTCATAAACAACTATCTTCTCTCCCCGTTCAACACAACACCCTATAATCGTGAAAAGATTAGTGTGTTACAGCTTGGCAATTACCTTCAGCTCGTTCTTGAACTCAATCACTCCATGCTTGGAACTTCTTGAGAGTCTCTTGTTACTTCCTTACCACCTTCTAAACTCCACTGATACCCCCGTATAGTAGCCTCACAAATGTCAAATACCTTTAAATGATATATAAAAAATCAATAAAAGCACATCTAGCGTGACAATACCTTGTAGACAGCTCCAAATCCTCCTTATATATATATATATATATATGGACTTTTATGCTTCTCATTTCTCACTTTTCACATTAAGAGAGGTCCATACCATAACTTTTCTTTAAAATCAGAAGGCATAAGACATGAGATTGCTTATAGCCTATACGTCTTATTAATTATTCAAGATGAGGCTTAAGTGATAGTCATGAGAAAATAGAAAAAGAAGTATTACCACGCAATATGCAGCTTGTGTGTTGTATCTCCATCTTGAAGTTGGAACACAGTAATCATTCCCATTCATTCCTTTGAAGAGTATGAGACCGTTGATATAATATATAATACATGTAATAAAATTATAGTATTTATGGGAAATCAAACATGCCATTTTCTCTGATTTCCTTTTCTCCATTTCAACACTTATTTCTCTGTTCCCCTTTCATCTTCTCCACTCACTTTCTCTCTCCCCCTCTTCCAATTTCCAAATCAACAACAAACACTCGAGTAGTTTAATCCAATCAGATTGATTCTCAACAAGCAAGCTCCAAAATTGCACATACTTTTGACTAAGTCACCCACTCGCCCTCAGCTCAACAAAACTTCAACGTTGATCTCAAGGTCTCTTGACCGTCTTGAAGATTTGTTCCTACTTAGGGTTAACGGAAATTTCATGGTTTCTGGATCAATTGCTGCATCAACACCTAACTTATCATGAGAAACCACAAACACTCAAATCAACCTGGCTAGAGATCAAACATAACAGATGTTATAACACTAGCATACAATTCAGTACTAAAAATTGGTTAAGACTAGAGAATGATCAAATTATTTGTTGTCTTCTGTGCAGGGTAGACGCTAAATCGAAAGTCCTTGAGCAATCTGACCCGAATTCCTCCAATTGTTCTTTGACGTTCGCTAAATTAGAAGGAAGTCAGGAACCTTGAAAATAAATAAATACTGAGGAGAGAAAGAGAAGAGAGAATCCGATTCGCGTTTCGTCGATTCATGATGTTGTGTAATCGGAGCCTGATGAAGCAACTTTTCATGAACGAGAAGATGAGGACGGAGACGGCTGTAGATTTTAGGTTTTTTTCTTAATTTTTTTTCCCGTTATACCCCTATAGAGGATTGTTTTTAGATTTAATATTTTAAGATAAAAATAAGAGGCCTAAATAGTAATTGAAAAACAAAAAAAGCCTAATTATCCATTTATTCTCTAAAAAGTTCCCAAAAAACTTCAAAAGAAAACGGATTTCTTTTTTAAAATTTTTTACGACAAATATTATTTAAAAATAATAATTTTCATAAAAAAAATCAATTTTTTGTACATGTAAAATGATATTAATTATTATATAAAAATAAAATCCACGTCACATAATTAAATTCCACTTATATGATAATATGTAAAAATTTGATTTCCACCTCAGCGTCGGAGTTAAGATTTTTTTCCAAAAAATAAGACGTATTATTTTTTATAAATACGTTGATAATTATATCGTTCTTAATAATTTTCCAAATTAGTATATTGTTTTGGGTTCATTGTTAATAATTGATATTATTTTAGTTTAATTTTCCTTTTAAATACGGAACTTCTAAGTACACGCCGGAAAAGTAACAACTGCACGACGCTTACGGTTTCCGGAACCGTCACGGTTTCGGAAATCGTAAGCGTGAAAAATTCTCACGGTCACGGTTTCCGGAACCAAAAACCGTAACTGTGGATAGATTTACTTTATAAATTTTACAAATATAAGGGAAAAAAAATTAAAAAAAAAAAATCCCACGGTCACGTCCCGTGACCGTGTCAGGATTTTTTATTTTTTATTTTCCTACCACGGTCACGGTTTCCGGAACCGTCACCGTTCCAGAAACCGTAAACGTCGTGCATTTCTGAATTCTTCCGCCGTGTAATTAAAATCGCACTTTAAATATGATTGATTTTCACTTTTTAAGTTTAATTTATTACGTTTCTGTTATCATTGTTAATGACGTCATTGCTTTGATCCTGCTCTAATAAAGTGTGTGACACTACATTGACTAGTAATTAGCACTATTTTACTAGTTACTACTCCACTAAACACTTTATTACGAATTTGCTAGTTAAGTAATTGCTTTTATCCTACTACCTTATAATTTGTAACTTGTCCCTCCAACACATGCACGATATCTATATCTATACACATTAAATATTTGAATTGAAGAACAATCTATTCACCATTGCATCAATTATTATACTTTACAATTGTCAAGTTTCATTATTAGAAGCAATGTAATTATAATTGTAGTCAAAATAAAGTATAAGTATAATTGTTTTTTTCAACAAGGAATCTCAAATCATGCTTTGTAACTATATATATTCGATAAATTTTTAAACACATTTAACAACTCATAAATCTATACGAAGATAAATTTATGAGCCGCATGTATACTTAAAAAAAATCTTTAAATACGACTTAAAAAAAATATCATACACGCCAACCAACATCATAACAACAAGTTTGAAACATAACCTCCTAATAATCAAACCAATAAAACTCCATATAAAAAATTAGAAGAAATCTTCTTGTATGATATTCAAGACGATAAATTTCATATTTTATTTTTTAAAATATTTTATATTAAAGGAATTAACAGATTACACTTGTAATACTACAGGACAAGAAGAGGGCTATAAAGGCACGTGGTTAGAAACTCACTAGACTTTAGACTTGCTCACTTTGGACTTACTTTTTCTACAAATCACACAAAAGCACCCATAAAACATCTTATTTTCAAAAAAAACTTTCAAAAGAATCAAAACTATGCATACTCTAACTCACTCATAAATTATACTTTCTTTCAAAAAAAAACCATTTTATTTTTTATTTTTTTAATATTTGGACATTTTAATTTACCACTTTATTTTCTTATAATTAACAATTTAACTAGTTTATTTTTAAATAAAGTTATAATTTAACCCTTTCAAGCATAAAAATTATAAGAACATTTTCCTATTAATAGTAATGTATAATTCATAAACTATCTTCTGTGTGATATCGAAATGAAAGGATGGAATTGTAAAAATATAGGCTAATTTGGGCGATTTCGTATGATTTACCTTTTTTCTGAAATTGCATTTCTTTATCTTCCAAAGGTCAGAGAACAGTTTGGCTTGACTTGAACTTACATATGCGAACTACAAGACCCTGCCCCTGTCTTACACAAATCTGGTCCTCCTCTCGCTTACTGTTTTTCCCTGATCTCATAAATCTAAAATATCCAACCCTCAATATTGCTCCAAATCTTTGCCCTTAATGTGTTGCCATATAAGGCTCATGGCCTAGTTCGTTGAATTTCACTCTTCCCCGCTCCATCCAGCAGCACCATATAAACCGAAGGAAGCAGCAACAAACCCTAGTTCCAATTGCCTCCTACCAAGAAGCTGCTCGGCTATGGTGTTTGCGGTTTCGCGGTGAAAGCCTTGCTTTGAGATAAGCCTCCCTTTCCAAAATGTCGCAGAAGCTTAAACAACAGCTCACGGATTTGGGATCCAAGCTCGAATCTCCTCCTTCCTCCAACGACGAACTCATCGAACTTTTGAAGGTTCGAATACACTCGCAATTCTACTCTTCTCTTTTTGATTTATCGATTCCTGTTGTTTTTAGCCGTTGAATTGTGTGTTAATTACCTGAAATCTATATGAATTTGGTGAATTTCTCTTGTTTGTTCGAGGAGCTTCATCTCCAGCTTACTAGGTCAAACCAGTCTCTTCCGCGTATTATTTTGTTCTTAAGGTGTTGAATTTCAACAATCCGCTATGTGGTGAAACAAATTGCTACTGCTGTGGTCTTGCGTGATTGTATCATCATGAGCAGTTTTAAAGCCCTATAAATGTATCTTCAACATGGAAAGAAAAAGATCTGTTTTTGTTGAATTTTTAGAACTAAAGATGTGCTTTATAGATATCTTTTTTCACTTAAAAAGCACTTTTTTCTGATATGTAGATCACAAAATAAGTACTTATAAGCAATAAACTCGTTGTGTGAGAATATTTGTGATTATAATGGTTTAAAAATTAAGTCTTTATAACAAGCCTGTCAAGCACACCCTGAATAACGAGGATATGATTGTTTTGGTGTTTTTTGTGATCTTGTGGCCTCTATGGTAGAAATTGAAGGAGGCCTGGTGGTTAAACATGCACAACGGCTATATCGACAAAACTGCCATTAATGTTTCGTTGCACAGATTTTGCCTGCCACGCGTCGTCTTTTAACAGTCTATAGTTTTAAGGAATTTGAATGAGTTCAATTAATTGCTTGTTCGGTTTGCCTCTTATAACTCTAATTCATTAGGTATTCCCATATTAGTCTCTTGAGGTTTAATGTTTCGTCGGTGTACATTGACTTTGATTTTGCAACCCTAAAAAAAATCTTACTTGCTATAAGGGCCTATTTTGTAAAGTAGAATAAGCTAATTAGTTATGAATAGAAGCTTATTAAAAAAATGATGGTTAAAAAAACTGCAAGAAGAGTATAAGTTAATGTGGTGACTCCTGAGTCATGACCGGTGATAAAATTGAGCAAAAACTCTCTTTTTTCTTCCTGTCTTGCAAGATAGTTGCAAGTTAACAAGTATTTCCAAATTCGTGAAGATAATAATAGAAAGCTAAGTCATTTTTAAACACGAAAGGAATTTTATTGTTGCACTAATTTTTGAGGCCTCCTATTTTGTCTTCGAGAACGGAAGTGTCTAACGGAGTGTGCTGAGTCCTGTCATATGATTATACCTTCATAAATCCATGATCATTTGGCATGCTGTCGTGCAATAGAAATGAGGCTTTTGTATCTTGAGAGTGAACGGGCATCTGAGTGCTTCTGTAGAATTGCAATTTGAATGTCTTTGTGGTTTAATATTCAACACTAGAACTGTGCTCGTTAGTATACGAATTAAGCCTTCAATTTGACTGTGTTTTATTTATCAACAGTCTGCTACTATGTTGCTTTGTTATTTTTCCTTGCGACTTTGGTTCAAGATTCTGTGTGAATTGTGATAAGCAAGGGTATAGACCTGAAAGCTCTCTACAACTTCTGTCCTTCACTAATGGGCTGGGGAACTTCTCATCGTTATCTTACATGCCATAAACAAACAATAACAAGCAGTATATTAATCATTAGTACTCCACATAAAGAAGAATTTTACTGCATATACTCATGAAGCTTATGTCTCATTTAAGCCCTCATGTGTTATTTTTCCTTGTACGTGTCTTACTTGTTGATTGATGAGTACTAATTCATTCTTATTTTGCAGCATGCCACAACTGTTCTCTCAGAGATGGATCAATCTCCATCAGCATCAGTATTGGAGTCCATGCAACCCTTTCTAAAAGCCATTGTCAAGCCAGAAATGCTAAAACACCAGGACAAAAATGTTAAAGTTTTAGTTGCGTCCTCCCTTTGTGAGATCACTCGGATCACTGCACCCGAAGCACCTTACAGTGATGAGGTTCTCAAGGTGCTAATAGTTAATCCAAACTTTCATATCATGTGTTTTTGTGCTTAAAGACATTTGAAAGGAACGTTGTGAACATCCTTTGCAGGAAATTTTCAGCTTGATTGTTGGTACATTTAGAGGTTTAAGTGATATAAGCGATTCATCATTTGGGAGGGGAGTTGCAATTTTGGAGACGCTTGCAAGATATAGATCATGTGTAGTGATTTTGGATCTCGACTGTGATGATCTCGTGACAGAGATATTCCGTTCATCTATTGATGTTGCCAGGTACTGAAAGTCCTGAACTTTGTACTGTCCCCTAAGAAGATAAGTAGATTTCAAGCATCCTTTTACTTTTTCCTCTTTTCATGTCGATACCTATTTATGCAATTCCATTGTTCTGAAAGCTCAACTCTCTGTAGCTTTTCCCCCTCCTGGAAAAATGTTCTTTCCTGCACCTTAAATTGGTAGCGGCATCTGGCTTCTAAACAACTATCGTAGTGATGGATATTTGTGAGATGTTACTGTTTATATAATGCAATCATATTGTGGGTCGATTTTTATTTAAGGAATAATATTTAGATTTAAGTTCTTTAATTCCTTACATGTGTAATAATCAACGGAATATTCAAAAGCTTTTAGATCTGCTGATAAGAAGGGTCTTTTGAATAGACATCCCATATTCAAAGGGTTTGATATAAATTGCAGAGATGATCACCCTGATAATGTTCTTACATCAATGAAAACAATCATGGTGGCGCTTCTGGAGGAAATTGAGGATATTAATGAAGAACTTCTCCATACTCTAATTTCTGCACTTGGCCGGAACAAGAAAGTAAGTACATAGGCTCTATTATTGACTGTGTTTGTTCAGTTTAGTGTGAAAATCGTGCATTTTTATTACATTTTTCTTATTAGGTCATTGTTTCAAAGTTCTATTTTTGTTTGTTTGTGTTTTCATGAGTTTCTTTCTCTGTCAGATTGATTTTGTGCTATGTTTTGTCTTTATCTTTGCTAGGATATTACAATGGCTGCAAGGAACCTTGCCCTGGGTGTCATTAATCAGTGCACCATGAAGCTTGAGCCTGCTGTGAAGCAATTGCTCATATCATCGATTTCAGGAGACAATATGGCCTTGGATTTCCAAATTGATTATCATGAAGTTATATATGATCTATATCGCTGTTCTCCTGAGATTCTATCAGGGGTTGTGCCCTACCTCACCGGAGAGCTGTTGGTAATGGTTGAATCATTGGTGTTTGAAACATTATATTCTCTGCATGTTATGATGTGTTCCTTACCGAGTTTGTCATATTCGTAAAGTGTTGTTTGGTATTCACGGCGATGTTTTGATTGCTTTACTAAAGCGAATATATTTGTCTAATTTACATCTGTATTTTTTTATTCATATATATATGTATATATTTGTCTAGTATCCTATTTCATACATTTTTGACTAGTTAACAATTATCATCTCTTTCTAACAGGCTGATGAGTCTGAAACTCGTCTAAGAGCAGTGAAATTGGTCGGAGAGCTTTTTGCAATTCCTGGACAGGCAATCTCAGAACCATTTCTACCCATACTTCCTGAGTTTTTGAAGCGGCTGACTGATAGAAATGTTGAGGTTCGAATGTCTGTCCTGGATTACATTAAAAGCTGTTTGCTTTCATATTCATCCAGGCCTGAAGCTCCTCAGATATTTGGTAATGTTTACTTCTTTTAATGTTGAAGTGTTAAATTCTACTCTCAAATATTGCTTAAATGACACTGGTCTGGCCCTGCTTTCAAATTCTTAGATGCTCTTGGTGACCGGCTCTTGGATTATGATGAAAATGCACGGAAACAAGTTGTTAGTGTCATTTGTGATGTGGCTTTCCATGAGCTTGATTCCGTCCCAGTCAAGACCATGAAACTCGTTGCAGAGCGTCTACGGGACAAATCTGTAACACCCCCCCCCCCCCCCTTCCCTCTCTTGTGCTTAGCTTCCTTATATCTTTCTTTTCTACTTGAATCATTTCAATTTTTTTTCATGCAGTTGCTTGTTAAGAAATATACGATGGATAGACTTGCTGAGATTTTCAGGCTTGACTGCTCAAGGGATCCTGAAGGAGGACGTGAAAATGAATATGATTGGATACCTGGGAAAATATTGAGGTGCTTTTATGACAAAGACTTCAGGTAATGTATACAGAAATTTGATAAATATTTATTGAGAATCTTACTATTCAGCAAGTTTTGAGTTAGAATTTCAATTGGAAACTTAGATTTCTCACATGTTTCTTTCTCAAATTGATTAACAAATATTTTTGTCTTATGTGCCTGTGGCTGTTCAAATGTGCACTCTCCCCACACAAGACAATAGTAATGTTATAGGGTCTTCTACTTTTCTATTTCTATTGAAGGGTTTTTCTGTTGCTTTTAAACATTTTAAATTGTGTACTGCATACAGAAAAATCTGCAAGTGATTCTATGCAAGTGATTATGGTTTGCTGGTGTGAAAAAGTTCCATTTGTATTTAGTTTACATTATTCATGGTAAACATGTGATTTAATTTGCAGATCTGATACAATTGAATATGTTCTATGTGAAACCATGTTTCCTTCTGATTTTTCCATCAAACAAAGAGTGAGTCAGTGGATTAAAATTTTTTCTGGACTGGACAAAGTTGAGGTGAAGGCTCTTGAGAAAATCCTAGAGCAGAAGCAGAGGTAGGATATTTTTCTTTTTCAGATTAATTGTCTATACTAGGAGGTAAAGCTTGCTCATAAGGTTTACGAGTTGGTATTTCTACATGCTTCAAGGGAATATTCTGTTCTTTGTTACAGGTTGCAACAGGAGATGCAAAAGTACTTGGCTTTTAAGCAGACAAATAAGGTCTGTGAGTGCTAAATCATTGCTGAATTGTGATGGAACAGAACCCAGATGTGGTTAGCACCAAATTAATGCAGTTTCTGTGTGTTTAGTTTTCTCACAGGATTCCTTGTTTAAATGCAGGATTCTGATGTTCCTGATTCTCAAAAGAAGGGCATTCTTTTCTTCCGGGTTATGTCAAGGTGTTTTACTGATCCAACAAAAGCAGAAGAAAGCTTTCAGGTTCTTGATCAGTTAGAAGATGCTAACGTGTGGAAGGTATTATCAAGTATTCTTGATCCAACTACTAGCTTTGTCCAGGCTCGTAGTAGTCGGGTAAGCCATAGTAACTGATTATTAGTCATTACTGACTTGTGGAATCGCCTTTCTTGAGCTTTAACTGTGTTTGAACTTTCTTGTACAATTATGACTCGTCATCATGTGCTTTTTAGGATGATATCCTCAAGATTATTGGTGAGAAGCATCAACTATTTGATTTCTTGAGTACTCTTTGTCTCAAGTGCTCGTATATCCTCTTCAATAAGGAGCATGTGAGCGAAATTCTCTCAGAGGTTGTCGCACAAAAATCTGCTGCAAGTCCACAAGACATTTTATCATGCATGAACACTCTAGTGGTAATTAACTTTGCTTTCCCTTGGTTAAGTTCGGCATAGCTACATTTTTATTTTATTCTTTTTTAGCTTTAAATAATAGGCTATAGTCCAGTTATCTGGACTGAGACTTTTTACGAGAGAACTTTAGGCGAGAAAATGTTTTGTTCTGGACTTGTGCGTTTAATGCATTGCACAAAACATATCAGTTAGTAATAATATAATCGGTTCAATATGAAGATAATCGGCTAGATGTTTTACAGGCTTATTATTTCCGGATTGAAGATACTCAAAATAGTTATTTTGGCTTTTGTGTGCTGTAATTCCAGATTCTGGCACGCTACAGTCCTCTACTTTTTACTGGAAGTGAAGAGACACTGCTGAGTTTAATCAAAGAGGACGACGAAATTATAAAAGAAGGCATCTTACATGTCTTAGCAATGGCTGGTGGAACAATTCGCGAACAACTAGCATCCTCGTCCACGTTTGTCTCAAGCCTTTCTATATTCTGTGAATATTTGACATTTTCATTTAACTCCAATACTTCAATGATCACCCAATGACTTTGCCATTGACCTGCAGCTCGGTTGATCTTATACTGGAAAGGCTGTGTTTAGAAGGAAGTCGAAGGCAGGCCAAGTATGCTGTCCATGCCCTTGCAGCAATAACAAAGGATGATGGGCTCCTATCACTATCCGTCCTATACAAGGTTTATCTCAATCATGCTTCCTCACATCCAAACCAAGTTTATTTTTTTGAACCCAAAACTGAAATAGCTAATCATTGTTTCTTTTTTTGCAGAGACTAGTAGACATGCTTGAGGAGAGGTCGCATTTGCCAAGTGTATTACAGTCATTGGGATGCATAGCACAGACTGCTATGGCAGTCTTTGAAACAAGAGAAAGTGAAATTTTGGAATTTATTAACAGCAAGATTCTCCAGAGCAGCAATGTATGTCTGCTTCCAAATTTCGAATCCTGTTTACTTCCCTTGCATTCTGACCATTTGATTATATTTTTAATCCCATCATGCATATATTCCAGAAAACAAAGGACAAAAAGAAGGCACGTTGGCAAGATAGAAGTGAACTTTGTCTACTGAAGGTTGGTTATCTGGGAAAAATGTATGTTGTATCTTATTGGTTATGTTAGACTGGGTATATCCGGATGCAACTAGATCTGATGTTGCTCAACTTTGTAACACATTTAGGCATATTATGATACCTCTTGAGTCTTGATGCAGGATAGATACAATCTGGCTGACAACTTGTAATATTTATGTGGCAGGTTTATGGTATCAAAACATTAGTCAAGAGCTACTTACCTGTTAAGGATGCTCATCTTCGTGGTGGTATAGATAAGGTTATAGAGATTCTCAGGAATATTCTTTCGTTTGGAGATGTTTCAAAAGAAATAAAATCGAGGTAATTTTTTACCGAGGAGAAATTTTGTGCAATATTTTATTGATATGAAGTATGAATTTCAAGGCTTTCAAGTTTACTTACAATGTTTATGCTATTTTGCAGTTCAGTTGACAAGGCTCACTTGAGGCTTGCCTCTGCAAAGGCTGTGCTCCGTCTTTCAAGACATTGGGATCAGAAAATACCAGCTGATGTCTTTCATCTAACTGTCAGAGCAATTGAGGTAGCTCTCTCATACAAATGAAAGAGAATCTTCCTTTGAGAGTGACCCTCCAACCAAAACTAAAAAACCCTATACAGGGGCAATTTGTTTGTTATTGCGAATTAAGTGTTCACTATTTCCTTGAACCTTTTCATTCTTGAAATGAGCAGTTAAATTTTCCCCAAGCAAGGAAGCTTTTTCGCAACAAAATTCATCAGTATGTGAAGGATCGTGTTGTAGATGCTAAATATGCATGTGCTCTCTTATTTAGCATTTCTGGACCCAAGAAGGAGTTTGAAGAGGTTTTTGTCACCTTAACTAGTCTGTATTATCTACACAATTTCAACCTTTTAGCTATCTACTTATCTGTGTTTTCGTTCTACGTTTGGCAGTGTAAACATGATCTTGCTGATATCATTCAAATGTGTCGCCAAATGAGAGCACGTCAACTTTCTATGCAAGCTGATGCAAATTGTCCCATGCCCTATCCGGAATTTATACTGCCTTATTTTGTCCATTCTCTTGCTCATCATCCTTTATTCCCTAGTGTTGAAGGAAACAAAGATGCCAAAAAATTTGAGCCTATATATAGGTATGTGTAGTTTCAAGTAAATGCCTTTATATGTCATTCAAGCGCCTGAAATTATGATCTTGCTGCACTGTTTATTGGGTTCTGAAGTATGATGGTTTCTATTGGTGTAAATGCTTATGCATGAGCTTATAAGTACTTTTCCATTTATCATTTCTCTATGGATGTTTTTTTGGTTCATTAAAATAGGTTTGAATTTATCTTTTCTTGAATTATGTTCTACATGACTGTTTTTCAAGAGTGTGGTTTTGTAACACTTGGTGATTGATTCTGTTTGAGCACTAATTCGTTTAGTCTTATATTTTATTTTCGTTCTGAAGTAGATTCAGAGCCTAATCAAATTTTAGTTGAAGTGCTACTCTCATATTAGCAGCATTTATCTTGAAGATTGAAACCCTTACATTTATTTTCGGTCTTTGATTCATCTATTTGTACTTTCTTAACCGTCCAAATCTTTAAATGTCAGGATACTGTATCTGTTTCTTTCTATGGCTATGTGTGGAGATGAAGATGGTAGATCTGAAGTTAAGACTGCTGAAATGGAAAAGGAGAGTATTTCTGCAGTGACCTCTATTCTTCAAAATATTAAGCGGTCCGTGGATGTACTTGATGCAGCGAAGTCACAGGTAAAGATCTGAATGGATTTGAGCAGTTGGAAGATTTTGAGATTGTGTGTATCTTATGGGTTGCAAATTAACTTGCAGAACTCATATGCAATATGTGATGTTGGGCTATCAATCATCAAGCGCTTAGCGAAACAGCCAGATCTTCATCATAATGCGGCCACTTCAGTCTCTCTACCTTCAACTATGTATAAGCCAATTGAAAAGGAGGATGGAAGTGATGCTGAGGTAGTGGTATACTCTTAAAGTACCTCCAGTTTTCCCCATTCATCTTTTCTTTTCTCACAATATTGTCACGAAAAATATAAATTGGTAAAATATTTCGATGCTTTCTAAGCAATCATTTGTTGATATTGATGAATATGTTCTTATATGCCTCTGAATTGATTGTTTTTGACAATTGAGTTATTTTGGCCGAACAGAGACTTTGTATACTGTGTGTATTATGAATACCTAGATATATTTTTGGAATGGATGTTAGAACACTAACTTCGAAATTGGAATGTAAATAAGTTATGAAGTCTTATTTAAAAAAAAACCTTCCTTGTATAATACTTTATACTTGAGAACATTCATAGTTACTCAATCTGTCTGAACAGGGCGTTGAAACAACATGGTTGGCTGAAGATTCTGCTTCAGAACACTTTGATTCACTCAAGTTGGAATCCAATGGAACGGTAAGTAGTGACAAATATTGTCAATTAACTCCCTATAAGCATTTCATGTACTTTACTCACTCTCTGATTATCATTTACACAGGTTCCTCCAAAGATTTCTGAAGACGAGATTCTGGAAGACAATGAAATAGATGGAAGTGAAATGCCACTTGGCAAGCTGATTAAACATATGAAGTCTCAGAAAGTCAAGGCCAGAAAGGCAGTGGGTGATTCGTTGCCAGCTAAAAGAGAGAAGGAAGCAGAGGCCGTTGATGTTTTGAAGGTAGTGCGGGAAATTAATTTGGATGGTCTAGGAATATCCAAAAAATTTGAGTCAAGCAACGGTCATGGAAATATGTCTGGTGATCGTGATGAAAAAGAGACAAAGAAAAGGAAAGATGGTGACGAAACATCAGTTCCTATACCAAAGCGCCAACGGTCTTCATTTATGAAGAGTCCTTCCAAAAAATCTACCCCTAGGAGTATGAAGGGTTACGGATTCAATTCTGTAAAAGATAAGCTAGTTACACAAGAAGATCATGAACCCAATGAGTCCGAGTTGCTGGTATCATGCACTCAAAAGAAAAGCAAGGGACCCGTCTCTAAACAGAATCCTGAAAACATCGTCCATAAGAATGAAGAAACTAGTGTAAGCGATGGGAAGGCAAGTTTCATATATCTCATCTCTTTTTGTAATCTGTACGTCTAATAAATACTGCAGCAATCTTCTTGCTTAAAATGTGTTTTCTTCAGAAGGTGGCTGAGCTGGAGATTGAGACAAAGGGAAACAAGTCGGCCAAGTCTCGTAGTGGGGTTAGCAACATACGAAAGCGAAGAAGTATCTCTGGGTTGTCAAAGGTTCGTAAAATAGGAAAAAATCAGAAGAATAAAAAGTGTGGATGCTAAACTTTTGGTAACAAATGCTAACTTCATAATATTTTAGCTATTGTTTGCACTGATTGGTCTGCAAGGCTCCTTTGCTTTCTTTCATTCCGTTTCATTACTTGCCTTTTGCTGATGTCATCCATAAGCGAAGATTGAAGTTTCTATTCTGTGTGCAGAACTTAGCTACTGACGCTGGAATCAATACAACTGATTTGGTTGGCTGCAGGATCAGAGTTTGGTGGCCATTGGATAAGCAGTAAGTTTCTATTAACAAATTGTTGTATAAGTTTATTATTTTTCTACATTTTCCCATATTGAAATAGGAATGTGAAATATATAATCTTACCGAGTGGTGATTTCTTCTCAAGATGCTTGGTGGCCCTGGTGGATTTAAACCAGCTATAACTTATATGGTTCTAAGGGATATGTCTTCATAATGGACAGGTTTTATACTGGTGTAGCGAAGTCTTATGATCCCCAGACGAAGGAGCATGCGATAGTGTATGATGACGGAGAAGTGGAAGTGCTTTCTCTTACAAAGGAGCGCTGGGAGCTCATTCCCGATGAAGGAAAGCCTAGCAAGGTATGCCCCACTAATCTGCTCTGTCATCACCCAACTTTTTTTTCTTTTAAAGTATTTCTTTGCTGAGCTCGTTTTCTCTCATTTTGCAGAAGTCAAAGCTTTCCAAAAGTCCTCATAAAGGAGTGTAAGTATTTCAGCTTCTTATAATCTAATTGTATTCCTTTTCTACATGAAATGATTCTATGATATCTGCGCACCTGATATTTTAATGTACTTTCCTGGCACCTGAAATTTGATAGCAGTTCGGTAGACAAAAAGGCCAAGATTTTAGATGATTCAGGCTCAAAGAAATCAGACGAGAGGTAAAATTCTGTTAGCTGCAATTTAGGATTCCCATACCAGTGGATGCCACTTCTGTCTTGTTCTTACTTCGATTCATGTTAATGACAGAAATACCCCTAAGGGTAAAAGGACTCAGAAAAAAAATCCAAAGAGTAGTGCCAAAGATGTTTCAAAGGGGAAGATACTTCCATCTCAGGAAGCTGACCACGAATCTGATCTTTCAGATCCCGAGCCTACTCTTGCATCTGAAATTGATACTCATGACTCGGGTAAGGCCATCAAGTGTCTCCCAAATTAAAATCTTTCATCACATGGTTGGGGTTGATTTTTGAGAAAGTATTGAAGAGATAAGCATAATACCAGGCAGAAGTTGCAGGCATAAACAAAAGATTACAAATGGAATAAACAGTCCGTTAGATAGTCCTTCTGTAGACGGGGGAAAGAAGAAGGGTCATCTTTGCACCTTGATTATTGCAATATATTTTGTAGGTTATATACAAATGTACACAATGGTGGTGAATATCGTTTGTGAACGTGGAATAACCAAATGCTCTTTAACTATAAAGTGCATTAGTTTGAATGAACTCATCCTGTTTTAATTTATGCATATGCTATTCCAGGTGAATCCAGGGCCAAAAAGGTTGTAGATAAGGTTGAGAGCCCACCAACTAAAGAAGAGAAATTGGCGTCTGAAGGAGGTGAATCTGAAAAATATGACAACTCCAAAGAAGTTAACGAAGCTGAAAAGTCCGCAAAAGTAGGAGAAAAGGATGTGGGCATAGAGGTTGCCAATGGAAATTCAGACTTATTAGATGAGAAACAACATGAAAAACAAGAGGATTTCTCTATAGAGGAAATGAAGAATGTGCAACAATCGGATGAGGCTGATAACAGAACTGCAGAAGAGAACAAATCTCATTCACCCGAATCCGAATATGCTGAAGATGAACCTCTTGTACTCACTTTAAACCCTACATCTTAGTGCTTGAATTTAGTTTGTTTTGTATGTCAAATCTTCTAACACCGCTGAATAAATGCAGGCAATCTGGATACGGAAGTTAGCAAAATCATCGAAGGGAAAACTAAGATCAACATGAAGGCTCACTTGCTCGCCCTAGTCATTCCCCAATGCCTCAATTCAGCTTCATTTAGTTTTTGTTATTGTTTTACTTTTCTGCTGCTCTGCATAAACAACTGCTGCCAAAGAGGGAACTTGAATATTGCTTGGCTTGTCCGCAAGGTACGGATGATGAAAATGGTGACATTCCATGTATAATTGCGGTTTGAAAGAATTGAGTGTGTTTAATCTTGATATACCGATGAGGCCTGGGGGTGTGTTTGCCATACTGGAAGAGATAGAAAGATCAGAAACCAAAGATTCGCGAATCTTGTATTTGTGGGCTCAGATGTATATTGTAGATTTATTAGAGCTACCGAACCTTGTACTTTATTAGGGCATTTGAAAGATTAATCAGTCTAATGTAGTATTAATACAGTACCAGTAGAGCTCTGTAGCGGATTAGCCAAACCAAATTCTTGCGTGTAATGTTTAGCTGAACATTTCATTTTTAGTAATAGTGGGTTTTGCTTTGGGACATGCTATATGTTTTCGTCGAGATCAGTGATGATCTACTTCGTATTGGATATAAGTCCAATGAAAGGATAAATGCTTTTTCACATGTTTGGCATGTTTACGGTTAGACCTTGTCCAAAGTGGATAACGTTATGTCCTCAAATCGGATATGTGTTCCTTTACGCAGCAGTGGAAGAACAAACCAGTGCAAATTCAAGATTCTTAGCTTCACATGTGAACTAGCATTCAAAACTTGGACATTCATATTTGTGTTTGTATTTGCAGTTGATCTAAAATGGGGTACTAATAGTTGATTCAAGAGAAGCAGCACAGAAAATAACATATGCTCTAGGAAAAGAGGGTAGAAATTCTAGCTTGTGAGCAGCTCGGTTGGCGGTGCAGAATCTGACCTGTTATATCAGGTTTCAATATTTCTATCACGTCGACAATGGTCAATGAGATACAAATAGTTGCACTTCGATCACTCTGGTAATTATCATTCCAACACATATTTTATGAGTTTGTTAGCCATGTCTTTTGTTTGATTTTACAAGAAGTCTTTATTCAAGAACTCCTTGTAAATGGTTATTGTGATATTAGATGATTTTAGATAAATATACCTTTCAAAGGGGTAGAGAGATCAATTGAGCGAAAATGTGTTCGTTAGTATTCAACTTGTTTACAAGAGTGAGAGATCCCGAATAGCTAGTCTCGTATAACAAGTCTACGTAAAAGATAAAAAAAAAAAGGTTAACGAACGAATCCATACTAGAATGCAATCACTTCATAAACCAAAAACAACATTAAATAGCAAAAAGCCTCAAATAAAAACAAATGTTGACATCTAATCAACCGAGATGCAATTTGCACCAAAATTAACAAAATCCTACCATAAACAATCTAAACTAAATCATTATTGTTAAAAAAAAAACAAAATCATTTATCGCCAAGCTCCAAGCCACGAAACTTGGAATCAGTACGATCAGCAACTTCAACATAGTTCTTCCAAATCTTATGCTCCTCCCACACCTTATGGACTTCTTCGATCGGAATCCCCTTAGTCTCCGGAAGCAAAAAGTAGATGAAGAATGTCATGGCAAGGATGAAACAAGCGAAGAACACAAAGAGGAAATACTTCATGTGACACAGCAACGAGAGGAAGATCTGTGCTAGTATAAACGTCATAAGCATGTTGACTGCAACCACCATCGACTGTGCCGCTGACCGGATCTCGAGCGGGAAGACCTCGCTCGGGACCAACCATCCTAGTGGGCCCCACGACCACGCAAACCCACACACGAACAAACAGATGACCCCGACGACTGCCATCCCGAATGTCTTGGATAGTTCTGTCTCAGCTCCACTGAATCCGAACTTGCTCCCTATTAAGCCAGCCACTACTAGCTGCAAGACAAGTATTATAACACAAATTTAGCCAAGGTACACATTGTAACATATACAAGTTTTTTATAATAACATTTGATGTACACAGTAAGACTTATTATGGAGAATCATGCCTTATTCACTTTCGATTAACCTTAGGTTTTTCACGAAAACACACTTTTTAACATGTTGATTTAACAAAGAAAATTAAATGACTATAATGTACCTGTAAGATAAACATTTGTGAGCCACCTTCCAAGAACAAAGCCCTTCTTCCCAACCTATCCACAAGAAAGATAGCGACGAAGGTTGCAAACATGTTGAACCCGCCGGTAATCAAGGCCGACGCAAGCGAGGCGTTACTTCCAATACCGATGGAGCTGAACAACTCTGGAGCATAGAAGATAACGATATTCATACCAGTCATCTGCTGAAAGAATGGAATGAAAAAAGCCATGACAAGGTGGGGCCTATGCTTCCTCTTGAAAAGATTACTCCACGGCGCAACCACCTTCTTTGAGGCCTCACTAGCGGCAATCATGTCGGAAAACTCGGCTTCAATCTCCGAATCACTCTGAATACCGCGAACGCGTTTAAGGACTCTTCGAGCCTCATCGACATTTCCACGCTCAAGGAGGGAGCTTGGAGTGTCGGGGAGGTTGAAGGCGCAAAAAATCATTAGAAGGGCTGGGACCGCTGCAAGGCCGAGACTCACGCGCCACCCTGCGCTTCCGTGGAGCTTGGAGGTGCCGTAGTTCACCAGGTTGGCTACGAAGATTCCGAGTGTGATTGAGAGTTGGAAGAGATTATTGAATGCTCCTCTGTACTTGGGTGGCGCCATTTCTGATACGTATAGTGGTACTGACTGCATAATTAATATATTAGATTTTAATAACTAGTTCAGAAAAAATCTACGATGTTTTCCTTAAAATATATAGTTCAGAAAAAAATTTCAATAAACTTTGAAAATTTCAAAATCAATGATACATTGAAAAAATAAAATAAAGATATACTTGAATAAATCATCAATGGATAAAACAATTAGGGTTTGTTTTGGATTTGAATAAATAAATGATTTTTTTTCTTCTATTATTGTAATATTAAAGCAATTAAAATACCTGATTGGCGAAACCAACGCCAAAGCCCAACAAACAGCGTCCAAGGATAAGCATGAAAACACCCATCGATCTACTTGAAACAGCACAGGCATTGACAATAGCACCGGCCAAGAACACGAGCCCACCGGTGATCATCGAAGTCCTCCGGCCAAGCTTCCTGGTGATAGGAGCGGCGACAAGTGACGACACTAGCGCCGCCAGGTAAAGGGAGGACGTGAAAAGAGTCAAAATCTGACTATCGAACTTGCAGTACTGGTTAGTGTCACTGGAGGCAACGGCGGCTTGTTGCCGATATACACTGGGAAAATACGCCTTCAAGAACGGCGCCATCGACGTCACTCCTCCTGTTATTCCGAGATCGTAACCGAAGATCAAACCTCCGGTGGCTCCGGCCATGCAACTGAATATTGCGTGGCTTGTTAGCTTTCCGGGATGGTATTGCCCGCCGCCGGTGGATAATGGACCGATTGCCATTGTAAACGATGAAGAGGATTCTTAGCTTTCTTCTCCTTGGAAAGTAGTGGATTGTTTTGAGATGTATGATCGATGCCTGGGAATTGGTATTTATAGGGTTTCCGCGTCGAGTTAGGGTTTATCTTTTCTATAGTCTGTAATCTATCTTCTATCTGTAATAACTATGCTAGAGTAATATCAATTATCCGAATTTCAAACTATTTTATCAATTTGACAATTATCTAATTTAAAATTATTCCAATCGATAAAAATAAAGGAAAAAAAATATATCCATCAAAGATTTGGGAAATCTTTTCTGTTAAGATTTTGTTGGACCAATTTTCATCTTTTTTTAAAGTTAATAAACTTAATTAAAATAGTTAATTTATTATTATTTAATTATATCTATTATATATTTAGAAGATCTATCTTCAGATAGTGATTATATATATTGTCTCAATTCTCTTACAACATTATCATTATCAATATAAAAAATATATAATTATGTGATGATTCTATTACTTACTTTTGTGGTTTAATTTAAATTTATTTTGATAATATTTTTCTAAAATAATAATGATAAATTTTAATTATGTACCAAAAAATTATTTAGCTATTTATCAGTCTAATATGTAATTAACGTACAAAAAGAAATCAAACTAGTAAAATTATTCAATGGTACTGGATCCTTGTCCGAGAAATACTCCGGTCTTCATATATATTAACAGCCTTTCTGTTTACTTATTTGGTTCTCCCACCTCAAAATTTGAATTTGCAAAAAATACACAAAAAGATTGAAGAAAGAAACAAAACACACAAAATTGGAATATGTTTCCCTGAAACTATTCCAAACTCATTTGATGATGAACATTAGGGTATTTTGATGAGCTAAAAGGGTATTTTCAGGTAAATTTGATGATAATTTTTCATCATAAACTATTAAACTATTGACCTATTTAGTCTATATTTTTCTTCAATTGCATGTAGTTTTTACTGTAATTACGTCCATTGTGTTTTGCATTTTGTTTGTTGTTTATAGGTTTTGTTTATTGCAAGTTTTGGGCTCAAGGCGACTTGTCAAAATGGAGTATTTTCAGTCTATCAAAACACATTTTGACAGGTACATATCATATCTTGTACCATCAAATGCAAAACCCTTTTCGGTTTGGTTTTAACATCGGTATTGATATTGATATGAGAGAATATAAGAATATATAGGTATGAGTACAGCTCATATCGATGTGACTTACGGTTTTTTTTCCATATGCAAATGACAAGCTAATTTCTCCTTTTGGGAGATCTCATTGTGATGTGCATGCTTATCCTTCGATAATTAGTTCGACGTGTACGTACGTTTGTAGGTCGAAAGTGGTGAATGTGGTGAAAGGTCGAAAAGATCCGGCTGATTCTCCGAAAGTCGTTGAAGTAGGGGAGATTGACACAAGAGCACCCATTCAATCTGTAAGAGCTGCTGTCAGCTTATTTGGTGAAACCATTTCAACTCCAAACAACAAACAATCCTCTGTCAAGAAGCCGAAATCTCATTTCGAGGTTATATTTTCTAACTTCTCAGATTATATATGTTGCATGGATAGTTGTAAAATATCACTGATTATATATGTTGCATGGAGAAGATTTGAGGAACGAATATAAAATAAAAACGAAAACATTGTAGTATTCGTGTTTTTTTTTTTGATACTATAAGGTAAGAAATTAGGGAAAATTATCTGCTCGAGACTCTCCTCCCTAGGGCATCCTTGCGGATGAGCTCCTCAACTTGAAAAGTGGACGAGCATGCCGGATGGAGGCAACTGTGACCCAAATCTGCCAGCAAATCCGCGACACCGTTAACCTCCCTAAACACATGTTGATCTTAACCTGATAAAAACCCAGAAGAATATTAGAAAAATCCGACAGAATCAGATCCAGCTCCCAAGGAGGTTTCCAAATCTTCTTGATCGAATTGATGACAGTCAGACAATCTCCTTCAATTTCAATATCTTTGATCCCCAAATCATATGCCAAAACTAAGCCTTCTCTTAGAGCAAATGCTTTGGCAAGTTGGGCCGATATGTTACCACATTTCCCATAGCCAAGAGAAACTGTCAAAGCATCCTGATTTCGAAGAATGAATCCATAGGCTGACGATCCAGATTCTTTTTTTGATCCATCGAAATTTAATTTGATAGCGTCTTTTCTGGTTTCTCCCAACGGATATTTTTCGTTTTCCTTGAGTTCTTAATATTTCTATTCTTGTGAAGTTTTAATTCATCTTTGCGCTGACTCCATTCATACATTTGGTTCTTAACAATTACATCAATATTCTGGGGATCTTTATTGGAAAAAATCCTTTAATTCTTGCATATCATAAATTCCACCAAGTTAGAATAAGATAGATGAATTCAGATTCAGACATATTTTTATTTAACCAATCGATCTTGTCCACAATCTTACCCTAAGAGATAAGATCAGATGTTAAGGCGGACTTAATATTATCAAAGGAAATGAAATCCAATGTAAACTGGCATTTAAAAATAAGTGATCAGCTGATTCATAAGGACGGTGACAACAGTTCATCGGAACAAGAATTTTTTGTTTTTCTAAATTTTCTTTTGTTGGTAATCCGTTAATTGATAATTTTCAAAAGAAAATTTTAACCTTTGAAATTATATTTAATTTCCAAATCCACACATTCAAATCCACTGGTAGACCCCTTCTAACATAAAAGGAATTAAAAGCCGACTTGGTAGAAAAGCAACCGTCATCGGCAGGAGCCCCAATACAACCGGTCTTGAATGTAGGATTTAGGGAGTTGATAAGACTTAATAGAGTTGATTATTTCTTGTGGTAAGTTCAAACCTAATTCCACATCAATTTTGTTCCAATCCCATTAATTCTCATTAATAAAATGTTTGACCTTAATATCTTTATCGATAACTTCTTTATTTTTGCAAAATGTAATTAGCGGTTTATCTTTAATCCAACAATCTTTCCAGAAATTAACCGTGTTGTCATCTCCAACATTCCATCTAAACCCTAATTCAAAATATGTTCTTAGTTTCATGAACTTCTTCCACTGCCACGACATATTACCTTTGAGATTATAATTCGAGAGTGCCTCCCTTTTAAGGTATTTTTTGTTCACAATTCTAACCCAAATATTCTCCGGCTCATTTAATATCTTCCATAATAATTTCATTTGGATCACTTTATTCATTTCCTCAGTCTTTCTAATACCTATTCCTCCAAATTTTCTAGGTCTACAAATCTTATCCCAACTCACTAGCGGATTAAAATTTGGACCTTTATTCTAGAAAAAGTTTCTATTAATTTTATCTAATTCATTGTGTATACTAGAAGGAAGCATAAAGCTTTGCATTATGAAATTGGGTTTGACATTTAGATTAGCTTTAATAAGGGTAACTCTTCCTTCTTGCGAGAGGGTAGACACTTTCTATTTTGTTAGTTGTTGTTTAGATTTATTAATTACATCTTCGAAAACGTTTTTATTTACTCTTCCATTAATGATCGGACATCCAAGATATTTTTCTAAACAGTTCGAAGAAGCAATGTCCAGACATTGTTGAAGTTGTCTTTTAGTTGAATTCTCAACATTCTTTGACGTTTAGAAAGCCGGTTTCTGAAGATTAATTTTCTGTCCAGAAATAATACAATACCCATTCAGGATGTCTAGTATCTTTGCAATAGCACCCACAACAAAAGCAATACCCAGACATTGTTAGTTGTTGTAGTATTCGTGTTTGTTTGTGTGTGCATAATTCCGAGTTTCTCAAGAAAACAAAAACGGAAAATCATTGTCCTATTAGAGAGCCCATGCAATTTTGCATGGAAATACAAAAACGAGAATTGTCATAGTTTACGTAAGAATTTGTGTTTTCGTGTGTCTATTTTCAAGTTTCTCTAGAAAATAAAAAACGGAAAACATTAGTTTCCGTGTTACGTACATATACGAGGATTCTTGTTTTTTTCTTGAATCGTTTTTAATGTAAGGATTAGTGTTTCCGTATGTCCATATACGACAGTTCTTGTTTTCGTGTCGCGCAGGGAGTACTAGACAAGGAAGCAGAGTTCCACATTGCTCAGAAAGAACTTGGCAAGTTCAAAAGTCAGGCAAAGAATGCTGAACATGCAGCACACAAAGCACTTCCTGACCTAGAAAAGGCAATGAAAACCCTAATGGAACTCCAAGACAAGATCAAAGTCATTAACACATCAAAGGATTATATAGCCGAAGAAACCGAGATTTTAAGGATCAAAGCAATAAAGCTTGAAGAAGCAAAGTCTAGTAATCAAGAAATAAACAACCAAACCAGAAACCCCGACGATCTATCGACAATCCGACAAGAGTACATGGATGCATCTGATGAACTTGATGCTGCAAAGCAAGAGCTTAGAATCTTGCATCGAGATTTCGAAGCAGCCATAGATGCTAAATGCAATGCTCTTCATATGGTTGAAGAAGCTTACTTGGCTTCGAAGGTACATACGGATAAGGTTGTTCAACTCTCTCAAGAGATTGAAAGTGTGAAAGAATCATTAGATCAAGTGATGCAATCAACGAAAGCGAGACTTGAAGAGCACGCTAAGGTTTCAGCTGAAAAGGACGAAGAAGAACGATGTCGGAGAATCGCAAAGGAAGAAGTGGAGAGGAAGTTGCATGAGCTTCTTGAAGAGACTGAGAAAGAAGGGTTTGATGGAGTTGGAGTTATAGAGATGAAGATTGAAGAGACGAATAGAGAGATTGAAGATGTGAAAGAGCAAATAAGACAAGAGAAAGAAGCACTTTCAGAGGTAGACGTAGAAGTATATACTGAGTTGGATAATGCTACAGAAGCATTCAAAGAGATTGAGCGAGAAAATCAATTGGTTGAAGAAGAAATCGAAGCAATTAATGTTGAGTTGGCGGTTGTTGTCAAGGAAATAGCTCAAACTATGGAAAAGGAAACAATGAAACAAACAATAGCAGGAAATCTCCAAGAGGAATTGGAAGAGTTGAAATTGTTGGTATAGTACACATTCATATATTGTTATTTATTGATTATTTGCTACTATTAGGTTATTTTTGGGATTCAAGCATGACATTTTTAAGGATATAATGACAAGAATTTCAATTGCTTTCTTGTATATATCCTTAAAACAATTTTGCTTGAATTTCAAAAACACACCATACGAGTAGTTCCGTCGTATAGGTTGTTATATGGGTTGAACTACTCAAACTCAATGTGGATTTTTGGAGTTGGAGCTAGTTCAGTTTGTATACAAACCCAATATAAAAACGTTTGGCTCGAATAACACCCTTAAAAGATAAGTCATGTACATTAGTGTTGTTATATGAGCTGAATTCCTCAAAGTCGGCGGCTCCACTTCAAAAAAGTTCAGCCGAACCGGTTCACTTTCTAACCTTATGAAAATATATATATAATCTTGGTTAAGTTTAAGTTATGCTCAAGCTTGACCTTTTTGCTCGAATAACAACCTTAAAGATGAGTTAATCTAGGTAGTGTTTCATAGTGTTGCTAAACTTGGCTATAGCACAAATGGTCCGGCTAATTTATTTAACTAAACTAGGCGGATATTAGCACATTTTTAAGCTCAATTAAAACTTAGTGTTGGCTCGAGCTTGACTCAACTCTAAACGAGCTGAACATATACAGAGAGAGGAGCTTCTTGAAAGCGAAACGAATGACGCTAATGCTTGTATTGAGATGAAGACACAGCTTGAGCAGAAACTCTTGGAGGTTCAACAAGTTCAGGAAGAAGAACAAGAGTTGCTCAGAATCATAGAGAAGCTACAAAAAGAGGTTAAAAGCACCAAGGAGATAGAACTAAAGAAGCTAGAGAAGGTGATGAAAGAAGCCGAAGAAGCAAATCTCGCTGAGAAAAATGCTCAGAAGGAGCTCAAGATTCTTTCTGAACGAAAAAATGCAGCACTTGAAGAAGCAAAGAAGGATGAGAAGAAAGGGATGTCGAAGGAAGAGTACATGGCATTGAAAGAGAGAGTTTCGGGATCTGAGAAAATGGCAAAAACGAAGGTGGAATCTGCCATGGCGGAATTGGAAGCTTTGAAATCAAGCAAGAATTACGCAGAGAAGAAGCTTAATGAGAAGTTGAAAGAGATTGATAAGTTAGAGGAAGCTACAGAAGAGGCGTTTAGTCAGGCGGAGATGGCAGAAGCATCTAGATGTATAGCGGTGTGTGAGTTGCAGAGACAACGTGAAAAGGAACATCATTGTAGTAGCTGATACTCTATGTCCATTGTTCTTGGTATTCTTGAATGTTGTTCATGTGTTTCCCAAATGTATTTTGTTTGATTGCATGAGAAATTAACAAGAACTTGGGATATCGAATGAAATTACCCTTTTATTAAGCATGGGGATTTTTCATAAGTGTTAAATGTGCATTGTTACAAATATATGCACATATTTGTGCAATTTTACGCTCTTAATTCACAATAAGAGCTCCTCAAATCATAGTATACCCTTCCCTTCATGTTACAGAAGCCTTTACCTTCTATATTAGCTAGTTTCTTCTACATATAAGCTGTAAAACGCAACAAATACACCATTAATATCCCTTAAACGCAGAACTTAATATTATAAGGCTTTACTTTCTTCAATCCTCACTACTCACCGAAGCATCAACTGATTCAGAAATTTCAAGCCTGTGAACCTCACATTCAATGGTTTGAGCAATCTCCTCTTCTACTGATCCTTCTGTGTCCGGCAGATCAACATGAAAAGATCTTTGTTGAACCGGTTCGACAGGTTCAAGCACCGAGGCTTGCTGGTTGATATAGTCGTATAGCTGTTGATGAAATGGATGCTCGTAGGAGAAGCAGTTTTCGATTGCTTCACTTAGCGGCTTTGATGATCCTGAGCCTTGTTTCTTACAGAAGTGTGGGAGTGAATCATACTCCATTATCTGCAGAAAACACATAGGACTTATGCTTGAATCTATACAAATTAGATAAGGATTCGTCAATAATATACGAGAAGAAAACCAATCAAGATCTCATGTATCAGTGATGTATGTATCACTTTCATGTGTTTGGTTGAAGTTAAATTATTTTTAAAGTGCTAGTGTTTTAAAAGAAACATAATAAACAACACAAATTCCACCAATGAGATGATGGGGATGATAGTGATACATGTATCACTATTACAGGAGATCCTGCCCGGAAGAAAACACATTTGAGCCTTACCTTGAGTAGCTCATCTTGTCCAGAACCTGACAGCACCTGAACTTTTTTTCTTGTCCTTTCTTGCAGAAGAGGCTTCACAACCTAGTACAATGAGGGAGACAGAAAATTAACACTAGGGTGCCAAATATGACTTCTATTCCTTCACATTAGGGATTTGCCTTAAGTGAAATTGAAATTAATTTCAAATTCAGTTTCACCGGATCAAAATCAGTCACATGAGGTAAAGCAAAAACTACTACAACTTCATGGCACTGAGCACCCTCTGTCGACACTTCCATGCTCCTATGAGGTTCTCCCACTTCCGTTCATTACTACTTCAGTGCAACTCTTCAACATAAATTGTTAAAGAGAAAACAGTAAACTAAATCAAAAGGAGAAAATTGCTAAGACCAACCTTCCAACAAGTTGAAAAGATGTATGGAGCATTTACTATGAAATATGTTTCGGTCTTCTCAGGGTAGTTTTGGTCATCGATGGTTGAAATAGCAGTTAACATCTGCAGAAGAATACAAGAGCAAGTCTTACACAAATATAATTGTATGATGTGAAACATTCAAGGTTAAGCGAATAAAACAGAAGATACCTTTATTTGAGAAAGAGCTGATAGTTTTAGACCAGTCATATCTAATATCTTTATACAAGTGCTGATGTGCCGTCCCTGGGCCTTTGTTGCTGAAGGCTACAAAAGAGACATCAGTAAATGCAAGGCTTGTGGAAATTTCAGCACTATCAAGGCACAAATACTCACCAGAACAACACAATCTCGGTACTCGTTGATTTGTATATGTGACTGCACGTAATAATGCACCTGAAAGGTAAAAAATAGAACAAAAAAATCAGTGAGATTGAGGCATGAAGACCTATTCGAAATATCGTTAACTCTATGAATATAAATTTCATTCCTACAGTCAGCATATCCAACACCAGATTAACCAATGCATATTCATAAACTGAGAAATTACAACAAAAAATAAATACAACAAGCATCAGTCATAGACTCATAGACAATAACTTTAAATTGCCAAGGTGAGTGTCACAGGCTCACAGCCAATGTCATATTGAGAAGAATCACTGAAATGATGTTATGGGAATGTATGAATACACTTCTATGATCATGTTTCAAAGTATGGATCACATAAGAGAATAATATTAAAAAAGGTCATTCTCCTTACAGAAGCTTTGTCGTAAGTGCTTAGCCCTACACCGATACCAAACACAGGATGGCCCTGTAAAATAGTATGACACAGTTAGTTAAGAAGGTACGAACAGATTTCAACAGATAGAAGCTTTTTTATTCCCTAGATCTGGCCAATTTGTGTTTTTTCTGGATACTTTACATCAGTTTCTTTTTTTGTTTTTCTTCTTTTTGATAATGCTATTATTGGTCGCGTAGAAGACACAAGATGAAAAGGGAAATGTAATGTTCTTAGTGAAAACCTCTTTTGAGTACCCAGACATTCCTATAAGTTGTGAGTCACGCACTTCTCTATATATCTCAACAGGAAGAATGGGTTTCTGCATAAGAAAGATGCACAAGATTTCCATTATCAGAACATGTATGGTTAACCTAATTAAGCAAAACAAAACTAGTAAATTACAGAATTTGAAATAGTACTTTGATGCAAGATAACATCTGTAATGCAAACTACCGTCATTTAAACTAACAACTAAAAGCATGATGGAATGTATTTGAAACAAAAGGATGTGGCTATGTGAGTGTAAGAAGTTAAGAATGGAATGAAAACTTACCGAAAGAATACAATCTATCTCATTTTGCAATCGCCAGTTCAAACAGTCCAGCAGCTGCAATATTCTTATCAATAATTACCATAAATATTCAAAACTAGACAACTGAATAGAGGATTCTTATAATGGAAACAATGAAAGAAGTAGTCAGAGTAGATGCCACACCATTTTATGAGCGTTTGAGACATTCCATTCTCTTGCTCTGAGGAATCGGGACAAGGTTTCAGCTGGATATCCTTGATGAACATTCTGCACATAAACTGACATGGCTAAGATCATGCCACACAACTTCCACATCATTGCTCTTAAAAATTGATAATCAACTACTAGTACACAATCCGTAATCAAACGGTTGATTGATATCCTAAATGATTGTTATGCTAGAGATATACATTCAGACGTCAACATTATCCTATTCAAACGTCAATCTTAGCCCTCATACTTCATCAGGAAGTTAGCTCAGCCTTGATATTCTATACTGTAGGGTACGCATACTTATCAAATCGATACTAATTGATTAACAATTCTCATTGCAACTAACAATACTGAATAACAGAACCAAACAAAAAAAGGAGTGTTTGTTAAGAAATTGATCAAGTAAACAACCAACAGCGAAGGCGCGAAGCAAGTACAGATTGCAGAAAGAAAGAACCTGAAATGTCTTCTTCAATGGCTCATCAACTGCATTTCAGACAGAAAGAAGAAATCCAATCAACAAATGTATTTACTATTTCGATGTTCACGAATACAATCAACAAAACAAACGGTAAAACAGAAATCCCTAAAATTCAGCGGTATAAGCACGTACTTTGATCCATCAACGATTCAAAATCCCTGATTGCATCATCCGAAACATCCCCCATTTCGCTAATCCTCTCTCAATCGCAGATTCACAATCGCAATCAAGCTCTGATCTTCCTCGTGGAAACAAAAGAGTCTTTCTTTGGTATATTCAAATCAAAATCTTCTTCGGCGGCTTATTTATTGAATCATTGAGCATGCAATGGCTGATGTGGGGAAGGCCTGAATGACAGGGAGACAGGTAGAAGAAGCACCAAAGATGACCAGTAAAGGGTTGGGAAAAAGATTCAAATTTTGAGAGCTTTGCACACACCTCACCACCATTGAAAAGAGACACACATGTATAAAGACGTTCTTGACTGCTACTGTATATGTCAGTTTTTTTTTTTTTGAAGCATATATGTCAGTTTTTTTTTGGTCCGAGTTAAATCGTCTAATTATAAACAGGATACTGAAGAAAAGGGAATATTACAAATATATCCTTAACTTTATATTTGATGCTTTTTCTACCCCTAACTTTCAAGAATTGCGTGGAAGAATGTTTGCTCTCAAAAAATTCTCTATTCATAATTTTTAATCATGTTAACCCCCGTTTGGTTGTAACTCCGGAAACGGAATGGAAACGGAATGGAAACGAATCTAGTCTACATATGTACTTTGTTCATGGAATTATTTCGGTTGGTTTCATGCAAAATGCACTTGCTTCCCCCTACTTTGTTACCCTATAGGGTATTAAAACTAATCAAACCACAAGGAATGATTCCCAACAACTTCATGAACAAGGATGTACATATAGACTAGATTCGTTTTCATTCCGTTTCCGTTTTCGGAGTTTAAACCAAACGGGCCCTAAATGTTTCCTTTATCACATTAAACATTGGTTAATCAATTTAGTTATTTATTAAGAATAATCACGGATTAATTCAATATGGAGTTAAAGTACTCCATTGTGTAGTTCAAACATAATACATTCTCTAAGTAGAATAATTTTAACATTAGAATATTTATTTTTGTGGTGAAAATCAGACTAAAAATTAGATCATTTGAATGAGGCATATGAATGGCTTAAAATAGGTTAAAAGATTCCTTCTTTTTAAGAAGAAATAAATTTGAATTAGTTTAAATTTATCAGATTATCGAAGTTAAAATTTTCGAGCATGTCAAATAGGTAGTTGTACAAATACATTTATTTTGTTATAAGCTTAATAACAATATATATTTATAAAATATTAAATGAATGTTTAGAATGATACTTGATTTTTTTGATGGTATGAAATGATGTAAACAAAAAACGACAGATATATAACTATCGCTACACAGAAGAAGAAAATTGACTCATAAAAATAAAAAAATAAAATCATAATAGCATACATACACCGAGATACGAGAATTATCGAAAAAGATGTGTAATAAGAAGTAAAAAGGATTAATTTGTAGTTGATGAAATGAAGTTAGTATTGGGTAAGGGAGAAAATTTATGTTATTTAAAATTACATTAATTATGGTGTAAAATTCTGGTTTGGTAGCGACCTTTGGTCACAAATCCATTCTTGTGTTATTTGTACTAAGGTAGTTACGTAGGATTTATAGGTGTAGGGTTGTAAGGGATAACTTTATTCCAATAGAGTAGATGTAATGAAAAGATAGGGATTTTGCTTTTGTTAGGTAAGTGTTACTTTTTAAAAAGCTTAGTGTATTGTCTTAAATATGGTAATAAAGTGGAACATCAACTTTCTGTCGGCGTGTATTCAACTTTTTGAGAGTCAATCTTGCTGCTTTACACGTTTTTAGTGCTTTTTTTAATAATAAATTAAAAGGAAAAAAATTCAAAGAAAATTAAGTTACAATTCCAATAGGAATTTCATTTTTCAAAAGGAAACACAAAAGGAATATTGATGTATATAATAAAAGTTTATTTTCATCAAATCTTTCGATTTAGCATGTTTGCAAACACAATATAATTATGTAAAAAATAAATATTCGATGCAATTATATGATCATTTTATAAAAATGAAATTTTGCATGAATATTTTTGTATTGTGCAAATATAAGAACTTATTAGCAATAACTGTCAAAGTGAAATTTAGTTATAATTATGATACGAGTTATTTTGGTTATTTTTAAATAGTTATGTACATACGTGTTATATTTTTATTAATAATTTGAAATTCAATGAAATTTAATAGAAAAAACTATATCAAATAAAATATTATGACAAATGTTTTGCAACAACTATCGCTTTTAATTGTGAATATTATCTTTGTGTGTCATTACACTATAATTTTTATTTTTCACTTTCTAATAATGTATAGCCTTCTAACGTTGCATTGTAACTCATTTACTAAAAAAATTGAGAGGAAAAAAAATGTGATCCTCTCCTCTCAGGCATATTCGCATATTTCCTTGGACCTAAGCATGATAACACCATTAAAGTAATACTCAATAATGTACCTAAGATCTCACCCAGAAAAATAATGTACCTAGGAAATTAAGGTCCGTTCGTTTGATAGGGTGGTTTGGTTATAAACTTTGAAATATAACGAAAGATTTCGGATTAAGGAAAAAAAGAAAGAAAGAGTACGGCCTCTTTTATGTTGTTTTATGTTAACAACCGAAAACGAAATAGGTAACAAAATACTCTTTCGAAAACCATCCGTTTCTCGAACCGTTTATGAGCTAACCAATCGGCCTCTTAGTCTTAGTAAACAACAATACCGTTGTCCAAAACTGACCCGGATCATAAAACTGGACAGGTCTGGATTATATGGTCCAAATCCACATACCAATAAGGTCTAAGATTTTCGATTTTTCGAGTTACAGTCCAAAAAATAGCCCAATTTGGATCATAATATTAGCATATATATGTATACAAGGAACCAAAATAAATTATATATTCAATATACAAAAAAAAAAAAAACTTATTGAACAAAATCAACATTTAACTTATAACTTATGTGCCCAAACCAACAAAATCCTAAATAAAATAAATTAAAACAAGCCAAAATATAACTAGTCCGGACCATTCCAAACCCATCCAGGATTTTGAAACGGTCCACCGGTCCGGACCGTATGCACATGAAGTGCGATAAGACATGGCAATGCTGTAGGCTGTAGCTACTAGCTAGTGAATAAGCAAAAATGGTCTCTGATACGAATGCGTTCTTTCCACCTCATTTGTTCCATACAGAGACCCGAATATCAGATTGTTGCAGTACAATATGAGCTTCAAAACATAAAAATCTAGCATGTAACATACAAGTTCAAGTGTTTAGACTGAATCTTACACCTAAATTTACACAATAACAAACAGAAACTAACAAAAAAAAAACAGAAGTGAGCAAATAATACAGTACTAGAAGAAATCAAATTCCAAATAGTTACCAAAATCGTTCTGACCAGGCGAATCCATGGAAGCTGATGCAGCCTTCTCAGCAGTTGATCTTACCGGGAGAGGAGACGGTATTTCTACTGGCTTGGGAATGTCAGGGGGCGTAGCGCATCGTATCAGTGCCCAATTCACACCTTCAAAGAAAGGATGTTGCTTGATCTCAGTTGCCCCGCGTTTGTATGCTAATCTGTGTTGTGGCTCTTTCACAAGCAGTCCTCTTATTAGATCCCTGGCTGTAAAACTCACAACCGGAGAATCCGGGAAACGTAGAGGCTGACCCACGACATTAAAGAGAGTCGCGCGGTTTCCTGATCCTTTGAAAGGCGTTCTACCAAAAAGAAGCTCGTAAAGGAAAATTCCAAAGGTCCACCAATCTACAGCACTTCCGTGGCCTTCGCCTTTGATGATTTCAGGAGCTAAGTATTCATGGGTGCCGACAAATGACATTGATCTAGCACTTGTTGGCTCGGCCATCAGCTCTGGTAACGGACTCACTTGGTTGCCAATGTCGTTTTTAGCTTTCTTGTCTTTCTTGGACTTGCTTGAAAAGAAGCGAGGTGAAAAACATGTTGTTGGTGCAATACATGACGGCTGGATGCACGCTGGCTGAGCACAAGTTGGTTGGACACAGTAAACAGGCTCCTTTCTTAAGGGCTGAGATTCGTTAGATGATGCTCTGACAAGAGTCGGGCTAACAGTACAGCGGAGGGAAAGATCAAAGTCGGATAGCATGATGTGCCCATCTTCTCTTACGAGAACATTTTCAGGCTTGAGATCACGGTACACTATCCCAAGCATGTGAAGGTACTCTATAGATAAGAGCACCTCTGCTACATAGAATCTGCAAGTTTAAGTAGCAATATACAGATGTTACAATATGAAATTCCCGAAATAATGAGTACAGAAGACATACAGTAATAAATAAAAAAAAACTGCACACATAAAGGTGTAGACAACACAAGAATCGGAACATAAATGATAATTCCTCTAAGGACAGTGAAAATATCAACTTAGAGTGCAGCATCTAATGTGACAGAGTGCAAGCAAAAATGCTGTTCATACCACTGCGTCCTCACATGAAATTCTATTCATGTAGTTAGAGTAAATAAAATAAATGGCTGTCAGCAGGGAGATTTTTAGGCACATATGTGTCAATTGGCAATCATTTCAGTTGACAAGTTGCTCCACAACTATATTAACAGAATGTTCACTGTGATTTCTGAACATGTAAAGTGTTTATCAAGTTAATAACAAATCAAAATTGTTAATGATGTGCTGATGCTTGCACAGGAGAGTAAATAAGATACCAGCAATAAGAAAGGCTACTATATATGTAGAAAATAGTTTAGAAGACAAAAATATAAATAAAGAGGTGTGTAGAGACAAAATTCACAGAGATGTTATGCACTTATGCATGGGACAGTGTTATTATTTGAAGACCAGTAGCAGTAAATCAAGAGCAATAGATCAACATAGGCATGAATGAAACATGTTAAACGGAAACGAGTAAAGCAGACAGACATTACTTTGAAAACAGCGATACAAAAACTTAACATACTTGACTGCTTGTTCAGAAAAATGCTTCCCGGGTTGTCGTTGCCTGAGAGTGTGCAAGTCTCCTCCTGGGCAGAACTCCATCACCAAGCACGAGAATTTATCCGTCTCAAAATGAGTATACAATGTAGGGAGGAATGGATGGTCCAATGACTGCAATATTTCTCTCTCGGTCTGAGCTCTTAGTAACTTCTTCCGACTTGCTAATGATGCTTTGTCCATCACCTTCATAGCAAAGTAACACTTTGTTCCACTCAATTCAGAAAGGTAGACACTTCCGATATCCCCACATCCCAACCTCTTTAACAATCTAAAGTGATTCAAACCAAGCACACCATCTCTTGACCGAACAGCTTGAATGGCTTCCCATCTGATGTCATTCCCTTTATGGGGTTTGCTAATTGTACTACTAAAGCTGCTACAACTACTCTCATCACTGACATCAGTGCTTGTGCTCGCCCTATACAAGCTACTCTTGCTGCTCTCCACAAAATCAGCTCGTTCACTGGTTTTCGCACTTCCGCTGGTTTTGGTAAGACTGCTGTTTCCATCACTAACTTTGGGCGACACAGAATTATCCTTGACACTTAAATAATCAGATGTCTTCTTTTCTTGGTCAAAAGACACATCTACTGAGTCCCCAATTTCATCAACAGAAGAGCTCACAGCTCTAGATGAAGTAGCTGTAATCTGAACAGATTCAGCAAACTGTTCTGATAAACCCAAATTTGTTTTGCTAACTGAAATCTGTGATGATGATGACTTGTTCAAATCTTCTTGTTTTCTCTGTTTCCCCACAAATCCATTTGCACTGGTCTTAGACGCCATTACAAGAAGTGAAAAGGAGCAATACTAATTGACAAAATCAAACAAGTGGTAGGATTTAGCCTCAATCATCAAAGTCCTTTGATTCGTCTCTAACTCTGCCATGAGCATCAGAATGATCCCCTCAATCTGTGCGAAAAAGATAAACACTTCAGTAATAAGATAGACACAGAAAAAAGGCATCACAAATTATTCTTAAAACCAAAATCAAGATCGAAAGGGGTGATAAAGTACAATTTACACACTCCCAAAGTGGGACTAAGAACAAGATAAGAAAGCAGTGCAAAGCAGTCCTAATACACAAAGCATCACAACATGCAACTCAAATAAAATGCTAATCTGACATTCCAATACTAACGGACCTACCTCAAACTGTAAAACCCAACATTCAACATATAAAAGAAAACACCAAATGTGAAAATCAAAGGAAATACGAGAAGAAACTTTGCAGAAAACACCACAAAGTCTAGTGGAGGACCACCAAACAAAAAGAAAAAGCAAATCGGCACTAAAAGTACATTAGCTATGCAGATTACCGCTGAAAAGGGTAGGAACACGGTGAGATGAATGAAACGAGAAGAAAAGAAGAGATCTCATTCCTACACTAAGCAGATCCAAAGAAACCAAATCAAGAAGATTTAAAATGGAGTAAAAGTAAATCCTATAAGGGAAATCCAGTAAAGAAAGAGATTTTACCTTAAAGCAGAGGATCACAAGCTCATGACATTGCTGGTTGTTGAGTAGACAGCTTGAATTGCTACAAAACTGAAGCTTGGAGAGAGAAAAAACGAGGGAGTGAAGAAGGAAAGAAGATGAAGGGTCAAAGAGAAAACAAAAAAGCAAAACAAATTGAGGGGTTTTCCCGTTTCATTCAATTCTCAATTATTCTCTTTGTTTTCTTGTTCCCCGAAACTCAAGGAGCCCCTTGCCTACTGCCTGCCATTTATACATTTTAAAATAAAATCGAAATATTTTCATCAACTAAATATTTTGCATTTTTTTTTATAATATATGTGATGACATGAATGTCAAAAGAACAAAACTTTATATTAAAAAAAATCAATTATAGAATGAATATATGTATAAACATTTATGGTAGTTGTGTTAACACTTGTTAACTTGTAAGAACAAAGTAGAGTCTAGAGGAAGGAGAAAGAGTAGGCAAAGTTTGCAACTCTTCGATGAGGACAAGACAATCCATATGAATCACTGAAACAAATTCCGTTTAGAGGCCCACCAATCAGCATCAAACGGTAATGAAATTGATTTGATTTCGGATAACATCCATACGTATAGGGTAGTTGCGTTAATCATTTATAGCACCATTTATAGCCTAAGATAACGCTATTCTTATTTTTCATTACGCTTTGTTTGGTTTATATGGACAGGAAATCAAATAAGTATCAAAAAAAGAAAAGGAAAATATCTTCCTCATAGACACTTAAGCGTGGGAAGTATTTGGCTCTGAATCTCAATTTGTCGTGTTTGTTGTAAGGGGGAATAATATTCCCGCTATTTTCGCTGAAACAATGATGATAGTTAAGACATTTGGAATTTTAGATTTTTTTCGTACAGCCAAACAGAGCACAGCAAACGTATGGATTGTTTGGTCCTTGTTGCTTGCTTGCAAGATCAAAATAAGAAGCTGAACTAACAATCAACAAATATAAAACATGTACTATTTTGTACATCTGCACTATTTTCTAGCTGGTGCTTGCCAATAAAATATTACAATACTATGCAGCCAAACAAGCCCTAAAGGTATAACCATTCTGAGAACCCTTGAGGCCTTGATTAGCCTTGAAGAATCCTATAAAACATGTACTATAAAACTTGCATTACGCATCCAAAAGAATTCCAAAAATATCACCATTCCACAAACCCCTGATCATTGTTGCCTTGATAATCATATAGGGGAAAGTATAATTATACAACAACTAAGAATCCTACATAAATCTTAGAAATGAAAATGTAGAATGCAGAAAAAAGAGAAAAAGTATGAAAAAAAAATCCAAATTGCAGTTAATAACAGAAGGATGATACAGCTATGGTAGTGTCTAAAGTGACAGTGTTTACCATAAATAGAACTTGCCGATTCAACTGCAAATACACCTCCATTTTGTCCGTGAACAATGTTACAGTCCAACTTCTGCACGATTCGGAACAACAGCCAGACACCATTTTTAACACAGCGACAGCATCAACTTGAGGCTCTAGATTGATGCTTTCAATGTTCAATGTTCAATTTCAATCCGTTGAAACAAACCTCACAGAACTAGAGAAGACAGAAAATCAATGATTCTGCATCTTTTTCTTTACCTCAGTCACCAAATAGATCGTCATCTTTGTCATTGTAGTTCATTTCATCAGTTTGCTTATAATTGGAATTTCCAACAGCTTTCTTATCAGAGCTACCTGGTGGGGAATCTGCATTTACAGCACTACCACCAGAAGGATACGCCCAAGACGAACCCACTTTACCAGGAAGCGAATCACCATACAAGTCATCATAGATTCCACTCTTCGTCGTTTTAACTTTGTTTAACACTTGCTGCAGTTTCTCAGTCACACCTTTCTTGGAGGGATTACCGTTACCTTTATCTTCTTTTGTTGATTGTTCCTTTCCTCGGGGTACCACTGTTACCTGTACAAGCGATTCATATTTACCAACAAGACTCCCTTCCTTGACACCTATAGGACCGGGTTCTGTGTCTACATCAACACCGTCAGAAATCCCGACAACTTGAACTAGCTCACCTCCAACTTGATCTCTAAAGGCTACTCTCATTTTCTTCACCCTTTTAGCTGGTCTCTCGGGTAGCTCTATTCTACTAGAGCTTACCTTGTCACTAGTAGGGTTGGTGACGTCTGACTTGCTCAGGCAATAACGGTTTAAGAGTGTGTTATAGGCAACAACAGCATCCTCATCTGATGGGTCAGGTGGTGGTGGTAAAATGAATTCTTTGGGCATTCGAACGGAAGGGAAAAGGGCTGCATTGTTCTTTCTCAAGACGTACGTTCTTGTTGATGCAGCAAAACGTAATGATTGCCCAACTTCAAGTTCGGTTGGCGTGTCCTTCGTTAATCTCTCGTTTGCAACAAAGGTCCCGTGAGCAGATCCCATATCAATGACAAAAATACTGCAAAGCAGGGCCAAAATTAAAAATAAAGATGCAAACATAAGATTTGTCCGTGTCATAATCTATCGTTAGAGACAAGCAAAACAAGATGCAGCATGAGACAATCATGCTTTCCAACATTAACAGTTATAAGGTATTTTTGGTTTTTTTTCTATAAATAATTAACAAGTTTAACTCCATTTCAATTAAATATTAATAAGCACTTAACCGTGGGATGCAAACTGCATCAGTAGAATATGTTAGCTGGGGTGAACAAGTAAATTCTGACAACCTGTCGAAAAAAGCTTATCGACGAGAGAAATTCCGCAAGCTATTTTAAATGAGATAAAAAAAAATACTGGTATAAGCAACATAATTTTTACCACTTTTTCCAAAGAGATTATGCAGCAAAAAAGGATAAATTTAAGGAGGTAAATTGCAGATGAAAATGTACAGCCCGGTATACTAATTTTCTGTGATATTTAAAGGAGCAAGAAGATGTCAAAAAGGAGAAAAACAAAAGGTATACAATTACTTATTTACAAGAATGAACAAGTTCTAAAAGCTTGGATATAAAGCCGGTGACTTATCCTATGAAATAATGACCAAACACTATTCAAGTGAGATTAAAGAAAAAGGAGCAATCAATATGGATAATGGAGCACTTTAGAAAGAAGGAATGAACCTTTATGTATCATTGACATAGGGACAGTAGTAAAGGTTATCAGTGTTTTCAAGGGCAAATGCACTAAAAAAATTTCTTCTTTTTTGAATGGTAGTTGAGCCTAGGTATGATGCAAGAAAAAGATATTACTCGAAAATCTTATATTAAATTTTGTAGAACACTTGAGGATACTAGCTAGAAATATTCTCAATCACTTTCCTATTTTATCTCTAAACTCCTCGTTCAATCTCTTTATATAAGCCTTCCTCCCTTCTTCAGTTTTTATTTCCTCTTCAAATTATCGGGTAGGCTTGTAATTAATCCACCGAGTCATTACAGTCACATAAAAGAATTTATTGAAGGAATAATCCCAAAATAGAAAACGCTTATGTGTTAGCCCGAGGTTTTCAAATAAAAAGAGCCATCACAAGTTGCAACCATGAGCAGAATGCTACCATCAATATGATAAAGAATGGTAAGAAAAATTACTCCTTGTGTACCCCTAAAAATTATTCCTCAAAAAACAGAAAATGCTACCATCAATACTGTATTCCTTGCGTACCGCTAGCAAATTCCATTGAACCTCACTCAATCCATAGATGATAACAATCCATCTCCTACTACATAAGCACATTTGCATCCACCCTACCCCTAAAAAACCCCTCCACATATGATGAAAATTCCACTTGACATAATTACCAGCAAAGAAAATAAAAAAGGGAGAGAAACTGTCTCATTGTGTTAGAGCCGGTGGAGTAGTGTATGGTAGGTTGAGGGGCTAGGCAACATCCAGGAATTGAAGGGTCTAAGGGAATCCAATTCAGTTATGGGAGGCAAGTGGCAAAATGCTTAGGCCGGTGGAGTGGTGGGTTAGCTTAAGTAATAGAGCTGTGAGGGTTGCTATGGTGACAGTCTAGCTTAGTATATATTACAGGATTGAAGTCCTGAATTTCTAACCAATTTTCAGCCTGTGAATGAGGCTGCCTTTGGGCTCTTAGAGTATTGTCCTCTTTGGGATTTTGAGTTTATCCTTTTAGGATTGCGTTTATAATAACTTTCAATAATAAAATTAGATTTTTTTCGGGAAATTCCTGATTGTGATTGCTTGATCCTCTTTCACTCTACACATTGCTTCACATAAAGTACTCAAACGTTTACTTGGAGCACCTTTAGGTAACACTGAAAACCCAACATTTTTGCAGCTAACAAATAAATCGATGATATAGAAGGAAAGAAAGGGTTCAACAGAAGCCCCAATTTAAATTTTTACTGCAGTCCAACTTAGTATATTTCAGTAAGTTGTGAAGGAAGGGTGAAAAAGAATAAGGGCAAAGATAAAGGGAATAGGTTGAATTTCTTCCTTGTATATTTCAAGTCAGTTTCAAGGGCATCTGAGTTCTGAGCACAGCTCGGGCCCGTGTGAGCTAATACAACCCTCCAATTTTCTGTATTCTTCGGTGATTTCATAAACTGCTATCAAACAAATGAGGAGGGAATTTTTGTGTACTCTTCATTCTGAGTTCAAACAGAAGACATTATAACCCTCAACAAAGGTAAACATTATCTTGCCCTCCCTTTCAACTCTCTACATCACCAACCAAAAATAAAAGAAAGGAATAACTGCCAAAGAACAAGTGACCGACTAAAAACTAAAAAAAGAATATAAATTCAGCAAGAATATAACGTGAATACAAAAGAAAAACTTCAGCATGGGTTCAAGAAGTAACCTTCCATTTTTGTGAGGGATGACGGCAGCATGCTGGCGTGAAACAGATTGATGATCCAACACATAATCGCACGTGTGAAACTGCCTGCCAAAGATGTGTCTGCGCTTTTCCAGACTAATCTGGCCAATCGCATCACCGTCCTTCAAAACATCAAGATAATAGACACCAGGTCGTGGTTCAATCGCCCAATCTGGAGGCTGCCAAGTAGATTGTCCACCTCCAATCTGAGTAATTTGTGTAGCAGCTGATGGACTTGAATCTACTGCAGGTTTTTGTATACCATTGTTTTGTTGTTGATTATGAGAATGCTGGGATGAAGATTGTGCAGCAGAACTGAGACCAGATTGCTGAGAAGTGGTTTTAGAAGATGAATTAACAGACACAGCGAACGGTTCCAAGGATTGAGCTTTCTTGAATCTATCAAGTCCTGCTCTCCCATACATCATACCTTCCCAAAAGCTAGTTTCTCCAGCAAATCAATATGGAGTAATGCTAGATCACAACATAATCCGATAACAAAAACTTGACCCAAGAGTACAGCTCATTATCACTTCAACAAAGAATCTAAGATTTCCATGCTACAAGATACCCGGATAAACGTGCCCTTGCAACTGAAAGTGGGAGGGAGAAAACCTGGAGATGGAATGCCCAAAGAAAGTAAGCCAAACAGTTCTTCTAATGATACCAGGTGAAGTTCAATCTTCAGCCTTGAATGAGCAAAAAAAAACATCCCCTCATTCAAACCCACTCGGAAGTACAGCTAAACAACAGAAATCCAATAAATCTTAGTTTGAAACACCCAAAAAGGGTTGAATCATGAATTGAATCGAAATGCAAAAATAAAAATGTTCATATTAATCTTTTGATTCAGGAGGGGAAATCCAGTAAGAAAACCCTAAAGTTGTGCAGAATCCAAGAAAAAATAGTGTAAACCAATGTATTGGGAGCTGAGAACCAACCTGGAAACACGGAAAACCGCAACGTATGCAAATTGAGGATGAACACTGATATAGGAGTTTGATCGATGGTTTGAGAATCTGAGATTGAGACAGAGAGAGGGGGGTTGGAAACTTGGAAACACGAAGGGGAAATTCCTGGGTGAAAGTTGATATCGCCACTCCTAGCCTCCTAGGGCGTCCACGGTCCGGTCCAACTATTTTTTATTTTCATTCCGGTCCACTTTTTGGATTTTGGGTTCTGACTCGAAGTGTTAAAAAATTTCTAAAATTCTCATGAAAAAAAGTGTAATAATGTATCGAGAGTGCATACAAAATAGTTTAGGAGAATGTTAATGGAAACCTCATATTTAAACTCAATATACAAGTAAATTTAATTTAATTTACTGTCTTAATCATGAAAGATATTAAAACGAAATTGGTGGATAATCCAAATGTACCAAATGAACTTTGTTTGATCGGAAACCTTTTGTAATATTTCCTTAACACTAGATCAAACCTTAAAATGTACATTGTCTTCTCCTAGGTTGTATACTCGTGCATTGAACAGTCAACATGTACTCTTTTACATTAAGATTGAAGAATGAAATTAGAGTCATAGAATTGTAGAAGATTTAGATTACAATTAAACATCATTCAAACAATTTCGAAGAGGGTGAACCGTTGGAACCATTTGAATCCCTCTAGGTGAACCTTACGACCAACTTGCTCAAAAGGGAGAAATGAAATAGTGAGGCTTAATAAATTTCAATTTTCATTCCAAATATGCGACTGAACCAGCCGTCTTATTTCATCGACTAAACTTTCCATGGTTGTAAAATAAACATCAAATAAACTACTATGAATCTCATAAAGAAGTTGAAGGAATCAATTCAATTAGTCAAGATGACAAGTGTATATAGTTTGTACAACGGTAGTGTTGTTCCTGTTCTATCTTCAGGGGACAATATTTGTATTGTTTCAACATACACATATCTAATGAGTAATGCCTCATCTTGTGTTTCAGATCCAAGAAAAAATATAATCCCCAAGCAAGCAGTTTGAGCGATGTGAAACGTGCAAAGGAAAAGGGCAAGGCTTCAACGTACCAAAAAGCCCTTATCCACGTTGTTTCCTTTCTTATCCCGGTTCAATACTGCTCGAGAAAGCACGCGAAAGAATCGACATGATTAATGGATCTGATTTATCTTTCATTTGCAAGCTCTTTCTCAATTCCAGTAAACATCATCCTCATACGCTCTTGGAGACTCGAAGCTATGTTCTTAGAAATCCGTTTCTGATGTCGTGTGGTCTTCAACCACGCTACACCGAATGATATCCTAACGTAGCATCTGTTTGGTTTCGAGGGTATACCTTCAATCTGATATCTCAGATGAAGCTGCAAACAAAACCAGGCAGGCTCATTTATGTGTATAAGATGAAAGACATCAAAGTTATAGAAGTGAGTAAATGTGTTTCAGTTGAAGATGCATACGTTAAAATGCTCGCTGAAAGGAATCCCGTGGAGTGTCATGACCTCCTCAATTAACCAGCCATTTTTTTCAGGAAGGGATGATCTCTGTTGGGTGCTTGTCACCTCTCCTCTGTAACTGGATACACGTTTATCAAATTTGTAGCAAATTTGTCGTTGGTGCATATCATTCATCATTTCCCAGGGCGAACAAGAATAATTAAGGCAGCCTACTTTCTCCATACACCTTCGTTCAACGTCACCTCCGTTGTATAGCTCCATGAGGGAGTTGACCTGAAGTAGACAGGAAAAATAAACAACTCTCAGAAAACATCAGCATTGGAATATGCCATGGAGAAAAATAAACAGCAATCATTTCAAGATGCTCTCAAGGTAATCATATGATATGTTTCACCCAGAACATTTACCATTGCAATGAAAGGAGATGAGTTTTATGTCATATGAGGGAAAACTATAAGAAACTTCATAAACAAGTATTTAATGAGAACATCATTGCCTGTGCCTCTGTACCAAAAAAAAAAATAAACAAACCGCCTTCATTTTTATGTAGCATAAACAAAGACTTTGCTAGAGATACACTTCCATTAAAAATCTGAGTATTACAATTAAAGAGGGATGACAGATTAGTACCTCCAATTTTCTCAATTAGAAATACCATTACATCACACACATATGGCCCATGAAAAAAGACAAGAACAGCTCATGGACAAGTACTAATGCACCGAACACAACAATTGGCCAATTAGCCTTATGTAACACGATATGCAAATATCCATAGATCACACAGACATAGGGGTGGAGGGAGGGACAGAGAGAGAGAGAGCTTACCGGAACAGCAAGGGCAGATGAATAAACCTCTGACATGTTAACATCCTCAAAGCCCACAATTGATCCACTCTCCTCAGATTCGAGTGTTTTAGTCTCAGATTCTTCTTCAACAATCCGTACCTTCTGCTCAGGACTCAAAGCTCGTGCCTTCCATAGAGCCATAATAGTTCTGTGTGTCAATATCCACAAACACTTATGAGCATTGTCGTTTTTTCAGCAATCTGCTTGTTGTTTGATTGATTCCTAGTTGCTAGAAATTGGAAATGAAGCAAGAATTGAGTTGAGATGATTGTAAAAAGGTACCTGTGTGCAACAGAGAAGGATACAAAAGACTGGAAATGAAACTTAAGCCTGCCTTCTTCATCCTGTGTCTTAGCACCATGCTTTGCATCTTTGCCTCTTCCTTTCCGAAGGGTTATCACGATGATTGGACTACCCATTGATGATAGATTGGGCGAAGTTACCTGAATTTCTTCAATGTCCTCCCAAAGGAAATAGAATGTTGTCTTACGTCCAAATAGATTTGCATGGAAACCTATTATTCTTGCAGACAAAAAGAGTCGTCCCTGTTTATAACATCAAATATACAAAAGCCAAGTTTAGAAACGAATTCATCGCATAACTGACTGGAAGAACAAGAGCTCTCTTGGCTAATTTGAGCACGATATGGATCATTATTTAGATTTCTATCAACATATTGTTGCCAGGCCTGCATGTCTGATTTGTCCAAATTTATTTGGAAGTGAAAGAACACTACCTGCATAGGCCCCTTGCGTTTCAAGTGACACGTGAAATCATTGATGAGAAACTCTTCCGGTGGAAGTCCGAAAACCTTCTGAAATGTGGAATTTGTTTGAGGTGACCGCAAGTTTATCTATGACCATTGAGCACAAACAACAATAATAAGCAGGTAAATTATAGTACAATTATAAAATAATAACAAGCAACGCCAAGATCCGAACTCAATTGTTAGTATAGCAAGGATTACCTTCTTCCCAACCTCCTTCTCCATCTTAGCAAGATACTCTGTTACAACATTGCCACCCCGATTGTCATCCAAAAATATTCTTATATGCAACTTCGATTGAACTGCTTGGGCAAGCTTTCCTTGTAGAGGAATCCAGACATCGCTAAGATCTGCTATATTAGTTTTCAGAAAATTGATTTCAGTGTGCCCCAGGGAGGTTGCATCGTCAAAAGGTCCATCAAAATCAAAAACTTCAATATCCAGCGTGGATGGAGGCTCATCCATTGCGTCAAACTCAAATATTTCTGCAGAATCAATCCCGGGCAACCAGTAAATGATCAGACCCAGATTCATATGCACTGTGAAAACTCAAGAAGACGTCAAACAAAGAAGCAATGTTCACCATTCCATTGAGGATCTAATTTCTGAAATTTGATGGAGCTGGTTCTTGTTTTTCCGTTGCAAGTGAATACTACGTATGGATCAGAAAACCCACTAGCATCAACAGCAGCTAAGTTGCTTCCTTCAATCAAGGCAATAGTAAGCAACCACCCATCCCCCTTTGCCTTGACACCATGATCACTGCCTGTATGACAAGATAAGTTTGAAGGTCGAGTAACAAAACTGACAATACGTATTACCTCTTTGGATAATAGAGTGGAGAAAAGAAACATATATTACCTCTCTGGATCCTGGCCTGCATGAATCGTGCTACCATATCTAGCACTCGCTGAACTTGAAGAACAAGCACACTGCACACAATCACTTCGCCAACAGAATCTGGTAAGTCTAGACCGACAAACTCAAGTCCTTGAGTAGCCGAAGGTGCAGTCAACCAAACATGAAGAAAAACATACAATCCTATGATAACGGTTGTTACTACAGTGAAGTTAGCAAAATATTGAACACCTAATTTCCAGTCTGATTGTGGTTCTGCCTGCAAGGAAGCCAAAGCCTGCTCCTTAGTGGAGGTATTATCTTTAATGTCAACAGGCTTAACTTTTTCAGACAAACAATTTGCATACTGATCAAAGCTGTCCTTAAGACCCTGCTTAGCTCCATTCTCAACCATTCCTTTCATCATACTCATAATACTCTGCACAAAGTTCACTCGCCATGAAATAACTAAATGAGAAGATTGTTCTCCAGAAGGGAGTTCAGGACCCAAGCTAATACAATACAACAACTCCACCCTGAATGTGCTTCCATACGGTACATCAGGAGTATAAACACTGGATATAACAACAAAGGTTTTGCTATCGGCTTTCAAGTATGTCTGTTCCTCGGTAGCTTTAACAGCCTTAATCAATTTTGTTGCAGGATTAACATAGGTAACAACTCTTTTCAAGGTGCTACCATCATTTTCAAACTTCCACGGTCCAGACTGTAGCTCCGTCTTTCCTTGAACATCTGATACCTCACTGATGAACCTTGAATCAGGTGAAAACAGTAAAGCGTTCAACTCCAGAGACGAAATCAAATAAAACTTATCAATAAGGACTCCTCCAGATAAATTGCTTGGAACTTCAACCTCCTGACTTCTTGATTCCATCAACCGCATTAGTTCATCAAAATTACCAGAAGATAACTGTTCCCCGGAATTGCTTTTACCAACATCAGGTTTAGCTGCCTCAGGTGGAGGAGACGATGACCTCGAGGTGGTGGTGCTCGAAGTTGCCAAAGATGATTCAAACTTTTCATCAGCAGAAGACTTCACAACACCTGGCAAATCTGAGGAACCATTCTGAGAAAGAAATATGTTGAGGCATATTTCACCTATATTAGAAGAAGCAAAAAACAACTTTCAGATATAGCACACAGCTAATATGAGAGTCAAAGCAAATGTAGGGCTTCTTTATAGATAGTAGCTAATTAGTTATGATTTATGAATGCTTACGCGATATAAATAGACACTAGTTTTTTTCTATTTTTCATATTCCTATGGTGAGATGGTCCATATACAACCCATAATGCCGATATTAAAAAGTACAGCATTTTCTTTATGAGGTAACCACAGTTAAACTAAAGCAATTAGGAATGATGAGCACTTCAACAAAGAGTAGACAAATCTTAAGTACTCAGCTGAAAATGGAGATAAATTGATAAACGATGATGAGAGAAGAAAAATACCACAATCCTTGTTCTTTGACTTCTTGCTTTTAGGTTGCAAAGAGTACCAAGCAGTACCAAGGGACTTATCATCAGCATCAAAAATCCGAGAGATAGGAACTTTCACCTGACCAATAAAATCATCACTGAAATACTTATCCTCATCCATGACAGAAACCACAAGTTCATCACTAAGATCATCAACTCGAAAACTAAATTCATCACCCCAATAGGGACTCAAACACTTCTTAACAGCCTTCGTCCTAAACTTATTCTTCCCCAGCTGTAACCTCACATACGGATCACTCAATCCATTGAGATCCATTGCTGGCAAATTCCTAGCTTCGATTACTTTCACAACTAATTTCATTCTCCAACTTCATACACACAACCTACAACAATGAGTATTTACACAATCCAAAGGGGATCGATCGGGTACGATGATGATATAGGTAGCGGAAAAACCCTAGATGAAGAATGTGGATGAAGAAATTGATAGCGTAAACAAAGGAGGTAGTGGAATCAGGACTAATGGAAGAGTAAACGTTGAATGAGGAAAGCGGTGAGACTTTTCTTTGCTCAACTTTCTCACCATGACGCTGCTTCCTGCTGCTTGTATCGCCATATTTGTATAATTTTTATTTTTTTTATTTTGAATATTTTGCATTTCAATTGGATTGAAGTAGTAGAGAATAAGAGATGAGAGGGATGATTAGTCAAACTTGAGATGTTGACTTTCCATTTTTATTATTTTACTTTTATCTATGAAGCAAACGGATGGGGTTTATTAGATTTAAAAAACGACGGCCATCGGGAAGAAAGTTTTGAGGAAACGCGTCTTTTCGGCTTAAAAGTTAACACGTAAGTGAAGTCGTAATATCATTCATTAAGAAATAATTTTACGTGCCAAAAAACGTTACCTAAACTATTTTAAGTAAATCATTAATAGCCGTCACTAATTTGGTCAGATGTATAAAGTAACAATAAAAATATGTCATGTTAAAATGTCAAATACATCTTATTTTCATGTATAAATTTTAGTTTTTAATGATTAATTATATTTTCAGTGCAACAAATAAGATAGAATTATATTTACTAGGGCACTAATTATATTAAAGGATGGGGTTTTACCCTTTAATTGTTCTCGTTACATTGTAAAATTTGGTTGGGCATGATTTGATCTAGTTATAATATTGTTCTTTTCAAAAAAACAAGTAATAACGTTCATATTCTTTTGTTTTTAATAATTTTAATACTAAGTAATGTGTTAAATGGATTGATACAAGTAGATATATATTTTAAATATGTGAGACGTTTAAAATATTAAACGGCATGTAATAACATAACAATTGCAAGGTAGAATAACTTGATAAATAGATTGAATGTTACGTGAATGGGAGTTAACTCCTCTATAATAAAAAGAGAAACGAAAGTATAAGATAATACGACAAAAGTCGGATAAAGAAAGTATAAACGAAATATAGACGTGAAACCGTAGCGAAGCAACATACAAGTTAGATTGTGCAACCAAGGTAAAATTTAAGAAGTTTTTGGACAATGCTCTCGTCTTATAAGTTTTCGGTCATTTAGACATTCATTGTACTTAAGAAATTCAAAAGGACAAAATGTAAGTTACAACTAACAAGAGGATAACAATTCGCCTTTTAATTTCACATGATAATAATATCAAAGGAATTTAATTTGTCACAATTTATTTGCAAAATGTTTCAAGGAGGATCTTCTACTTCTAAATGTCGGTAAGCCTTCACACCGAAATCATTATCGAGCCTCTTCATTGGTTTGGTTTTTGCACTCAATTATTCAATGATTTCTCATATGACTCATATGTGTTCATGTTTTGAATTTTTATATTTAAAAAAGCACAAAAAATGGAGAACAAACACAAAGAACTTCTATAGAATGAAATCAAAAGGATTAAAAAAGGAAGGGAAAAAACATCAATACAAGACAATAACAAAACAAAAAGGTTAATACATACTCACATGAAATCAACCCAAATATCGGGTTAGACATCGAACGCCCTCAGTCCTTCTTGAAATATGAGACTCGGGCCTGAAGCCATCTTCAATTCTTTTTTATCATCATTGTCCAAATTTTTAATTCTGTGTTTTCATGCAAAGGGTGAGGTTTTTTTTTTTCTTGATTGGATCAAAACACATGAGTTTAAAAGGGGTTTTATGCATATATTAGGGCTTTTGGGACTTGAAGGTGAAATCGAGATAAACATATCAAGATATATAGTTATCAGGCTTCATCGTGCTAAAACAAATATTTGATTGAAAGATGATGTTTGAAAAACAAAGAGAATAGGGAAGAATTTTAAGATTCGGTGATTGATATATGGTTTTAAATTTGGAGTGTTTCATGGGTGCGTGGTCAACCCATACATTGTGCCAACTATACAAGTATTTTTAATTTACAACTAATTGTATTAATAAAAGAAATAAATATAACTTATCAATGTAGTAAAGACTATAAATGATTTTTAAATTATATGATATAATTATATTAATCATAATAAATATATTTTTATAGATAACATTAATAATATTTAAAGTTAACAAAAGACTGGAAATAGAAAAAGGAAAACCCTATCTCCTCCAAAAAAAACGCGCCATATATGCCGCCTGCATCTTCTTTCTCAAATCCGAAAAAATATAAGCCCCAAAAAATCCAAACTTCTATTCCGCCTCAAATATGTCCCTCTTATGGCTTTCTTGGCTATATAAAATTCTCAGATTCTAAATCTCTCGATCCTAGCCGATTATTGTAGGAAACAAAGTTTCCTTTTGTTGGATTTGGAAGGAAAAAATCAATGATGTCGATGCAAATATATCTCACAAAGCACATAGCCAAAATAGAGGCAATGTAAAGAAAAGCAGAAGATCTAATCACTCATTATGGATAACGGGAATAGGCACAAGCATCGCAAGGTGCCACGGGCGGCTGGGAGGAGCGATGATGTTTAGTTCCAAGGCTACCAAATTGGTTAGAAGTGCTTCTCGTGGTTTTACTCTCGACCTAGAACTGAAATGGTTCCATGTCGAACACGACCCACGTTTCGACTTGGGTGTTGCAAAATCCACTTGGACTTGTCCGATTATGTTTCCGGCACTCTGGCAGAGAACAAAAATGCTAAATGAAATCTCCATATCCAGAATCCTAGAAATGTGTTATTTTATCTAGTTGAATTGTCTTCTTCTTGAACTGATCTTATGTGACTTCTATGAAGGCTATGGCTTATGTTTTTTTTGGATGAAATGAGTAAGAGGAACTCTTGTGTATAGTTGAACATCATTAAGGTTTTTTAGTTTATTAGGTAACAAACTAGGTCTCTCTTAATTATTTATAAAGATGGAGGAAATGGGTAAGTAGGCCCTTTTCATAAACTTGTGTAGTTATGAGGCCCATAATTAACTTGGTAACAAAGTAGACCCCTATTTTTTATTTATAAAGATTAATTAGAAGAGCTACATGGTAATTTCAAATTTTATAAGCTCAAGCCCAATTCAAATTTAATAAGCTTAGGCTCAATTCGTAATTACACAAAGCCCAACAAAAATATAAATTTCGTAACTATACAAAGCCCCGCAAAAATATAAATTTCGTAAGTAAACAAAGCCCGGCAAAAATATAAATTTCGTAAGTACACAAAGCCCGGCAAAAATATAAATTTCGTAATTACACAAAGCCCGGAAAAAATATAAATTTCGTAATTACACAAAGCTGAAAAAAATATAAATTTCGTAATTACACAAAGCCGGCAAAAATATAAATTTCGTAGTTAGTGGGTTTCGAACTAGGGATGACAGACCATCCCTCCCACCCTTTAACCAGGTAGACTAATTAAACTTGGTAATCTATTGTTATTTTTTTTAAAGTTATACTTAATGTCTACTTACACAACCTATTGTTACACAAACATAACGTTTGATTTTACAAAAAATTGTGATAACCCATGACCTTTCTCGAATTACACAAGTCGTCTCGATTTACACAAAAATCTATATACTTACACAAACAGTCGATTTTATCTACACAAGCCGATCTAATCCATATCATTTTTATTTCACAAGCTCTATCGATTTTATTTACACAAGTCCTAACGATTTTATGCACACAAGCCCTATCGACTTTATGTTCACAAGCCCTAACGACTTTATCTACAAGCCCTATCAATTTTAATTACACAAGCCAATCGAATTACACAAGGAACGTCGAATTGCGTTTGTACACAAGCCCTCGAGTTTGTACACAAGCTCTATCGAGTTTTTACACAAGACAAGCCTCGATTTACACAATATTTACACAAGCATTAATTTACACAAGAATTGTGTAACTCGACCTTGTGTAATTACGAATTTTATATTTTCGTTGGACTTTGTGTAATTATGAAATTTATATTTTTGCTGGGCTTTGTGTAATTACGAATTGGGTTTGGGCTTTGTGTAACTTAAATTGGGCTTATGAAATTTGAAATTACCAATAAGCCCTTTACTTAATCTTTAAATTTTAATTGTAAAAATCCAAGGGCCTACTTTGTTTTTGGTTTTCCTAAAGAGCTCTATTGCCCCATTTTTCTCTATTAAGATTAATTGAAAGGGTTAACTGGTAATTTCAACTTACTCAAGCCCAAGCTCGATCTATTTAGTAAAACCTAGGCGCAATCTATTTAATAAAACCCAAGCTCAATCAGGCCCACTCGAGTTACACAAACTCAAGCCCAACCTACACAAGGTTCGTCGAAAATACATATCTTGTAGTTGCCGGGTTTCAAACCTTGGATGACAGACATACCCTTATACCAGCTAGACTAATTGAACTTGGTAATCTATTGTTATTTTTATTTTTTTAAAGTTATAGTTATTGTTTACTTATACAAGGTTCGTGCTACACAAACGTAACGTTCGATTTACACAATGTTAAATACACAATGTTAATACCCAATTTCAATAGAACAATGTTAAATTCTACAATCAACAAAATCGGCCATTTCCCAATTACACAAGCCCAAAAAATCCGTTGTTTACACAAGTCGAGCTACACAAGCCAATGCGGAAAGGGAAATCTACCTAAATACATGGCTAAACTAGGTCGATAAATCATGTTATCAAGCATGTCAATGATCGGCTCGTTCGGGTAAAGCTCGACTCGTTCGGCTAAAATAACACTATATGAGCATTAATTTAGGCGAGCTATTCCGGCTCGGCTCGGGCTCGACTCGTGTATAAACGAGACGAGCTTGAGCAAACCACTGCTCGGCTCATATAAAACCCCTAGCTACACAAGCCTAGGACTAATTAAAAAAATTAAGAGGAATTTCGTTTGGTGCCCTCGAGGTTTTGGCTTTTCTGCTTGGTACCCACTAAGTTTTAAAATTCTGGTTGGTGGCCTTAGGATTTGCCCCTTTTCGGTATGTGCCCAATCTTATTAAAAACATTAATTTTTTAACTCTTCCATTAGTTTTATCTTTTAAAAAAACATAAAACTTAAAATTAAAAGAGGAGAAGATAAATTGAGGAACAAAAGACGATCTCCATCAACTTCACTCTTCTCCTTCGTGATTAGTCATCTCCGTTGACATCTCTTCTACTCAATCGTCGACATCGCTTTGGAGTTGATTTCTTCGAATCGAAACCAGGTAACTAGCTTCTCATTGAAACGAAATTAGGGTTTGGTTTCGGGCTGGAGAATTATTTGATCTCCTTTAAAATTAGGGCTTGTTTTTTGATTTGGTTTATGGATTTGGAAGGAAATCAGTAAAATGAGGGTTTATTGATAAAATACACATTCTACTTCTCTATGGATCATTAGTGTTTTCTATTTGATTTATGGCTTTGGAAAGTAAAATCAGTAAAATGAGTACTTCTCTTTGGACGAAACTAGGTAACAAGCAATTATTTTCTACTCTTATATTGAAATACACATTCTAATGCTTTATGAATTATTAGTGTTTATATCGACGAAGTGTTTTGCTTTGTATGATTTACTTAAACAACTTTTTTTCAGGATCAAAGTGTAACATGAAGAAAGAAATTAAAAGATTGATATTTGTTTATGAATTTATACATAAAAAAAAAGATTGAAATTTTCATGATTGATTATCAAAGTGAAACAAGGATTGTTGCTAAAACTTTTAAATAGACAGAGACTTTGGCTTTGAATAGACAGAGAACCCAAATCTCCAAAAGTTTGGCTTTAAATAGATAAAGAACTTATTTTTTTAGTTTGACTTTGTATAATAACCAATTTTTTTAAAATAATTTTTCTTGTTATTTAAAATTTTTAATTAATTAAATTTATACCGAGAACCCAGATCGAATACGAAGAAATAAATCAAACTAATTTAAACCAGATCGAATAAGTTAAACTAAACCAAAACCACAAACCAAACCAAACCCATGAAGTTGGACTTAGTCCTGAACCGGGCGGGCTTTGACAGGCCAGTGACCAATTAACATATCCTTTTTGCTACATGGGCCAAAGTTTGTATCCTTTCTACTTGGGCTAGCACGCTAGGAGACAAGGAGACTCAGTCAGTCACTCTTCCTTACCTCGGCCTAGTAAGCTTGTCTTTGGCTTGTACAGTGTCGGCTTCCTCCTCCCTTCCCTCCAAAGCCCACGATGTCAAATGTCCCGCTTCATTTGAAACCCAAAAGAAGGTCAGTTATCCCACCATTCCTCTTCCTCCCTCCTTCACCGAGTAACAAGCGCCATCACTACAACAGACAGGCGATTTCGACTGGCCATCAATGCATCAAACGGCCAGAGAATTGAAGACTAGGGACTGAGACGTGGGATCCTACGAGACCTCTCGGAAGTCACTTCACCCTCTTCCCTTCCCCACCTTTCCCCTTCCTCACAAGTAACAGCTCAAGCTCTTCCCTCTCCCTTCCCCTGCGTGTCGACCTCGTTGGAACCGGTTACCATCCCCTCCTCAACTTGGACTCGACAAGACTACCGTCTTCCCTCTCAACCCCGACTTGCCATTCAGTACGACCCTCCTCCGTGGAGACATCATCTCCGGACCCTGATACCTCTGCTGCACGACGCCGGCAATCGGTGTTCTGCGGCCACCATCTCCGACCGCCCTATCCTTAAGCTTCCCTGTGCACCTCGCCACTAGCCTTGACACTCTTCCCGACGAGCTTCAACTGACGGCCTTCACCTCCCTCCCAATCGCTAGTGAGCGACCACCATCGTCGATGTAGGTAGGAAACCTCCCCTAGCCCCTGAAGTTGAACCCATGAAATAACAGATAGTGAAGAAGAGAGTGGAAAATTCTGCAGGTGACAGGAATCGATCTTAGGACCTTCTAGTGAGGAGTAAGACACTTGACAAATTTGAGCCTCCGACGGGTTTTGAACCCCAAACCTCTGGACTAATAAAAAGGGTTGTCTGTGTGTCGTTTGTATTTCATGAGGGTCGAACCAGCGACCATCTATACCAATAAATGCCACCATGCACGTCTCCTTGCACTCCCCAAGCATCGAACCGGAGAATTGTTGCTATTGCTTGTAAAACTTGAAACGTGCCACCCCCACAACTCGAACTAGAGAGTTGTGCATCTCCGACCTCACCCACCGGAACCACTTGGTGTCCTTCAGGCTTCAGCCTTGCAACTAGCTGAACCGGTTAGATCTGAACCCGATCCTTTTCCGTTAAACAAATTTCTGTTTTAATTAAAAAATTTTGAACTACAATTATTATTTATATTGTTGTGATACATAGTAAATTAAATTAAGAGATAGGTTAAATTTCTAAAGAGAGGCACAAGTTTATTATAACGTGTCGTAGATTTCTGTCCGGGCCGAGGGTGCCAGAAAATTTCCCCGCGACCAGTCCAGTAGCGTATACGAGAAGAGGCATTAACACCAGACCTACTAGTGAAAGGGGACGGGGGCAAGAGTTGAGAGACTCTTGTGCTACCTTGAAAAGTTGGAAAGTAGAATGACCAATTTCACCAAAGAAAAGATAATAAACCGGGACATTGTGTGTTGCACACTAATTGATTTACATTACTTCCTTATATGTGTCTGTGATTTAGTGACCTTAGTATTATAATTGTAGGTAATTAACGGTCTTTACCTTGTTGTTAGGTTTTTGCAGGATAGATCTCTACTGAGAAATCGGGAGTGGAGTGGCCAACTGGGTTTCCGTACTAGGAGTATGGGTGTTGGGTTTACCTAATTATGTTTCTTTTATTGATTTTTACATTAGAGTTTATTTAGTTCACAGTTGGATGATGTACGGGTCCAGAGTCTGTTGAGTTTAAATATGTTTTTTTTAAAATATTTGTATTTAAAATATTTGTGCATTGTTGGAAGATCTGACGTTATTGACGTCAACCTAAGGCCGGGACCCATTGTGAGGTCCTAATCAGTAACGCTCCGGATTCCCAAAATTCGGGGTGTTACACTTTGACTCTTATAACTTGTCTACACACTATTGTATGAATGTTGATTCTGTGATGATACGGGGTTAGCCGTGAGGTTTCCCGGTCTTTAAACACCAAGACTCGATAGAATAAGATTTGGGGAAAACGTGGATATTGATAGAAAATGGATGAATGATCCAATGATATGAATTGATCGGTAGCTAGATAGATCTAGTCAGATTGCTTGAAGCAACTAAGAGCACACTAGGGAAACTAAGGCCCTAACACATAACTCAGAATGATTGAAAAAATCTTCCCACTGTAATCCCACACAGAAGGGAAGACGATTGTCCCCAAAGCATGAGAAGTCGCCTGAAGTCATTTGAGAGCACCAACTTGTCAATCCAAGTGGCACAACTCAAAACAGTCCAAGTTGTTTGACGAACGAGAATCCACTATCTCTCTTTGAATAAGAATCTACCTATTCGACTATTTTCTTCCTAGAAAGACAACTGATTCCACAAGCCACTCGATTCCACGAGCCAATGAATAATAGCTTGAATAGGAGTCCACCTATTCCTCTTCGTTTGAAGACACGTACTCAATTCCACGAGCTACTCGATTCTACGAAGAATGACCAAAGAACGTTTCTTATTAAAGTCTGAGGTGAGGTAAAACATCCAGGGAGACGTCCTCTAGGGTTTACAAAAGATAAGATCTAATCTATGGGCCAAATCTAATCCAAAGCCCGGACAAAATAAAAGATAAGATCAAATCTCAAAAAAATATGATCAAATCTAGGGTTGGAAAATCTAACCTAAAAGCTCAAAATTAACAAAGCAATTAAAAAGCTAGCCCATAAATAATAAAAGATGTCCAATTATGGGCTGAAAGAATAGAGATAATTAAGGTCTTATACAACAATAAAATAGGCTCAACTAGATAGGGAAAAAACTTCCAAAGCAGTCTTCTTATGCAAGCCATTCGAGCTAGGTCATGAGATGCTTCTGCATCACCCTCCCTTTCTTGAAAAGGATTCGTCCACGAATTCTTGACGTCCATCCAAGGTGACATCCATGTATGTATAACATCCTTTATAATCATGCAGCTCTTTCGTTCTTGATCTTGAATCCATCTCCTGAATCTATGCATATATCTCCTTCTAGATCTCCACATGATTGTATGCTTACTTGGTCTCTTCTTCCGGGGTCTTTCTTGAAAAGGATTGTGAATAAATTCTCTTTTCTTGAACCGAACCGAGTTCGGGTCTTGGTTCACTGGACCGGTATGGAGGAGTGGGTTCAGGAGTGAACCGGGTTAGGTTTAGGGTTTTGGGAGGTTGAAGGGCTAAAAGTGTAAAAAGGCAAAATTTTCAGATTTTTGTTGGTGGCAAGATGGGCAGCTGGTGAACTACGTTTTAGATCTGGCCGGTGTGGGTGGCGGAATGGTATGGGGCCGGTGGTGTTGGAACCGCATGGAAGTCCCGTTCAGTTTGGTGGTGGTCCAACACAGTGGGTCTTGGTGTCCGGCGTGTAGGGCGGCGGGAGTAGGCAAAGGTACATGTTGTACGACTGGTGGTTATAGGAGGGTTTTCGGGGGTTGTGGGTGGCGGTTGGAGATGATTCCGGTGGGATTGGCTCCGGGAGAGAGAGGAGAACAAGCACCGGGCGGTCTAGTGGCTTGGGTGGTCCGGTGGCAGTGTGGGTGGCTCTGGCAACCGAAAAAGTTTTTCGGTGATGTGTGCGAAACTCTGTTTTTTTCTTATATTTTTTTTGAATATGATGACGATGTGAAGGTGATGTCAATATGAGGTGTTGATCAACTCAGCTTGATACCAATTTGATACGGGGTTAGCCGTGAGGTTGCCCGATCTTTCAACACCAAGACTCGATAGAATAAGATGTGGAGGGAAAACGTGAATATGGATAGAAAATGGATGAATGATCCGATGATATGGATGGATCGGTAGCTGGATAGATCTGGTCATATTGCTTGAAGCAACTAAGAGCACACTAGGGAAACTAAGACCCTAACACACAACTCATAATGATTGAAGAAACATTCCCGCTATAATCCCACATAGAGGGGAAGACGATTGTCCCCAAAGCACAAGAAGTCAGAAGTCGCTTGAAGTTGATTGAGAGCACCAACTTAACAATCCAAGTGACACAGCTCAAAACAATCCAAGTTGTTTGGCGAACGAGAATACACTCGCTATCTTTGAATAGGAATCCACCTATTCGACTCTTTCCTTGCCAGAAAGACACTCGATTCCACAAGCCACTCGATTCCACGAGCAAATGAATAATAGCTTGAATATGATTCCACCTATTCCTCTTCTTCTGAAGAGACTCGATTCCACGAGCCACTCGATTCTACAAGCAAGAATGACCAAAGAACGTGTCTTATTAAAGTCTGAGGTGAGGTAAAGTGTTCAGCCATCTATGCCTTATATAGACATGGAGACATTCTCTAGGGTTTACAAAAGATAAGATCTAATCTATGGGGCAAATCTAATCTAGAGCCCGGACAAAATAAAAGATGATCAAATCTTAAAAAGATATGATCAAATACAGGGTTGGGAAGTCTAACCTAAAAGCCCAAAACAAAGCAATTAAAAAGCTATCCCGTAAATAATAAAAGATGTCCAATTATGAGCTGAAATAATAGAGATAATTAAGGTCTTATTTAACAATAAAGTAGGTCCAACTAGATAGGGGAAAAAACGTCCAAAGCAGTCTTCTTATGCAAGCCATTCGAGTTAGGTCTTAAGATGCTCTTGCATCACGTGAATGTTGCAATTATGGAAGAGTTGCATCACACTATGATTAACTATAATTAATTGTAATATGTATAATGTTGTCTACTTTTTTTGTAATGTAAGTATTATAATGGATTCAACTACTTCATCTTCAACATTAAGAACGGCGAACAACATTTTGTAAATGTCAACCACCAAAAAGAACTTCGGTTAGGATTTCTAGGTCCGAAAGAAATCCGGGTAGGCCGTACTACAAATGTGACATTTGTAAGTTTTTCAAATGGGCGGATGCGTCAAATACAAGTTTTGTTCGAGGCGAGCATAAGAACGGAAACAAAATTGAAAATATGGTTCACCGTCGACTTCCGGTGATGAGCTTGAAGATTTGAAGAATCAAGTGAGGAAATTAAAAACACTTGGTCGGGGCTTGGCCTCACGAGATGGTGTAGACGAACTCAATAGTTATATAAATAACTTCATAACATACGTTCAAGGTGGCTTTAAAGTTGCTCTCGTATTGTACTTGATATTATTAGTTATTGTGCTAAAAGTTTGAATAGCACGTTAGATAAGTTATGTTGTGGCATTTGGACCTTGTCATTAATGTAACAACTCTATTTATGTAATGCTTATCTTATTTGAATTGTGTGAACCAAATTGAATGAATATATGTTAAATCTGCGGTATATCTCTATTATCTCTTGTTGATAGTCTAAATTGTGAACAGAAAACAACAAAAAAAAACCAGCAGAAAACAACATAATAACAGCAAAAAAAGTCAGCTCTTAGGCCAGTCCTGAAGTGCATAGAGGAATACAAGTTGGAATCTACGGTATATCTTTATTACCCCTTGTTGGTAGTTTAAATTATGAGTAGAAAACAACAAAAATCATCAGAAAACGGCAAAAACAAAAACAACAATCAAAATCAGCAAAAAAAAAACAACAGAAAAAAAAATGTCAGCTCTTTTAGCAGTCCTGAAGTGCATAGAGGAATACAAGTTAAAACCTGTGGTATATCTCTATATATTATCCCTTGTTGGTAGTCTAAGTTATGAGCTATTAACAGCAAAAAAAAAAAGCAGCAAAAAAATTCAGCAAAAAACAGCAAAAAAAGAGTCAGCAAGATCATTTTCTCAAGAACTAAGGTAGGTTTTCTTGGAACAAATACAAATCAGGATTGTGCATAGAAACTAGAAAATTTAGCAACCTAGAGTAGTTTCCTCAAGAACAAAATATTCAGCCAAAAAATTTCAAATACAAAAAATTCAGCAAGAGCATTTCCTTAGGAACAAAAAATTTCAAATACAAATACGAATCAAGATTGTGCATAGGAACCAGCAAAAAATTTAAAGCAAAAAACACTAGAAACCAGCCAAAAAATTGACATCAACTAGCCAACTGACAGCAAAATATTTGTCAGCAAAAAAATCAACAATATCAGAATACTGAATCAGGAACAGATAATTCAGTAACATCAGAATTCCTAAGTATTAGATCCAAAAACATAAAATTCAGTCTTGTTAACTTGAAGGGTTCCACGTTGATGCTCCCATGCAACCTAGAGTAGTTTCCTCATATTGCAACATTTTTTTTACCTCTATTTCTTTTCCTTTGTTCAACGTGTACTCCATGTTGTTCTCTATTCTCTCTTGCCGACAAACCACCTTTACATGTCCTTGAGTTATGTCCGAATGTCTTGCACTTACTACAACGAACAGTGAGTGACCTTTTTCCTCTTTCTTTTTCACCATCTTCTCGTCTTCTAGCTTTTGGTGGCCTACCTACTCCCCTTTTCATGCTTGGGGATCAAACTTGGAAAATCAGTTGTCGCCCACTGCCCTTCGTCCGGCACGGGATGAAAATTGACTGAGTAGGCTGTTTTATACACTTGCACAGAGAACCACTTCGATGCATAAGCATCAAGTTCATATCCTCTCCTTACCTCAAGTCCTCTAACTGCATGTTTGCACGGGATTCCGCTAATTTTTCATTTTCCACATGCACATACTCGGTTGTTGAAGTTCACAGGCCAATAAGAACGACCATCCCGGACCTCACACTCTGTGTTCGATGCTTTATAAACCTATCAAATATTCCCGAAATGAACCATAAATACTACCAAAAATTGAAAACTGTGCATAAAAAGAAGTAGAAAATAGTTTAGAGTGAGGCATTATTGATGTGCACATGAAGCTAAAACATTAATTTTCAACTTCTCATCAATTTTTGGTGTTCATTTGTATCAATCCAACACCCAAATACAAGAAGAAGAAAAATGTCAGTGGCAGCTTCAATCCCGTGTATCAAAATAGCTCACTCCTCGATCGGTATCAGTATCATCGGCGGCGGCGGCTTCATCTTCCGCTTTGAGATTAGGTAACAAGCCACCACCAACTATTGTACTATTCTTCACAATTCGGAGCTCTCAGACCGAAGGCATGCCTCTCCTCCTTTGAGGGAGCCATTGAAGCCCTCGACACCGCCGACTTTGAAGCCGGTGGCTACCACAACGGCTCCTGCGGTGGAGGAGGGTTTGAAGGGTAGGGGTGACATTGGAGTATGAGAGGCAGTATGTTAAGGATCTTCAAGATTACTTCAAGAAGAAGAAGCTTGATGAGGCTGCTGATTAGGGCCCTGCCTTCGGCTTCATTTCCGAGAATGAGATCAACAATGACAAGTGAATTCTCCTAACCTAGGGTTCGTCGGCACTTTCCCAATTTCATATAAAAATATTGTTATTGTTATTGTTGTTTGTGTGAATATCGTGTTAATTATTATTATTATTTAGGGTTTTAAGTGTAATCTATTGCATAGAGAAAGAAGAAGACAAAAGGGCTTTACATAGTCTACTTTCACGATGATCTATGTTTGTTTGGAAGCAAAAGTGCTCTCTTTCCTTCGTTCGTGGGTTCGATTGGCCCGACTTTCCCAAATGGCAACCACCGGTCCTTCCCCTTTCCAAGAGGATCCCGGGCTCAATCTGGCTTAGTATCAAGGTGATTCTTTTTCTGTTCCGGCCTTTGGAAAAACAGCTAGAGGCCAGTCAAAAAATCCAATGGTTCCATTTCTTGTTCATAAATGAGAAATCAAGACGAATTGGGCACTACGGTGAGGGTTTTTCCGTTTCTCACAACTGCTCTTTCCACACCTCCAATTTTAGTTGAATACTGATGTGAAGTATGTATGGAATTGCGGATGGACAATGTTTTGATTCGCAATGGGATTGCTTATAGAGTATGCAAGAGACCGAATTCCTAAAAACCATTTGATCAAACACACTTTGTGCCAAATCTATGAACCCACGCTTGCCATACATATCAATCAGAGATGATGGAGAAAGAGAATAGAAGAATAAGACGGGGAAATCGCAATACGTTTGAGATCTGGCAGTTTTGTTGGAAACGTAGGCACTAAAGAGGCACTACTACAAAACAGGGTAAATACCGCGGATAGTTGAGGGCATATAATGCGTACGTGATCCGCGTTAATAGTATTCGCTATATTTGCCATCATAGAATATACGGCGGGCGTCCCAAATCCATGTCCGCGATATATTCTCCAATTTATACCACGGATATACCTGATCCGCCGTATATCATATGTTCAATATCCGCAGTATTTATAAGTTTATACCACGGATATAAATAAATCCGTGGTATATACTATGCTGCATACACGCGGTATATACTTCTATATACCACGGATGTTGACTATATACCGCAAACTTATGTCCGCGATATACTCTATGCGACGTCCGCATTATTCTTTATAAAATTTTGCCTTTTATGCATGTATATACTGCGGACATGTGCAGGGTTTTTGATATTTTAGAAAATTAATAACCGTATTTAGAATTTAGAATATATATATATATAGGGTTAGGATCCGGTAGGAACCACCCTTAGAGTAGGGAATATGAACCTCTAAGATCCGTTGGATTAAAATTTGAACGGACATGATGGAAGGTACATAATAAGCTTCCATAGGTGAGATTCATATGATTGTTCAAATTTCACAAATAAATCATTAAATATTATACATATTAGGAAAATAAATATTCTTTTGGGCTATCCCAAAAATAAACGTTGAATGAATTGATTCCCATTGACTAGTAAATTTTTATATAGAAGGATGCTCGTTAATTTTATATTATAAGGTTGATCGTTATTTTTTTTAGTCGTTAATATGTATAATACTATAAATTAACGACCAGAATTATAAAAAAAAATAACGACCAGAATCAAACAAAAAATAAAAAAAATTAACGACTAAAAAAAAAATTGACGATAAAAATTTGTGTTTTATAAGAAATTTGATCGTTAATATATTTTATAGAGAAATTTGATCGTTAATAAATTTTATAAGAAATTTGATCGTTAAATTTGTTAGGATTGGTCGTTAAAATTTGTTTTGGTAGTTAAAATATGAAAAAGACATTTTAACCACCAATTTTTCTCTATAAAATTTTAACGACCCACAAAATTTTAACGATGACTATATTAATGATATAAAAAACATTTTAACGGCCAAATTTTCTCTATAAAATATAATAAGGATCCAATATGAAAATAATGTATTACCATAATTTGGTCGTTATTATATTTTATAGAGAAATTTTGGTCGTTAAAATATTTTTATCATAATTTTATTAGAGACAATATAATATTCTCATTAATTATTACCATAAACAATGTTAAATCTTGGACGTTCATCTATATTAATCCAACGGCTATTATAAGTCCTTATTCCCTACTATATATATATATATTATAACCTGTCATCCTCAAATCCAAATCATTTTACACAAACTACATAACTGATATTATTATTAAATTTAACAAACACATGTCTCCGACAACATATCTAAGAAAAATATAAATCATGTTCATAAACATAATAACTGATAAGTGAAGAGTACATTTGCTCAGGCTAATATGCATGACCTAACAAGTTTTTTTTTCCAACTTCTCATTATTTAGCAAATTGAAAATTCTGACAAGTTAAAGCTCATCCTAAATCAAGCCTGTGTAAATCTTCCTCCTTAGTAGGGTTCCACTAGTGTATGGATGTCAGCTCCAGCATATACTGTCTTTGCTCCAAGCTCTTCCTCAATGCGCAAAAGCTCCATTTTAAAGAAGAGACTAAAATCAGCACACATTTTGACACTTATGCATCTTTGTAAACCATGATTGTGTTTTTTAGAATAATAAGACACACCTGGTTGTACTTAGCAAGATACTCGGACCTGTATGGTTCACCGGTCTCGATTTAGTCCTAGTAAAAAAACAAGCAAGTAAGAGAGTTAATGTAAGTTCATGACTAAGTCATTGTTGATATACTAAGGTATTAGTATCCAAAGACATTAGTAATTTTACAATGGCCGAACCAACAAAGAGAGCAGCAATATGAAAGTGTATTCAGTTTCACCACTGCAAATAAACCCATACAACTCAAATGAAGATCACAATACCATACCATAAACCAAAGGAGGACTTAATGTATACCTTGTATGGATGAATAATACAACTAGAAGTTGTTTTGATACAATCTTATATAATATATTAGTCAATACCCGGATTACATACCACATTTTGAAATTCATTTCAGGAAAAATACTAAATAGTTCCTGCTACACGTACTTCTTGTCGCTAGCCATTACTCCCCAACCAACACACGCTTGGACATCCCCACGGCTTCAATACTCTCAGTAACACTTTCAATTTAGCTCACCTATTTCCCGGGAAAGTTAAAGATTACGAGGCTTCAATATTATAAAGAGGTAAACCCTCTAATGGAAGGTGGGTTTGAGGACAATAGAAAAACAAAAATTCTTATATTGTTGAAAAAGGAGACCATTGTAGCAAGATAGAAAGATTGGACTATTATGAGAAGAATTGAATCCTCTAGAGAATATAATGAAGTTCACTTGTTTTAGAAGCTCTGTTTTTGCTGAAAAGGAAGACCACTGCATCAAGAGAGAAAGATTGGACCGTTGTTTATTATTTTATTGCAGAGGTTCATATTTCTCGATCAATAGATTAATTAAAATTCATAATCAACCTAAACCGAGAAATTCTCATTATAGTGCTTAGATGCTTTTATGAACATAGTATAACAAGTTTGTATCTGCAAACTAGACAATTAGCTAATCTCCTAGAAAAGATCACTTCATCAATGAGATTCAATAGCAATAATCGAACTCAAAGAATAGGCTATCACAAGAATATACATTTGGGCATTTGGCCTTCCAACTTCATGAGAGAAGTCAGTCAACTGTGCATAGACAACTATATAGAAATGAACATTATGGATACCAAATAGTAAGATAAAGACAAAATAACCCTTAAATTGATGAACAATTAAACATAGATCAATAGAATCACAGTCTTCTTATGTTTAGACAAGAAGACATGATCCTCATCTAGTGATTTCAAACGACTTTCTCCTAGGAGAAAGTCGTTTGAAATCTGAGAAGTCTTATGGTCGGGAATCTCGAATCCAGATCCATCTAGTTGCTAGTTCCTAAATCTAGTCAATGGATTTGTTTGAGATCATCGAGAGAGAAAAGAGGAATGGAAGAGAAGAAGCTTTGTCCTTATTTGAAATCTCGACAATGCCGGAGAAGAAGAATAGCGAAGGTTCTGGGGACAAATGGAGGAGAGAGACGTATTTATATTGACAGCTTTATTTACGTTTTACCCTTATGTCTCTATAATTAATTATTTTTAGATTTAAAGATATGTCAAAAAAATAGAGGGACCTAGTTAATTTTTTGGTACACAAAAGGCACTATTAGGGCCTGTTCCGTGAAGCGAGTTTTTTCGGTAGTTTAAGCTTTTTGGGTAATTTAAGTTTTTTCATATATTTTTGGATAGAGTATTGAGTAGCTTTGTAAAATATGAAAATCTAATGAAAAAGCTAAAAAGTGTTTGACATGTGGAGATTTATGGGTAGATTTTTGTGGTGAAATTACAAAAAAGGACACGTTTTATAAATATAATAAATACTTTCCAATTTAAACAAGGTTAAAATTGTCTAAATTTTTAGAAAGCTCTACAAAAAGCTATGTTTTGTAGCTTTTCAAAAACCTCTTCAAAAACCTTTCGAAAAAGCTAAAGTTAATGAATAAGCTCCCTTATCAAACACCATGTAGTTTTCTAAAAGCGCAAAACTTCGTAAAAATCTAACCAAAAAGCTACGCCGAACAGGCCCTTAGTCTAATCTTCTCAATTAGTTTTGAGCTTCACAAAAGGGGTGTATTCAATTAAGATTTTACAGGAATTTTTTGGAGTTTAAGAGTCTATGGTTATTCAATATAGATTTTTAAAAGTCCATACAAATCTTTTGATATTCAATTAGGATTTTAAATTTTCCATAAAATTCCTATGGTATTTAAAAGTTTCTTGATTTCAAAAGAATCTATTATTTCATTGATTTTGTAGGATTTGTTATTACTTATAAACCCTATAGAAGTCTTCTCCCAACACATAAGATTTCCACGCCAAATTACAGTTAGGGTTGTGCATCCGGTCCAAACCGGACCGGACCGGAATTTCCGTTACCGGTCCAGACCGGACCGGAATTTCCGTTACCGGTCCAGACCGGACCGGAATTTCCGTTACCGGTCCAGACCGGACCGGAATTTCCGGACCGGTGAACCGGAATTTTCAAAAACTTGGACCGGGGACCGGACCGTAACGTTCCGGTCCATTCCGGATTCGGACCTGTTCGGACCGGAATAAAATAAAATAAATTAAAAAAATATTTTTGCAAATAACAAAAAGAAATCAAAAAGTATATATTTTAATTAAATATATACAAAATTTATATAATTTTTTAATATATATAAATTTAAATTAATATATATATATATATATATATATATATATATATATATATATATATATATATATATATATATATATATAGAGAGAGAGAGAGAGAGAGAGAGAGAGAGAGAGAGAGAGAGGATCAAGTAAGAACCAAAGTTACGGTAAGAAATAAGAACCAATTCAGACCCGGTTTTCCGGTCCGGACCGGAATTGGACCGGGACCGGAATTTCCTAAAATCTTGGACCGGGGACCGGACCGGATTTGTTCCGGGACCAGATCGGACCGGAAAAAACTGGACCGGGTCAATTTTGCACAGCCCTAACTACAACACTGAAGAACCCTAACGGCCAAATCAACATTTTTGAGCGTTTTCGAGTGCTTGGACTCGGTGCATCGTCGGAGGTTAGTTTTTTCTCTTGTTTTCCGTCATGTTGATTGTATGGACTTCAAGTGCTTGGGTTCGTCTTTTTGATTTGTCATAAGAAACGTGTGAGCGTTCCTCTCAGTTTTCTCTTTTCATTTTGCGACTTCTGCGGTTTCGGAAAAAGCATTGTACCGTATGTACTCTTTTTTTTGTTTATGTAGTCTCGGTATATATATAATTAGATGATTAAAATATCTTCGGTGTTCTGCAGTGCAATTGTACTTTATCATATGCTTTAATATAATATATATTGTTATATAATTAATCATAAAATTAATCAGTAGGCAATCGATCGAAAATCAATAGAAATTATTTGATAAGTAGATACTTAGGCTTACTTACAATAGAAATTAAAATGCTGATGTTGGTTGTGAAATTAAAATGCTGATCAAGGAACAAGAAACTCTCCTAATTTTAGCAAGAAGAGATCTCATTTTGAAGACCAAGTGTTTTGTATGGTTTCATTCCCTATACAAGTGGTGAAAATGATAGCATGTTGTAACACATTCTGAAGAACAAGTGTTTTGTATGTTTTAGCCAAAAGAAGTGAAAGAAAGTATATAGGTGTAGGTGACTGTGAAAGACTATACAAAGCATCGTTGTAGTACTCGGGACAAGGGAGAGGGGAAGAACTTGGAAATCCCACGTACAAATGATCAACCAAAGCTTGCAAGTTTCTTTTGTGAATCGCTGAAGCTTTCTTAAAAAAAGGGGCAACTGACCACAAATTTGAACAAATAACTGGTGATCAAATTAAAAAACAGATAACTGAAGAAGTAAGAAACATCTTAGTCAATGAACTCATCATTTGTTCAGTTTAACAAATCAAGCAACCAGAAATGTGAAGACTTAATAAGCACAAACTCAACAAAGTAAAGACTAATATATACATTTAAGTCATACTATTTGAGAAGGAAATGAAGGTGAAAACTTACCTTTGATTTTATAGATGAAGAAGACCAACACCTAGATTTTATAGATGAATCAGTTGCCCCAAAAATTTTAAACAAGTTTTAATGAATTAGTAATCAAGAAAGCATACCTAAGAGCGACAATCTCTTTGATTAAAGGAATCAGAAAGGTATATACATCTCAACAAAATGAATTAAAAAGGCATACCTCAACAATAAGAGGATACATAGAGAGCACGACAAGAACATGCATTGACACCATTTCCAACAATTCTTCATCCAGACCATAAACATCGTAGCACTCGGCATCTTCTTAAGATAATTTGTTCAATAACAAGCAATCAAACAACATATTTAACAAAATTGACCATGCATATATTCGATAGAGCAATCAAGAAAGCATAATTGGGACAAATATGAAACAATTAAGCAGCATTCCCAAAAATACAAGTTCAGGATGAAGAACATCCAACCGGAGAGTGAGGCACACTGATCTTTAAAAGGAAACGACGGGGAGGGACTATTGAATGAGATATAGGCGTTGAAGAGACGACACGCTGCAGTCGTCGCATAAGAGATGACACATCCGATCCGACGAAGAAGCAGTTAAACGTGGAGGGAGGAAGACACGGTAGAAGCGTGTCATACAAGCCCATGTCATTATAGGATGTACAAGGGAAAAATTGCCCAAATCACTGCAAGGAAATATATATATATATATATATATATATATATATATATATATATATAAGTTGAAATATAACAATTCAATAAATATAAATAATAATTGAAAATAAAGGCACCAATGAGTCAACAAAATTAATTTTAAAATTGAAACGATATGTTTTCAACAAAACAAATTATCATCCCATAATAACTACTCCATAAAATAAAGACTTCAAAGTATAGTCATTACCAGCATAATTAACTAATAATCATTATAATTAAAAATTACACTTTAATCGGAAAAGGGAAAAACACATGTACAACGAATTAACCGATAACGCTCGAATTGTTTTATTAAACGACACGATATTTCAATAACTACTTTCCTTTAATCAATGGTTGTGATATAACGATATTCCAACAATTAGTTAAAAGACGTTAAACCGTTATCATGCATGCCAAACAAGTCCTTATATTAACGCAATCTAAATATATATCCGTCGTGCTACCAAACTAACCTTAAGAGTTCGATCCATGACATAATAAGGAATTTTTCTAAAATTAAGATCTTGAGTTAGAACAAACGTGTATTTTTATCATTAAATATAATATTAATTTTCATTTGAATTTTGTGTTGACAAGTTGCTAAATTCAGCCATCTCAAGTAAGGATTGGTGAATGTTTTAATCATAATTTAAAATGAATGAAAATAAAATTCAAATATGAAGAAGTTATTCTTGTACAGTATTGATGGTCAAACACGAGCCTCAAATAGTAAAATGTATTCCAATGTTTACTTGTAAAAGCTTTACTTTTATCATAGTCAAAATCATCGTACGTACGATTCTGTGAACTAAGGTGAAATTCTTCAGCCAACTCAAGTAAGAAATCGACATATTGGTTTCTATACCTTCTATGGTAAGTCCGGAAGATATTTGATAAATTAATCTTTTTGTGTGTTTTAGTTATATAATACAAATACAATGACACATTATTTTGAAACAAAAAAAATTATAATTCCGAAACTAGTGTCTATAATACGTAATACTAAAGTAAGAGATTATAATATATATTTTTTATAATTGATCGAATTTGGTAATGTTTTAAATCATTTAGCTTTAATTGCTTGAGTTATGAGCCTGCCAAATTTTAATTTAAGAAAGATTCATATTATAGACACTAGTTTCGGAATTATATTTTTTTTGTTTTATCATCGTGGGTTGTACAAATGATTAACCGATTGAAACTATAATATTATAAATTTAAAGATTTTATTTTATTTACATTTTAAAACATGATTTTATCATAAAATAATTAATATTTACACCCGGTGTGCATTTTTAAACACAAAATTAATTCATTTTATATTTCAAAAGTAGTTCACACTTATTAGCTTGAACGAGTATGTTTTAAAAAATTTTAACGATTTTATCTTATTTAATTTAAAAACACATTTTATCATTAATATTTGACACCGTATACATTTTAAAACACGGGTTCATGCATCAAATATCCAAAAAATCCGTTCACACTAATTAGCTATCTTAAACGACAGTGTTCTTAAAAACCGATTTTATCTTATTTACATTTTAAACCATGATTTTATCATATAAGTAATACCGGAGATCATTTGTACCATGTATACAAAATACCAAAAACTCAATAGAAATTTATAAAAATCATACAAAAAAAAACTTTGCTTTATTCCCTGTAATTACGGCCTCATAATTATTTTTCTTCAGTTAAGAACTTGATTATTATTGCTCATAAAAAACTATTAAACATCAAACGTTTATAGTCCCTTAAACACAAAATAATTGTGAAGATTAATGATGTTACTTAAATTAGGGTTGATGTGGGGGGACAGTATGAACAGTGAACGAAAGACCAAGTCAAGCCGTCCTTAGTAGAGTGAGCAATACAATTAGCCTTTATAAATAGACTGTCTTCTTCAAAACTACACTAAACTCATTTGTTTTCCTTCACTTTCAAATCCAAAATTTTCTTTTGTTTTCTTCTCTTCTTCTAGGTTCTCGTCCGCCATGGGAAGAGCTCCCTGCTGCGATAAGACCAAGGTCAAAAGAGGACCATGGTCACCTGAAGAAGACACATTGCTCAAGAACTTCATTTTTGTTCATGGAACTGGCGGCAACTGGATTTCTCTCCCCGGAAAAGCTGGTAGTTTTTATTATTTTTTTAATCTTGATTTGTGAATTGTGCTTCTTTATCTTTGAATTTATATATACTTTAAAATTTCAGGGCTTAATCGATGCGGAAAGAGTTGCAGACTTCGTTGGCTGAATTACCTTAGACCCGACATCAAACATGGAGGGTTTACTGACGAGGAGGATTATCTGATCTGTAATCTCTATTCAACCATAGGAAGCAGGTAAATCATTAATAAATTAATCAATTTCATTTTCTGTTAATAAATTATATATATAAATATATGATATATACATAGGTGGTCGGTTATCGCCTCAAAACTCCCAGGGAGAACAGACAACGATGTGAAGAACTACTGGAATACCAAGCTGAAGAAGAAGATCATCGCCGGAAAAGTTGCCGATTTCGACAACAAGCTGCTTTCCGGTACTAATCCCAAAGACAACAACAATAACAACATCGACAACAACAAGGAAATCGAGAGTTCGAGTTCTATGCAGACAGCGGAACCACTGGAGATCTGCAATGGCGTTAATTCTGGGGGTACGAATTCATCCGTTTCATCCTTGGCATCATCTTCAGTTCAGCAAGTGGGCAATGGAGAAGAACTTGTAGAAGATGATATCGATGATTTCTGGATGCAACTATTCGTTGACCAGTCAACTTTCATCGATGAATCTTCTTCTCAAGAATTTCAAAATCGTCATCAAGAGTTAGTTAATGAACTTGCCTCTGTTGTTAGAGGACCTGGTTAATCCCCTAAGTGGTAATGGCGGATTATGTCATTTGAATATGAATATGGTTTGTAATTATCCAGTTATTTATTTCATTAAATATTAATTTCTGCAGCTGGTAATTATCGCTTGGAAATTGTTCTTATGTAATGATGGACATTTATTGTAAACTTTGAATTCTCTCTTTAATATTAAAGAAGGAGATATTAATATGGTTTTACATTTACATTAAAATAGGGAATCTTTCATTACAATTCTTACATTAATTTATTTCATCTAAAGCTGATTAACATTAAATAATTTTAAAAATATAAAAATTTAAGTCAAAAAAGGTAAAATGAGCTATCGGTTTGAAGGTGTCGTAAGTCATGACATATTTTATATATTCATGTGACTAACTTAATTTCAAATATGAAATCGGTCAATTAGACAAAGCACTTGCAGTTTATCTCTATAATTATATGGTATTATCTTTTTCATCCTCTTATTTAGTAATAAATTGATGATGATTTTTTTTACTTATAATATGGATTACTAAATTTGTATTTATAAAATTTAATGGTAAAGCAATATTTATTATGAATATATTAATAGAAAAGAACAATATTTTTGCATTCAAAAGATTACATGACGTGGAAATATAACTATTTCATACAGTATTGATTATGTAACAAAAACAAAACAAGTTTACTATATTTCATCCGGTTCTCAAATTAGAAGAAAAAAAACTATATACATTGAAAAAATAAAAATAGAAGATATACTACTTATTGTAAATTTAAAAAAAACGTGTACAAAGATAATGATAAAATGTGGAGAGTTATACAAAAATTTTTTAAAAAAAATTGAAAATAAGAATAAATTTAAAAAAATAAAATAAAATTTTATTTATAAATAATAAGTACACTTAAAATATTATGTCGTAAGTCATGACATATTTTATATATTCATGTGTGTGAAGCTACCCAAGCTTGAAGGTAACTTCTTATTATGTAATGGATGGATCAAAATGATAAGGTCATCCGGTTACTTTTTGTTACTAAGAGATACCAATGCAAAACATGTATATTTCATGAGAGGGGTCAACAATACAAATACGATAAATGAAGGGGAAAAAGTGTAAATATTTATTTACGAGGATTGCCCGTTTCATACAAGCAAGCAAATGAAGTAAGTTTGAGGTGGTCAATGGTCTTCTATACATGCAATTATGCACGTCATATATTACTCAGAGAACAAACAGGGAAACGGCTACGGTTGAATTGGCAATGCCGTACTGTGAAAATGAAACTGCTTCTTTTTAAACTTTAACTCCTTCGTATTGTACATGTGAATGTGTGTATTGGACATGTGAATTTCTCCTTTTGCATTATTCAAGAATAACGTTATTATATATGGAATTGATCAGTGGATCATCCGGAAATTACTATATTCACATCTCACCCTTTTTTTCCACTTCATTTTATAACGTCCCGTAAGATTATTATCTCACATCATTTGAATGCAAATTTGTGATTAACTTATAAGAATAGTTTTCATATCAATGTCAAGAAGATTTTGTTTCTTTTCCAGTGGTAGAGTGAAGACAAATAACTCTGGAGTTAAAGCGTGTTCGTGCGAGAACAACTTCAGGAGGTCTGCGCGTGCTCGGTGGACGGTCTTTGATCTTGGGTCTTACACATTTTTCCCCCTATTGATTTGATTTAGATTATTTTATTTAGTGTTTCGAAGAGTTACTCGACTTTTTTTTTTAATGAGAATTTTCTCAGTTTGTAGTTTTTTATGTAGTTGAATTTGAGGAAAAATTTTCCGAGGTTGACTTTGTTTGTAATTCACGTGCGGATAACATGTGTTCTAAATAGTAATTTGACACGTGAGAGTACAACAACGGAGTCGTGAGCGAACAACGTGTCTAAAAACGACAATTTTTGTCTGTGCATAAATAACGACTCATAATCATGCAAAACAATAATGTTGTTTGTAATTTATGCGTGAACCCGTGTGTTTTGATGGTAATTTGATACGTAAGTCGAAGTCTTTAACTCATAACCATGCGCGAATAACTGGTCACATATTATTCATAGTACATTTTATTTTAATACCACATAACTCATTCTTAAAGTTCAATGATACGTAATTGTGAAAATTACATAATTATTTTATAATACACGACAACTAAAAAAACCATTTGCATTGGTTAGTGTTTTGAAGAATTGTTTGACTTTTTTGACGATTATTTTCTAAGTTTGTAGTTTTTGTATGAACCTATTAACTTTACGATTTTTTTCAAAGTTGACATTGTTTTTTATTCTCGTGCATGTTCTAAATAGTAAATTGACGGTTGGGAATTTTGTAAGCCGGAATCATGTGTGAATAACGTGTCTAGAAACAAGTATTTGTCTACAAGACAATAATATACTCGTAATTTTTTTTATTTATGCAAACAATAATATTGTTTGATACACCGATATATATTTTAAGATTGATTTTTCATAATTTATACGTGAACAATAATTTGTAAGTCAGAATTGCGTGCTAATAACGTAGTCATTCATAGTACATTTATTTACACATTAATTCTTAAAGTTCAATAATACGTACATGTCAAATGACAATGTTACATAATTATTTTATGATGCATGACATTTAAACAATCCTTTGCGTTGGATTTTATTCTAGTGTTTTGAAGATAAATTGTATCTTAGAATGCACGTATAAACCATAAAGAGTAGGAACAAACATTAACTGTACAATTGATAAACTTGTACTAAATATTAATAGATATTAATAATTAATTAATACATCAATATATATATAATTAACAGAATGCCCAATATCTATTTTTTCAGCATAAAATTATTTTTGTTCAATTCAGCTGGTATATTCCTTGTCTGCCACGTGTCAACCGTGCTCCTCTTTCCTCGACGGTTATAGAATTCCCGCCTACGCCTACCCTGCGTTCCGTCTCTCATTTTCACGTGGTTTGGTGGTCCCACTTTTGCTCTTCTGTTTCGTTTTGACTGTATCCTCTTTGTACGCACCTCACAAATTTTCTTCTCCTCTTAATAAGAAACGGAAAAAGTTTCCTCATAAAAAGAAATTCCAAAAAACCAAGTAAATTACATTTTATCTGCTGGACAGTATAAACTAATATTGACCTGGCCTATCATGTTAAGGTACCAAAGGTTAGTATATTTTACTTTTACTTGATAAAAATATTAGGGTTAAACCATAAATTAGAGTTGTTGTAATCCATTTATATGCTGAAACGCTAGTTTTAATCTCCATGTCCTGTACGAATTACACGATTTGTGTGTCATAACAAATGTTTGACAATTCACTATGTTGAGAATTGTCTTAGTTGTTATGTGCTTCTTGTTGTAACTCTATATTTTCACATTATCAATAGAAATTAATCAAGAATTAAATCCTGTAATAACACGGAAAAAAGGATTCCGAGACAACCTTTGAGATATTCAAATGTCAAAGTTAGTATCAACCCAAGAAAGAATTAGGGTTGATTAAATTAAGGGCCCGTTTGGTTTTAACTCCGGAAACGAAAATAGAATGAAAACGAATCTAGTCCATATGTATATCATTTTTCATGAACTTTTTTGGAATCATTTCTTGTGGTTTTGAAGTAATTGTAGTAAAATTTGATTAGTTTTGATACTCTATAAGGGAACAAAATTTGAAGAAGCAAGTGCATTTTGCATGAAGGTACAAGGAATGATTATGTGAACAAGTAGCATGTATGGACTAGATTCATTTCTCATCCGTTTCCGTTTTCGGAGTTAGAACCAAACAGGGGGTAAATGTTAATATGTGTGATGTTGATTAACGAATAGACGACACTGTAAAATTGATGAACGGACCGGACGAAATTGTGTCAACTACCAGTTCATGGGTTGTTTTAGTATATAGCGTGGAGGACAACCTACTCATAACAAAACCTACAAATAATGAAGAAATTAGAAATGCAACTTTTAATATTGGGTGTGATAAATCTCCCGGGCCAAATGGTATGCCAACTTGCTTTTATAAAAAATAATGGCATATTGTGGGAACGGATGTGTCCAAGGCAGTGAAAGGTTTTTTTTAGAAGTGGAAAATTGCTAAAACAAATCAACCATACTTATATAACTATGATCCGTAAAACGGATAATCCCACATCAATTAACAACGTTATACCTATAAGCCTTTGCTCAACAATTTACAAAATTATAGATAAAATTTTAATAAAAAGAATGGAATCCATCATGTCCAAAGTCATTCATCCTCTTCAAGGAGCTTTTGTGGATAATAGGTCTATTCATGACAATATCCTTAATGCTCATGAAATTTTCCGCTCTTTTTGCTCAAAAAAAAGTAAAGAAGGATGGGCAACCAACTATCAAACTTGATATGAAAAAAGCTTATGACCAAGTAAATTGGAAATTCATCATTCATATACTAAAAAATATTGGTTTCAATGATAATTTTGTTGGATGGATTAAGGAGTGTATCTCTATAATGTCTTTCTCTGTCATCGTGAATAGTAGACCAACAAAGCAATTCTTTTCATGAGAAAGGACTAAGACAAGGTTACCCCTTATCCCCTTTCCTTTTTATTTTGGGAACGGAAATTCTTACACAAATGCTCCAAGATGATTGCAACAATTACGATAACCATATAGGCTTCTCTATTTGTAGACAAGCAACACATATCCCCTTCCTATCCTTTGCTGATGATATGATCATTTTTGCTAAAGCAAATGCAACCTCTTGTCTAAGGGTAAAGCAAAATTTGAAAATGTACCGCTCTATTTCTGAACAAAAAATTAATTTCCATAAATCGGCTTTCCAAACAACAAGAAATAACAGCGATAGTTATATCAATCAATTACAAAATGCTCTAAATATGTGTCACACCACATCTCTTGATGAATATCTTGGATGTCCAATCATAAATGGAAGAGTGACAGAAGAAACTTTTGGCGAAACTAACCTTAAAGCTAAGCAACGACTTCTAAAATGAAAAGCAAACTCTCTTTCACAAGAAGGTAGGAACGCACCCATAAAACACAACCTCGCAACTCAACTAACATTTATCATGCAAAGCTTTATGCTCCAAAGCCATAATTTGGAAAGAACTATAAATGAAGCTCTTGTGAAAAATTCTAGCATATCCAAACAATATTTGGGTTAAAATTATAAACGAAAAATACTTAAAAAATAAGAACATCCTCCATTACCAATTGAAAGGTGGAGCTTCATGGCAATTGAACAATCTTATGAAACTTAAAACCGAGTTCAAAAAGGGTATCATTTGACAGTTCGGAAATGAAAAAATCATCAACTTTTGACACGATAGTTGGCATCTGCGACACCACTAATAAAAATGGTCCAAAATACCAACCAAATTGATACAAGTATTAAAGTCAATAACTTCATAAATAACTCAAAAAATTGGGATAACAACAAAATTAATAATGAGCTACAAAATATCATACAACCGGATATTAGGAGAATGATTAAGGAAACAATCATTCCCAAAAACGAGATCTAAGATAGAATATATTGGAGATGTAATAAAAATTGATGGTTTTCTACAAAATCGGCTTCCGATATGATTGAAGAGGAACCAAATATCCAACCAAACTATTTATGTGAATGGATTTGAAAATTGGATACCTAACCCAAAATTAAAAACTTTATTTGGAAAATTTCAATTAACGGACTTCCCGCAAAAGCAAAACTTGATGAAAGAAGGATTGCCGTCACAAGGCATTGTGAACTTTGCAACCATCATCTTGATGACTTATTTCACTCGCTCTTTGAATGTCCTCGCACCAAACAAATTATCGCAAAAATCGATAAAACAATTCTCACCAAACTTAACAAAATTAACCTCCAAAACAAAAAAGCTCATGTCATCCTACAAGATATTAAAAAAAATAGGAACAAACAAATTTGCGTGTCTCGCAATTGTATGGTGGAGTATCTAGTTCTTCAGGAACAAAATTATCTTTATAATGAACATATGGGTCTAGATAATAAAGTAATTACTTTCATTAAAAACCAAATTTAGAATTGGAAAACAAACACAACGGATGAGGACGATTACAACATAAAACAACAACCAAAGAATTATAACTCAAACATAAGAAGAAAAAAAACACAATATTAAATGAGAGAAACCAAAACCCGGCTTCTTTAAACTTAACTTTGACGGTTCAAAACTCGATTCGGGAATAACATCTATTGAATATGTAATCCGGAATCACAATGGTAATGTTGTTAGCCTCGACGCAAAAAAAATCAATTCGGTTATAAAAGTTGAAGCCTTTGCCCTCAAAACCGGGCCACATGAGACGATTAGACTACAAATTAAAAAGATCGAAATCGAAGGTGATAACTTGTGTGTAATCAAGGCACTTCAAGGTTTTTGGAGCTATCCGTGGGAGGTCGAGATGATTATATCCGACTCCAGACTGGATCTTCGTTTCTTTGATGAGGTCCATATTAGACATATTTTCAGAGAAATAAAATGTGTTTCTGACCGATTGACCCATTTGGGAAATTCGACCCCCAATACCAATTTTTCTTAATACCCCGAACTTCGTGTTCTCATCTGCAAGTATGTTTTAGGTTAGACTACCTCTAGGGAATAGTCCAATCTAACCGCTTTTCATTTTCAAATAAATAAACAAATATTAGGCTTCTAATTTTCAAACTCAACCCGGAACTCTTAAAGAGGCCTAAAGAAAGCCTATTAGCTCTAAGGATAGGCCCAAATACGTGTTTCATAAATGGAAAAAAATTAATGAAAATTTCGGATGGTACCCCTGTGGTTTGGATATTCCGAATTTTTTCCAGAAGTTTTTTTTTAGTTCAGATGGTGCCCTTGTATTTTAATATTTTATGGAAATGTCTAATTCCGTTTAAATTGTAGAGGGATACCAACTAAAATATATTATTTTTTATATAAAAAAAACATATTTTTTAAAAAAATAAACGAGGCAAAGAATTTTGCACAAAATTTTTTTAAAAAAAAATATTTCGAAAAATATTAAAACACAAGTTACCATCTAACTTAAAAAAAAACAAAAAACTCTAGACAAAATTCAGTAAAATACGAGTTTCATCACCATGCAGGCAAGTGGCAACCGGACCCTGTTTCTTCTCCTCAAACGTGCAAGTTATAGTTTACTTTGTTGTCCAGTTTCATCAACAAATCACGTCCAAGTTTCTTCCCACTTTCTGCAATCTTGAAATCAACACTACCACTGTCTCTAATCATCCATTTCATTCGCCTTCACATCATCTATAAGCTTTCAATCACCCGAATTCGTAGCTTCAGTTGCAATATCCAATCAATTGATCGTCGAATTTATCTCCGTTCTTGACCGATTATCACCGGAATTGCGCTTCGTATCATGTTCGCTGATCAGATATTCTCTTGAGTGCAAGTAAATCAGTTTCTAGGGTTTCGAATCGGTAGCCAAAGGCTTACTGGTTCGGATCATCGCTTAAAGGTAAATCGTAATGCATTTATTTTCTATCGCTTTTTCCTTTCGTTTTGCATTTTCGGATTTCGTTTCATGATTGATTACGTTGTTAGGAGATTTTTCGCTGCTAGAATGAACACATTGAACGCTTAGTTAAGAGGGAAAACAGAAAGAGAAAGGCCGGCTGATAGCGTAATTGGTAGGATTACGAGGGAAAGAGAAGTAGGCTTGTAGGAGTTGTAGCATTTGCCCGTCTGATTTTTCTTTTAATATGCTTCAAATCACGTAGTTGCTGGCTGCTTTAATGCAACAAATATTAGTTTATTATGTTGATTGTTGACAGCTTTCTTTATATCAAAATTTGTTGCAGTTTTTACAGAATGTGCTCATTTTGGAGACCAAGCTTGTTTTAGAAAGCAGATGAAGGTGTCTGTATGACTACTTTCTCCTGCACAGCTGCACTGCTCTCTTATGGTGATTGTTTGGAGATAAACTGTAATACGTTAGTTTTCTCTCCCTTTTTCCTTATCCACCCTTCAATTCCATGGCATTTTCTGATTTTGCATCATGATTAATGATGATGTAGGAGACGTATAGCGATTATAGTGAACAAATTGAGCCTCTATATTTGAATTTGAGGGGAATGGGAAGAGAAAGGGTACCTGATATGTGATGGATAGTATTTGTTTGTTCGGTGTTTTTTCAGTTATCTTCACATGCAACAAATATTAGTTTATTTACATGAAAGTTGAAACTCCTAGTATTTGACAGCTTCTTAATTTTAAAAAGGGGTTAGTATAATAACAGCTTTTTTATTCTAAAATTTGTTGCAGTTTTCACGGAATGTAATACTTTTGGTGATTGCACTAAATGTTGTCCAATGGTGATGAAAATGTTGTGAAAGATTTGACACATTAGGGTTACAATGAAAGTATCTGGTCTTCTGACATCACTTGGGATCAATATGGGCATATGTGTCCTGTTTTTCTTTATATATTCTGTCCTGAGAAGGCAGCCTAGCAACAGGGGTGTCTACTTCGCACGTTCTCTCGCACAAATGCGCTCGGAGAATCAGGATCCTCATTGGTTTGACAGGTTTGTGCCTTCGCCCAGATGGATTATGCAGGCATGGGAACTAACAGATGATGAAATAATCAGAATTGGTGGTTTGGATGCTGTTGTTTTTGTCAAGGCACTTGTTTTCAGGTGATTTTTTCTTTCTTGATGCTTGCGCATGAGAAAGATAAATTTACACCTTGGAGTTCTCTTAAACTGCTCGGTCTTTTACGCCTGAGAATGTTTCCCTGTTGAGTTACAGAGTGCTATCCTTTCTTTTTTGGCAGCATGCGGATTTTTGCTATTGCTTCCATTATTTGCTTGTTCCTTGTGCTTCCTCTGAATTATTATGGGAAAGACGTACAACACAAGCACATTAATTCAGTGTCACTGGAAGTATTCACAATCCAAAATGTTGATAACGGGTCAAAATGGTATGATTGTTTCCAATAAAGTTGATAGATGCAGTTGACAGTTTGACTTGCCACATGAGAATTTCATGACTATAGGTTTATAAATTCGTAACATTGTGGTGGTACTTAAGGCAATGATGTTCACTGTCTTAACCTTTCCCCTCCCCAGGCTATGGGCACATTGTCTTGCATTATACATCATCAGCTGTTCTGCGTGGATTCTTCTTTACTGTGTAAGGATAATGAACCATTGGCATGATGAGTCATAAAGTTTTTTCTTGACTTTGTCACAATTGAAGTGTAAACTCATTGAAAGATTTCTCTCTACTTACAGGAGTACAAAACCGTAGCTGATATGAGACAGGCACATCTTCGTGATTCCTTCCAGAATCCAAGTAATTTTGCAGTTCTTGTTCGCGGTATCCCATGGGCTGCTGAGGAAAATCACGATGATCAATTAAGAAATTTCTTCTTAAAATATTATCCAGCTACCTACGTATCACATGAATTGGTGTATCGTTGCGGTCACATTGTGAAGTTGATGGTATGCATTTAGCTTCATGAGTAAGATGTCTTTAAATTTACATTCATAGGATTAGTCGTGGTTGTGAATGTCTTGGCGTTTATCATACCTATTTTATGTTAAATTGAAGAAACAAACAGAAATGTTAGATTGCTCGGCTGTTGGGAAAATAAAACAAATATAATCTATTTTTGGATAAATAGTCATTGCAGTGCTGCTGCGACATTTTCTCATTTTGCGCATAGAACTTGTTTTCTTTCCATTTATGTGATTATAACCATATGATTTTATTCGTTTTTCTTCAGGAAACCTGTAAATTATCTTCACTCCTGTTAAAAGACAGTTATCAAGTATCTGTCAATCCTCTCATAGTGTGATGTAGAATAATTATTGAAGGTAGAGATACATAATTACATACTTCCCAAATGATGCAAAGCCAACTTACCAAGGGAAAATAGGCAAGAAGTGTCATACTGTTGAATACTGCAGGAGATAGCAGTGTCCATTCAAATAAGGATTTAAGCAATAGCTTAGAATTGTTTGCTTGTAAATTCTCTTTATGCAGGGTTGGCAGATAGGCAGCTTGAGAGGGAAGGAGGGGCAGAAGAAATAAGTCAATAACAAGAAATGTGGGAATATACATGACCTTATTCGTACACACAAATAGATAGAAGTACATGGTATAGAAAATGGCTTATATTAATCATTGGAGTTCTTCTGTATTAAACTCTTAATACACACAAACATCAAGAAAATTTGCAGATTTTTTTTTCCTGTGTCCTCTGTCATCGCTAAACCATGACGTTGTTGAACTTCTTTTTCTGGATGTCAGAGAGTAGTAGCTACATTCATATACCTCACTCTTAACTTATGTCAGCCCATAGTCAAATCCGATAAGTTGAAAATAAAATTAAAAGCAATTTTTTCATCTGTATTGCATGTGGACCAACATGATTCTCACTCTTCTTACTTACTGCCTCTATAATTATGTTGCAGTTATTTTGCATTTAGGAAAACCTAATAAAAGTAGTTATTTTAGTCCACTCTCACTCATTGTCCTTTGCAATTGCTTCCGAGTGTATGCAGAGAAAGGCTGAGAAGATGTATGATATATTTTCAATCAATAGCTATCCACTAGAATGTACACCATGCAACCACTGTTCAGTCCGGCAAGATTCCAGTAGGTCCCAAGAAATGAAGGACAGACCTAGCTGTGATTGTGATATTCAGGAAACGCGTCCAACTAGAAAGGTCGGGATTACCTGGTATTCAATTTCTAGTAGCTTTTTTGGGCTGGTTGAAATTTGATTCATAAAACATTGCACTTATGGCTTTGTGTCCCTCTTTACTTATCTATTTCTAGATTGTTTGTATCAACAACATAATTCGATTATTAGTTGCATCTGTTACTCCCTTCTTCCACTTTACTTGCATCTAACAAGAGAAGTTTACATTTTCACGGTCAAATTTGTTGTAAAATATTTTATCCAATACTTCTCTAAAACTTGCGAGGTTTTTTATACAGCGCCAAACTACTTAGTCAGCTTGTTTTTTCTTGCAGGAGACTGGAGCTGCTTTCGTGTTTTTTAAAACTCGTTATGACGCGGCTACTGTTGCACAAACACGTCTGTCATCAAATCCCATGTTGTGGGTCACTGATAAAGCTCCCGAACCACCCGACGTGTACTGGTCGAATCTATGTGTGCCATATAAGGTGTTTTGGTTGCGCAGGATAGGGACATTAATGGCAACTATGGCATTCATGATTTTCTTTCTTGCTCCTGTGACAATCGTGCAAAGTCTAGCAAATTTACAACAGTTTGAAAAAGCGTTCCCCTTCTTGAGTGGATTTCTGCAAAAGTAAGTATCGCACTTTAAGGACTTCTCATTCGGTCTCTCAATGAATTTCTATTTATTAACTTCTGGAGAAGTAATAGCACGAACTAGAATTAGCCACCTGTTTTTTCACTGTGAGAAAATAAATTGATCATGAGACTGTAACCGTGGTATTTTATGCCAGTTCCTTCTCAGGGGCTGTTTGTTTCCAATCATGGAAAGAGAAAGAGAAAGGAAACAAATCTAATCTACTTCCATGTCACTAAATATATTCTAGACAGGAGGCTCCCTTATTTTCAATGCATAATTTGGTTCATTTTCCCTATAGGATTTCAAATTGTATCAATTACTCTATCACTCGAAATCTCTCTGAAAAATGGAGGAGCTTCTAAGGACATTAGAAGTAGGATTGATGAATAATGACCATGAATATGAACCAGATCTGTTTTCTTTCCCTTTCTTTGATACAACCAAACAAACCCTTATTCTATATCCAGGAAGATGAGTTATCCTGATGTCTGTATAGAAGTGCAAGGAGATATAGTCTGTCCGATTACCCGCATCTCGTGAATTTGTATGTATAGCTTCACCGCCTTCTCATTACTCTTGTCTCGTTTTTCCATTTATTCGTGCCCACTTTATCTCATGAATTCTTAATGTTTTCTATCTATTGCTGAAGTACACATGTTTGTGCCCTAAACATTTTCACTATTCTATGTCCTTTGTTAGAAAGTTGTAAATCATATTAATTTCTATATGTATATTTTTTCTTTTACAGACCAACAGTGGATGAACTGGTTACAGGTTACCTGCCAAGTGTCATATTGATGTTGTTCCTCATAGTGGTTCCACCACTGATGATTATGTTTTCAACTATCGAAGGGTCTATCTCTCGCAGCAGAAGAAAAAAGGCTGCTTGCTTGAAAGTCTTGTATTTCAACATCTGGAATGTTTTCTTTGTTAATCTCGTTTCAGGAACTGTCCTCAACAAACTCTCAATCATATCAAATCCAAGGGGTATACCTAAGGAATTGGCAACCCGAGCAGTGCCGGCACTGGTTGAACTCCTATGTCTTTCCTTCGTATTTCCGATCTTACATATGTTTAGCTAAGTTGTCCTGTGGAAGAGCTATTACATGCTTGCCTAATCACACTAGATACTTATCACTTCTTGTTTATATTCAACTGCATGTCACCAGAAAACCTTAGATACAGACCTAGTTTGGATTTTTGGTATGACTGGATGAAATTAAATCCTGTAGATAATAAGTTTCAAACTGTGGACATGAATTTTCTTGAGGATTTGTACATTTTAGATCATATATTACTGAAATATGCTTGACTTGCTTTCTTCTTCTGTCTTCCATCCAATTCAGAAGCTCATTCTTATTGTCATTTGTCAAAATTTCATATGATTTTTATGTTTCTGTCATCGTTTCTACATGGGATTTTCTCTTAACATTTTTGCTCGATCTTTCAGGTTAAATTCTTTATGACTTATGTCCTAACATCTGGGTGGACAAGTTTGGCAATTGAGCTTGTACAACTTTATCCTCTTTTCTTCAACTCCATTTATAAGCTCATCGCTAGGGAAAACATTGGCCCATTTGATGCAGGCTTTACTTTCCCTTTCCACACGGAAGTCCCACGAGTACTTCTATTTGGCCTCCTTGGCTTTACTTTTGCTGTCTTGGCACCTTTGATACTGCCTTTGCTGCTCATCTACTTCTGTCTCGCTTACTTTGTATACCGTAACCAGGTTTCTTTTCTTCTCCATGCACAAAATTTCTTGCATAACTTTTGTTTGGTTCAACTTTTAGTTTTTATTTTTCAATTTTCTGCAAAAAAAAAAAAAAACTGATTTTTTGAAATCACCTATTTTTCATTTTCATTTTCATTTCGGGTAGCCAGCTTGACTGTTATAAATAAAACTCACATTGATACCGGAAATTCCCTTATGTACTTCCTTTCCAGATTCTCAATGTTTATCTTTTCGAGTATGATACCGGTGGGCGGTACTGGCCAATTGTTCATGACACAACAATCTTCTCATTGGTGCTGGCACAAGTAATGGCCCTGGGTGTTTTTGTAATAAAGACATCACCGGTTTGCATTGGGTTCACTATTACATTGATAATAGGCACCCTTTTATTCAATGAGTACTGCAGACAGAGATTTCGGCCTATATTTAAGGACACTGCTGCCTTGGTACGCACACTAATCCTTTTAGTTGTGATCACCATTTACACACAACTTAAAACAGAAGTACACAAGTTTGTGCCATTTATTGCAGGAAATTATAGAAATGGACCAACAGGATGAAGAAAGTGGAAAGGAGGAAATCTATGAACAGCTCAAATCTGCCTATTCTCAGGAAGATTGGGTTTCTTTAACCAACTCTGCAAGATCTGGAAACTCGCAATACCAAATGCACTCACCCTTCGTTTCAGAGATATCAGAAACAGGAGACGGAGACTCCGAACTGCATGCAGACGGCGCAGATCTAAGCCCAGGTATTTCACATGAAAATTATAAAAGGTTACAAATATAATATATACTTTCTAGGAAGAAAAAACCCCCATTGAAAGATTGCAAAGAACCGCATTTAATTAAGTTCCTTTAGCCAATTGCCTCCTACTCACATACCACTCCTTCAATTAGTTGATACTTGAGTTTTTGCCTGGAATGAAAGAAGAAAACCAATTCATGAAGGGTTACTTATAACAACTTAGATAACGAGGATCTTTAGATTTTGTAACTAGGGATCAGCCAATGAATTCCACTTCTACATTCTGTAGTTCGAGGTTTGTATATATTTATTGGCATTTGGTTAGCATAGCTCATTTAATAGGTACTTCACTACAAATTGTTTTGTGGAAAGTTCATATTTGAGTGTTAACTTTATCCAATATCACTCCTCTAAATGGTAAACTCCTAACGAAGAAGTGATCATGGCAACATAAGGTATAGAAGAGCAGCCGTTATGGCCTGTTTCGTATGATTCAGAGAGAGCTGAAATTGGAGAAACAAGTGCACCATGGTCACCACCTCCACCTTACAGTTACACAGGACACTCAGAGTCTATGGAAGGGCAACCATGCCCGCCAGTGAGATGCTGCATTGCAGAACCAACGAGTTTACACCGAAAACGCGTGTCATATGGCTATGAAGGCGGAAAATCTACACTCTCAAATGTAGCGCAATGTAGTGAACCCCGTCTTCCCGATACAGACCATAAGGAAGAAATCACACTTGTAGAGGAAATCCAGAACGCATCTCATGTAACTTGCATTATGGATGGAGCGGAATCTGCGAAAGGAAACCACACACAGCACGGGCGAAGTAGCTCAGCTGGCTTGTAGGATTTAGGAAGCTGGGGTGTACTATGTACACGCAAGTTCATGTATAGTTTGTCCAAAATGTGATTAACTAATAGGTAACTGAATGGCATTTTACTATTCTTAGTTTTACTGTTAACATCAAACTTCTTAGTTGTATGGCCGTAGAATTACACATTAAGTTTTGGAGAAAGGTTGTGTACAACCAAAACAGCGACTTGGAGTTTTGGAGAAAGGTTGTGTTCAATCAAAACAGTGATTTAGATTGATGAAAGTTTTGAAACGAATCATAGATTGTTATAGAATATAACCCGGCCCACACCCCTCGTAAAACCCGTTTCCTTCAATATAACCCGGCCCACACGGCCTTGATACGTTCAATTTCGCCGCCTCATCGACCACCGTTCTACAACCGCGATAGAGAAAGGGCAAAGGTACACAACTCCTCAAATTTGGCTCTATTTGCTTTCTTCAATGGTTACGTTTATCCTTCCTAGGTACAGAATCCTCTTTCATTCATCTCTCAACACTCCTATACCACTCCTCAAATTTGGTTCTCCAATTTCATCCCTTTCCTCTATATTTTCCGATGAGCGCAAAAAAGGATCGAACAATGGCCTTTCCTCCCCGTTATCTAATTCTAAGTACAAACAAGGTCCGAAAAATGGAATAGACGGTGAGATAATGCTCCTATTTGGAAACCCTAGCTGTAATTACGCTCAAGTCGTTCAACTATTCCACCGCAGTGTTGATTCAGGCGCAATTCCTTCACCAGAGACCTCTAATTTTCTTGTTCATAAGTTGTTTAAGTCCGGCCGTTATGAACTAGCCTTACAAGTGTATCAAAAAGTTATCGATTTTGGGTATTCGCGGTTCTATCTGTTGCTGGCTTCATTGGTAGAGTATTATGTGCAGCTACGTATGCCCGAACGTGCTTTAGCGGTCATTCCTTCAATTTTAAAGAGTGGTTATGTTGTGAATGTGTTCCCGATGAATCTTATACTCCAGTGTTTTTGCGAAAATGGGGAAGTTCGTAAAGCCATGGTTGTTTTTCGTGAAATGCAAGCAAATCTGGTTTTGCCTGATACTATCAGCTATAACATGTTGATGAGTGCACTTTGCAAGGCAGATGAAGTGGATAAGGCATTACTTTTGAAGGATGAGATGAGGATGTCAAATTGCACTGTCAACGGAGTTACTGTCAGTACTCTGATAAATGGCTTAGTTAAGCGTGGGAGAATCGAGGAAGCAACACTTTTGTTTGAAGACATGAAGAAGAGTGGATTAGCTCTTGATGTAGTGGCTTATACTGCTCTTATTAGTGGTTTCTGTGATACCGGAGATCTTACAAGAGCCAAGGTATTGCTTTGCACCATGAAAGAAGATGGAATTTCTCCCAATGTGGTTACCTACTCCTGTTTGGTACGAGGTCTTTGCCAGGCAGGACATTGGGATGAAGCTGCTACCATGTTGAATACTATGTCGGACCAGGGGGTTCCTCCTGATACTGTCACCTACAATGGATTGATTGATGCCCTTTGTAAGAGTGGAAGATCTACCAAAGCTATGGAAATCTTCAATTTGATGTTACAGAATGGCAAAGACATGAACATCTTATCATACAATCTTCTCATCAGCAGTTTATACAGAGAAGGATTAGAAAGTGATGCTATTAAGATCTTCGAACTAATGCTAGAGAAAGGAAAGGAGCCTGATTTATACACATTTTCTTTAGTTCTTAAGGGGCTTTGTATGAATGACAAGGTTGACGAGGCACTTGAAATCTATAATAGATTGTGTGAGGACCCTCGTTATCCACAGCCAGATCTTATGCTTTATAATACCATTATGCGTGGACTTTACAATGAATTTTGTTTTGAGAAGCTTTTTGAGATTTATGGTGAGATGGCTGCTAGGGGAATCTGTGGTGATTTGTATACTCACTCAATGCTGATTGGGGCCTATTTGTCAACTGATGATTTTGTTAATGCTATGCACCACTGGAAAAGGATTCTAGATACAGGGCTAACTCCATCTTCATTTACTTTCAGCGTGATGATCGACAAGTTTTGCAAATTGCATATGGTTAACATTGCCAGAGGTCTCTTCCTCAGATTGAAATTCTATGGTTTAGTTCCTGTTGTGGTTGATTACAATTCCCTGATAGGAATATTGTGCAAAGAAGGCAGTCTTGAACAAGCGAAAAGGTTATTTCTGGAAATGAATAGAGCAAACTGTAAGCCAGACATCTACTCATTCAATATGATGATTGATGGGTCTTCTAAAGCTCATGATTTCCAATGTGTTAAATCACTACTATCTGAGATGGGCCAATACGGTCTGACCCCTAACGTCTGTACCTTCTCAACACTGATAAGTAGTTACTCGAGGGAGGGGCTAATGGATGAAGCCAAGGGTATCTACCAAAACATGCTTGATTTAGGTTATGCACCAGATAGGTTTGTTTATCATGCTTTACTCAAACGATATTGTGAGAAGGATGATACAGAAGAAATTATTAACTTGCTTCACCAGATGGCAGCAAGGAAACACACGCTTGACTCAGAAACTATGCATACTGTAGTAACGTACCTATGTCAGAGCACAACCGATAAGAATTTGGTTGAGCTTCTCCCATCATTTCCTCGTGGAAATGAAAGACACTTGAGCAATGACTTTCTGATGAAACTTGATAAGTTTTCTTCCAAGTTATCAACCATGCAACACGGTACCTCTTCATCATCACCAGAGATTGTGAATACTTAGTAAGTGTGATGATTGATCTCCTAGTGTCATTAGACTGATATTAATTTCTCATAAGTTTGTTAGATTGGTATTTAGTTATAGATCAGATGTGTGAGAATCACAATTGTATAGTGTTATGTAGGATAATTATTGAAGGTAGAGATATATAATTACATACTTCCCAAATGATGCCAGAGCCAACTTACCAAGGGAAAATAGAAAAGAAGCATCATACTGTTGAATGCTGCAGGAGATAGCAGTGTCCATTCAAATAAGGATCTAAGCAAAAGCTTAGAACTGTTTGCTTGTAAATTCCCTTTATGCCAGGGTTGGCAGATAGGCAGCTCAAGAGGGAAGGAGGTGCAGAAGAAATCAGTCAATAGCAAGAAATATGGGAATATACATGACCTTATTCGTACACACAAATAGATAGAAGTACATGGTATAGAGAATGGCTTATATTAATGATTGAAGTTCTTCTGTCTTAATATACACAAACATCAAAAAAATTTGCAGATTTTTTTCCTGTGTCCTCTGTCATTGCTAAACCATGACGTTGTTGAACTTCTTTTTTCTAGTGTCAGTGAGTAGTAGCTGCATTCTTATACCTTACACTCTTAACTTATGTCAGCCCATAGTCAAATCCGATAAGTTGAAAATAAAATTAAAAGCAATACTTTCATGCGTATTGCATGTGGACCAACATGATTCTCACTCTTTTTACGTACTGCCTCTATAATTATGTTGCAGCTATTTTGCATTTAGGAAAATCAAATAAAAGTAGTTATTTTAGCCCACTCTCACTCATTATCCTTTGCAATTGCTTCCGAGTGGATGCAGAGAAAGGCTGAGAAGATGTATGATATATTTGCAATCAATAGCTATCCACTAGAATGTACACCGTGCAACCACTGTTCGGTCCGGCAAGATTCCAGTAGGTCCCAAGAAATGAAGGACAGACCTAGCTGTGATTGTGATATTCAGGAAACGCATCTGACTAGAAAGGTCAGTATACAGAAATTTGCTGTAAAATATTTTAGCTCCAAACTACTTAGTCAGCTTGTTTTTTTCTTGCAGGAGACTGGAGCTGCTTTCGTGTTTTTTAAAACTCGTTATGAAGCTGCTACTGTTGCACAAACACGTTTGCCATCAAATCCCATGTTGTGGGTCACTGGTAAAGCTCCAGAACCACCCGACATGTACTGGTTGAATCAATGTGTGCCATATGAGGTGTTTTGGTTGCGGAGGATAGGGACATTAATGGCAACTATGGCATTCATGATTTTCTTTATTGCTCCTGTGACAATCGTGCAAAGTCTAGCAAATTTACAACAGTTTGAAAAAGCGTTCCCCTTCTTGAGAGGATTTCTACAAAAGTAAGTATTGCACTTCAAGGACTTGTCTTTCACTCTCTCAATGAATTTCTATTTATTAACTTCTGGAGAAGTAATAGCACGAACTAGGATTAGCCACCTGTTTTTCCACTGTGAGAAAATAAATTGATCATGAGACTGTAATCGTGGTATTTTATGCCAGTTCCTTCTCAGGGGCTGTTTGTTTGCAATCATGGAAAGAGAAAGAGAAAGGAAACAAATCTAATCAACTTCCATGTCACTAATATATATTCTAGACAGGAGGCTCCTCATTTTCAATGCATAATTTGGTTCATTTTCCCTATAGGATTTCAATTTGTATCAATTACTCTATCACTCGAAATCACTCTGATAAATGGAGGAACTTCCAAGGACATTAGAAGTAGGATTGATGAATAATGACCGTGAATATGAACCAGATTTGTTTCCTTCCCCTTTCTATGATACAACCAAACAAGCCCTTATTCTATATCCAGGAAGATCAGTTGTCCTGATGTCTGTATATAAGTGCAAGAAATTATAGTCTGTCCTATTACCCACATCTCGTGAATTTGTACGTATAGCTTCACTGCCTTCTCATTACTCTTGTCTTGATTATCCATTTATTTGTGTCTTCTTTATCTCATGAATTCTTAATGTTTTCTATCTATTGCTGAAGTACACATGTTTGTGCCTTATACATTTTCACTATTCTATGTCCTTTGTTAGAAAGTTTATGTATATTTCTTCTTTTACAGACCAACAGTGGATGAACTGGTTACAGGTTACCTACCAAGTGTCATATTGATGTTGTTCCTCATAGAGGTTCCGCCACTGATGATTATGTTTCAACTATCGAAGGGTCTATCTCTCGCAGCAAGCAAGAAGGCCGCTTGCTTGAAAGTCTTGTATTTCAATATCTGGAACGTCTTCTTTGTTAATCTCGTTTCAGGAACTGTCCTCAACAAACCTTAGATACAGATCTAGTTTGGATTTTTGGTATGACTGAGTGAAATGAAAACTGGTAGATAATAAGTTTCTTATTATGGACATGAATTTTTTTGGAATTTTGTACATTTTAGATCATATATTCCTGAAACCTGTTTGACTTGCCTTCTTCTGCTGTGTTCATCAAATTCAGAAGCTCATACTTGTCATTTGTCAAATTGTCATATGATTTTTATGTTTCTGTCTTCGTTTCTTCATGGGACTTTCTCTTAACGTTTTGCTCGATCTTTCAGGTTAAATTCTTTATGACTTTTGTCCAAACATCTGGGTGGACAAGTTTGGCAATTGAGCGAAGTAACTCAGCTGGCTTGTAGGGTTTAGGAAGCTGTGGTACTATGTACACGCAAGTTCATGTATAGATTGTCCAAAATGTGATTAACTTTTATAGGTAACTGAACGGCATTTTACTATTGTTAGTTTTACGGTTAACATCAAACTTCTTAGTTCTTGTATGTTCGTAGTACACATGAAGTTTAGAAAGAAAGGTTGTATTCAATCAAAACAGTGACTTGGAGTTTTGGAGAAAGGTTGTGTACAATCATAACAGTGACTTGAAATCTTTTATATATAACAAAGTTGTTCCATGCACTAGATCATACACCATCTAATGAATTGAAAGGTAAAAAAACAAAAGGGATTGATGGTTATTATACGAATTCTATTCCAGAATAAAACAATCAATCACAACTTGAAATCTTTAAAAATAAACTTGAGTAGAAGAGATATACTTGGAAGTGAAGGAGGTTAAACCACATTCAACGCTGTTAAAATTGGATAGCCATAAAAAAAAACAATGAATTCCAGAATCAAACAAGCAACAACAAACTGAAATCTTTGGAAATAAACTTGATAGAAGAGATAGGTTACACCACATTCAACGCTGTTAAAATGGATAGCTATCCAATATATTTTATACCAATGATTACACTATGTATAAATAAGTCAACGTGAACACCAGGACCATCCTTATTAAATCGGGATTTTCATCAGCCTTTTTGTTAATCGGGTCATAAATTTGAATTATAAAGTTGTAAGATTTTTCTAAGATTAATTTTTTTTTCTCCAGATTTTAACAGCTAATTCAGAAAGGGCTTGGATATGGTGACTTAGATTTTTATTACTTAATCAAGAGAATATTGACATATTAACCGTAATTAGTAAATCATTACTTATAAACTAATTAAATCCGTTCATAATACTATCTAGTTAGACTAGTTGGCTATTCAAATCACCAAACAAAGAAGTATAAATTACAGTTTATTTTTATACAATCGATAATACATAAATCAATACTAGTTCTCAATTAGCAAACAATCATTAGCTACACTAATCTCCATAAGCACTAATCAGCACGAAAACATAAGTCGAATAGTGAGAAAAAGACGACGATAGATGCGTCATTCATGCGTTAAATACCGCCTTGGCTTCATAAACATTACGAAAGCAAGAAGCGTTACTCTTCTAGCTACTATCCCTGTAACTCCGTAAGTCAATCTCCATATATACCGCATTAAATTATAATATATACTTTGTAATTAATTGCATAAAAATTTTCAACTATATAAATAATTCTCACCAACTTCAAACTTGTGCAAAAAACTTAACATCAAGATGAAGACTTGCACTCTTTTTTCACTTTTTCTAGTATTTCTTCTCATTGCTCCCAATGGTAAATACTCTCACATTTTTACTACCGGTTAAATTTTTTTATTTATGTTGACAGTCCTAGCAACATTCTGGGTTATTTGTTAGAGTTTTTTTGTTAAATTATCAGAGAGTTTTGTGTTTTGAATGTCAATGATTTTTGGTGTTGGGAGATATTCAAAGATTAGAGTTTTAGTAGGTTTTAAATAGTTTTTTTTTTTTAGCTATTTGAGCAAGTTATGTTTAATTTTTCGGCAATTTAGGCCATAAATACCCTTACACCATATTTTTTATATTCATTTAAAAATTTTAATTTGTCCTTTTTGATAAATTCATCATTTTATTTTATCTAGATCACTAACTAGTTTCAATTTTAAATCGAGCTTTAACGGATATATATTTATGAATAGGAATCGATGTGTTAGAAGGCTCGAAGATTGAAGCGGCTCCACTGCCGAAAAGTGCGCTGTGCGGGCCTCACCCTAATTGTCAGCAGTCGTCGTGTGGCATAAGATGCAGATTTGAATCATCGACTTCCGTCTGCTATAACTATCTACAACCAGTTCCAATTTGTTGTTGCACTAGTAACTAGCTTCAACATATCCAATAGGAAAGGCTATTACTTCGGTTACAATATGGTCTTCTAAGTGCTAATTGGAATAATAAACTACATTTGTCATTAAGTGATTGGATCTAGTGTACTATAGTGGTAAACGATTAATTAACCATCGGTTAGAAAATAAACTAAATGTTATTTAAATATGAAATATTACGACGATAACTAAAAGTCATGTCATCACCAATCAAGCCTTTTTGAAACAAGAATGAAATGTTCGTAAATATGTTTTCACATCAGACCACATGTTGTCGATGCTCTTATTGCGCTTGACTAGTTACCCCCTTGTCCTCATCCATGTTGATGTTCAACAAGGTAGTGAATGATTAATAATGCCCTTCGTTGGCCGGTTGATAGGATTCTTCTATGACCAGTGTCGGGACGTTTTGTCAATTGAACTAATCTCATCCTATAAATATACGATAGAAATTTACGATAAAATAGTTTTATATTATAAATTAAATCGAAAAAAAATGATGAAAGAATTTTATATTACAAATTAATATTTTTGTCATAAAATAATTCATTTTGATTGAGCCGATTAGATTAATAAAGAGTTTTAATAATAGATTTAACTTAGTAGTAATGTATATTTCCTTAATTAATAAAACTAAATCTACCTAATTACTACGTAAGTATCTTATAGTGACAAAAGGTAAAGAAGAGGCTACCCGTGTGAGGAAAGAGGGCACACGTCACAAAAATGGAAAGAGGGAGGAGAACCTGTGTTCCTCTGCGCCACCTCCGGCAGAAATGTCATCAATTGAGCTAATGTGATATTGTGTTCTAGTATCACCGTATTACTACTATATCCAATTTCAGCAGGGGCCGCGACCCCTCCAGTCCCTCCCCAACTACGCCACTGTTGTGATAACTCCTCCGTTAGTCTTTTTTTATGACCTAATGGACCAACAAAATTGTTTAGTTTTCCGAATTTATTTTCTCTCAAAAAAAAGAAGAGAAGAACAAAAAAGAACGAAATATTTATTAAATTAATATAAGCTGTTATGTTTTAGGCCAGAGAAATAGGTGATAGAATATAATATATATTCTATTACTATATGGCATAAGCTTAGGGTCGTTTGGAGTAAAAACAAATTATTTTACTTTTGTAATTATAATGAAAAAAAAAAATCCATTGTTTAGGCCAAATGTTATGTATAGCTCTATGTAAGGAAGTTTGTGGATTATAAGAAATAACAGAGGTTTCCATGTAATTTTCAGTTTATACTTCATAGATGTTTTTGTGCAAATTTGTATATACGATGGGTCATTTTTCGCAATTTTACCCGATTGTTGTTGTAGTTTCAAATACTTTATAAAATACTTGCAAAACTATCACTTTATTTTGCTATGCCTCCAAGTTTCCATTGCCGCCAAAAGCACATCACACCATTTCCCCTCGCAGTACACTGTCTACTTCTCGAAGAAGCTAAGTATTCAAATCCAAAATCAGGCGAAATTCAACGCATCTCCGATCTCTACGTTCTCACATCTTTTTTGACGATCAAATCCTCTAAAATCGTCATCTAAAGATGGTAATTCTGTTTCTCTAACCCTATGTTCGAGTTCTCCTCCTTCATGGCTTTTAATTTGCCCTTTTGTCAAGCTTGACTACTTTCATAATCGTCGTTTGACTTACCTGTTGATTCATTTTAGCTTTGAACGTCTATTGATTCGAATTGCTACTGGATCGAGTTTTTCCTAGACTCGTGACACAACTGATGGGTTTTTAGGGTTTGAGATGTGTGTTTGACCAATATCCTTTCCATATATGTGGAATCGAGGTCCGGTTATCAATTTGAGACGAATAAACGATACTTAGCTTAGTTTCGTAAAAGATGGAGTGTCTGGAAGCAGAATCATGGCGAAAATGATACACATTGTAGCTGTTTCAATCTCCGTCTACTTGTTTCTGGTGCTATTTTTGTTAGAGTGAAATATTGATTTTTTTCCTGATTATGTTTTGTAGTCAAAGAAAAGAGGACTTTCGTTGGAAGAAAAACGTGAGAAGATGCTTCAGATCTTTTACGACTCACAGGACTTCTATCTTGTAAGTAATGTTCATTTGTACTAGGATGGTAGAATAATGTAGTTATCAAATCAACCAGTTTATTCGTTGTGGAAGGCTCTGGACCTATATGTTTAAGGTCATCTACTGTAATTGCTGAATTTTCTAGTGTGATTCTTACTTGGAAGGAAGATCAGCCTGTCTTTCTTCAGCTCAATGAATTTTATAGTTCAGGTATTAGTGTCATCACAACGAAGTATGAATGTTGGTTTCCCCTATTGTAAATGGTTTGCAGTTCTTATACCGTATATTGCTCCATTTTCTATCATTGGACTTCGCCTTTCTAACAAAAGTATCATGTGCAAAATTTAGCTCAAGGAGCTTGAGAAGTTGGGCCCTAAGAAAGGTGTGATTAGTCAATCAGTGAAAGATGTTATCCAGAGTCTGGTTGATGATGACCTTGTCTTCAAAGAGAAAGTAGGAATTTCGGTATGCATCTATCTGTCTCACACTCAAGAAATAAGCGAAGCGATGCTTGATTTACTGTTGGAAACTGATCTAGCTTGGTATATGCACCACGTATAAATGGGGGTTATGGTTTAACCTGTTGTCAAAATATTCTGTAGGTATACTTCTGGAGTCTTCCCAGCACTGCTGGAAATCAGGTAAAGCTTGCAGTTCTATTGTAGCTTCATTTCTGTATACTGCTCCCAAATACGATGAAGGTAAAATGTTTTCATGTTTTATATTGTAATTCTTGACAATTTCTACAGCTGAGAAGTGTGCGTCAGAAGCTGGACTCTGAAATTCAAAATGGTAAGAAGCGGCTTGCCGAGCTGCAAGGGAAGTGTAATGCTCTGAAAAGGGGGAGAGAGGATTCTGTAAGCATATCATGCTTCAATCTCATCACTCCTATCACCTACATTTCTTTCATAGGCAATTGAGCATGATTGTTCATGTCTGATTTGGATGAACTACTTGTACATTTGTTTTGAAGGATGAGCGAGAGGAAGCATTGAGTAAGCTAAAATCGGTGGAGCAAAAATACAATGAAATTAAGGTTTTTTCCCTACTCTGTTATATCCTGTCAGTGTCTATTTTCAGATTCTAACAAGTATCTGATAATTATATCCTGTGCCTATAAGGATGAGATAAAACAATATGCTGACAATGATCCGGCTGCCTTTGAAACAATGAGTTGAGTAGTCTTTTAATTTGTAATTGGGAACTTATTTATGGTATTGTTAATGCTGTTAAACTATAAAGAAGCAAGTTCTGATCTTTTGTCTGCACGGTGGCAGAAAATTCAATCAGTGTTGCATATACAGCAGCAAACAGATGGACAGGTAGAACACTTGAACCCTTGTAGTTGTGCTGTTGTTAGTTTATTTTATCCCTTATACCGAGTGGATCATAATTTGACAAAAATAAATAAATTAATCGTCATAGCTGAAATGTGACAGACAACGTTTTCACCCTGCGGCAGTGGTGCTCAAACAATTTTCCTCAAGCTAAAGAGCAGCTTGAAAGCTTATACACAGAGGTGATTTTTGTTCCTTTATTTCGCATATGCTCTGGTCTTTTTTAGTACAACTAAGAACTGGACACAAAAGAGTTCTGATTTCAAGTCTTTATAAGCTTCTACAATATATATTTATAATCTTTATAAGATCCTAAGAGAGGATCAAACTTTAAATTGTTTCTAATCAGTAATCAATCCTAGGGTAATTTGCAAGCATAGGCAAATGCTAATACAGGCCAATATCTCTTGTACATGAATCCATCACCCACCAGTCCCTAATCTGAAAGAAGTTCACATATCAGAAGTATACACATGAACAAGAAGAAGAAAATTCATTATACATTATCCATTATATCCTTGTACCTGTTCTCTAACCGTTATACATAACAAGTAGGCTGTCTGGATAATCTCAACATTTTTGTCAACATCTTTGTGTAGTGTGTACTGATAGACCGATAGTTCCATTTCTCTTGAGCTTATGGGTAGCATGTTGCACATATTTTTCCTTAAAGTTGTCTTCTTATCCCACTGTAGGCAGGAATAACAGAGGACTTTGACTATTTGGAGTTGCCAGATTTGGGTAAACTTGGTACGACCAATAACCAGACACTTGAAGGCGATGCCAAGGTAATGACTAATCAAACTTCTGCATCTAAGGTCAAATTCATTCTCTCACGAACCTCTTGTTGCTGTTGTTTTTTCCGGGGTGTGGGGTCTTAGGTAGTTTAATCGTTAAGCAAGAGTCCCGATCTGAGTAGGACTTGGGTCATTCTTGATTTTGCAGATATCTTGGCTACTTGCATCTGAGATAGAGACTGCACAAGATGATTAGAGCATTGATTGGGTTAGATGGTTTGTTAGTCAAACCTGTGGTTTGTCTTGCTTTACTTTGCTTCACAAGAAATACATCACAAACTTCCTTACACTACATATTTTTGTTCAATCGAGTTTTCTGTTGGCTCTAAAGATATTTCTGTTGCCTCTAATGATATCTCTGCATATGAACCTCTTGAGTTAGATGGTTTGTTAGTTAAACCTGGGGTCTGTTCTTTTTTCACTGTCATCTGCAGCTGTTTGCTGATATTCAAAATTTGCAGTCATCATCTAATTCTAGGAAATAAGCAATATTCCTCTATTTCAACAATCTCCATGTTTATACCTTTTTCTTTCTGTTCAAAAACCACCGATCCGTATTTAGGAAGAACTCGAATCCCGTTTCACCCAAAGATAAGTTTCTTGAAACCTGTTTTCATTTGATTCTCTATTGGAAATCTGAATCATTAGCAAGACCTCAGCTACACGATTCCTGTGTCTTTCTTTTCATTGCTCCATCATCCCTTCATCTCAGGATTTCATATGCATAGATCTGCAAACGTCTATTAGCATTAAGTAAATCTTAGTTTTGACCTATATATATTGTTTATTTTTCTTCTATTCATCTCATATTTGATCCATACGTGTGCCCGTTTCCACACCCTTTGTATAGTCAATGTTGAGGCAGAACTTGAAGTTAAAATCACTGACGCTATAGCAAAAAGTAATCAGTTATCTTATCTATTTCATGTCATCTGTGATTCCAAATGACATCCTTCATTCTTAATTCCTACGGATGACCAATAAAAAAACATTTCAAAGATACCTGATGAACTGGAACTGATAAAATATTCCCAGCCTTTGATTTTTGTTCCACATCATCAGATTCTCTAAATGAGCCATCTGCACCAAATTTCCAGTCTGTCCAAAATGAACCTTCCAAATAATTGTATTCAATAAGTGTGAGCTTTTGGATCAATTCAATCCCATATATTGGATATCCAACAAGAAACTCCTTTCTACAAATGTTGACTCGTTTCCTATCTGGGCATTTCCGGATATCCGGAAACTTTTACCCATATCGGATCTCGTATACTTTGTTTTGTTTTTTTTGTTTTTTTTGTTTGATCTGGTAGAAACTCCGTACCGTAGTTACATATATCTGATCCGACAATTAATCTATAATATCTGCATCCGGGGATCCAAATAATACACCGGAGGATCAGGTTAACTAGATCGGATAATCGGGTTAACTAGATCGGATACATTTGCTCTACCTATATTAAGAATCATTTTGGGGGAACAAGAAGCCATTCCCTGCAAATCAATGTCTGGTGATATTCTTTTAATGATTAGATGCAAGTGGGAAGAGGAAACCCTAAAAACTTAGTGTACACCAACAAAACTTAAGCTGTCCACAACTCAACAGAATAGCAGAAAGACAATGCAAATACATTGGATGCCCCCTCCATGTGTCAAAATGGCCCCAACAACTCTCCTTAAGATACCTTTTTTACTCATTTGACAGCCGTTTGATTCATTGCCAGGGTAGCATGGTCCATGGAGAGCACTTCAATAAAATAATGATAATTTTAATCTAATATAATCCCTCTTTGTAATCCTATATAATCCTCTCATTCATTGTTCCAACCCAATCCCAAATCCTCTAAGATCTTACTGCATCAAAGAATTCTTCAAAGCTACCCAACATGCTTGTATCAATGGAGGTCCAGAGAGTCTACTTCACAATCTCTCTTTTCATTGCTCTTTTCGCTTTAGCTTTCTCTTCTGCCTCTGCTCAAAGTCTTGCCCCTGCTCCTGCTCCGACAAGCGACGGTTTGTCCCTTTTCCGCTTATCTTGAATCACAAGGCTATTTGCATTTCTAATTCAAAGTTATTTCGAGCCTGAATCATCATCTAACATCTCGAGTAATTGGATGAGTCAAGTTTTGTGTTGTATTGGTTTCGGTTTCAGCTGATGAGTTTGATTGTTTGAAATTGTTTGCAGGAGTTGCAGTTGATCAAGGAATAGCGTATGGGCTGATGCTGCTAGCTCTTGTGTTGACTTACATCATTCACTAATGTTCTGAAAGGGCAAAAATCAACAGAGAGAGGGCGGAAAAAAGCTAACTTTTGCATTGATCGTCGTTGTTTTGTAAATTGTAAATGGTGGGTTCGTGGGTTCCAACAATTCTGGATGATATCCGTTTTATTATTTTTGGTTATTTTTGTCTCGATATTATGAGATTCATTTTACACTTTTATGACTAGTTGTGTTCTTTTTTGTCCATTAACAATTCTTTCGTTCTTTTTTTTTTACGAATACCTAGTGATAAAATGAAACTAGACTTTTTAAGCGTTGACCTGTGGAGCATGAATGGAAAAAAAAATTTATTGGTTGAGTCTCTCCAATTGAGCCACGACCGTATCTAGTCCGGACGTAGAAGGACTTAGGTCGATCGAACCAAACGTAAACCAAAAAAAAACGTGGTATAAAATTATCACCCTGCTTAATCCACTTACCATTCTCATAAAGAATAAATAAAGAAAGAACCCAACTTAAAAGCATTTTTTTTAAAAGTAAATTATTGTACAACGTACGAGGTATAAAATATCTCTCGTGGATCTCGGTTTGGATGGTTGGGTTAAGATCATCACCTATCCTGCACCCGTTTCGTCATGTATGAACCTATCGCCCATATTTTATTGTGTTTTTACCAAATTCTTTAAATCGTATGGTTAGATATCCGTCAAGCATAGGCTCGTGAACATGGTAATGAATATTGAATTAAAACTTAAGTAGAAAAGAAATACTTTTTATTATATTATTAGTGCTGAAACGACGAGTACACGAAAGATCTTATTAGAGTAAACTATAGATCTACTTGGCACAAACGCAACAAAAAGAGTTGAGACAGTAGCCATGAACATGATGCTTTCTTCTACAATGGGTGTTGCAGCTCCTTGCGTTGAGACAGTGCTCTTCACATGCATAAGTTATGATGAAAAATGAAAGCACTAAGATGAAGACTAGAACTGGAAGAAAGTTGTTCTTCATGGTAGCCGTTGGGAGGCAAGAAAGATCCAAGAGACTGAGAAAACAACATAGATGAATCACAAAGTCATTAGAGCAAAGATTTAGCCAACAAAAACACTATCATGTATAGAGTGTCTAAGAAAACTCGAATAACCGATGATTTTTTTGGTTAACCGAACCTATATGGTTAGGGTTTACAACTTCTACTAACCGAACTCGTATATGAACCTGTTCGAAAAAGGATCCAAGCAGATTTGAATACACTGGGCATGGGTTGTCCGTGAATTTAGATCGGATAAACTGACCGAGTTTATGTAAAATTATATATTTATGTTGATCAATGTGTGAGCCAAACAAAACAAAAATACCAATTAAAACATAAAATAAAAACCATTATAAACAAAACCAATTATGATGAAGAAAGAGAGAGGGTAGAGGAATTCAAACCTTAAAACAAAGAGCAAAAGAGAGAAAATGGAAAGCACGTATAGTAAGGTGAATTGGTGAATATCATCAAGGGGATTTGCCAAATTTATAGAATGAGGGAATGCTCACTCGAAATTTAGTTTTACAAACACGAAAAATTGCATGTCTAACTATTAGAGGGTAAGTGGTTGATTGATCACATGCAGAAGCATACGCAATGCACAACAATACAATGCTATGACATACAAGTAACAAGGGTCGTTAAATCACAACCATTCTTTTTTAAAGAAATGCAATCGCAATGATTCAAAAGTGAAATTGACCCCTATTGGAGGTGATAACATCTCGCACATAAAGTTATGACAAGCCGAGCTAGTGTATAAGTTTATGGGAATCCGACTAGTATATAAAGTCAGTTAGCTCCTCCTATTGTTAATTGATTTTAGATAAAATTACACTAAACTTATGTGTTGAGTTTCGACCTAAATGTATTAGGTCAAAATTCAAAGCTCTGTTTGCTCATTGATTTCGTCCATTGTTTTGTCAATGTGTATCGGAAAATCCTTAACGAAAAAGCCATAAATTCTCTGGCATTCCAAATAGTTCATCTTGTTAAAGAAAAGCTTTGACAAATATAATTCATACTAACAACAAAAAGGCAATGAAAGCAGTGAAGAGAGATGTGTTCTTTAAAACTATTATGAGGTTATGACCATCCGCACACTCTTTGATCTCAATTCACCTAGAAAATGTTGCAAATTTGCAATGCAAGACAATGAGGCAGCCATGGTTTCACACTTCGAAAGTATCATTGCCTTTCAAGAAAACCCGAAAAAAGATATCACAAATAGAACACATTTTTGAGGTCAACAAGAAGAGACATCACATTAATTGTTGCTTCTATGGCCCTTCTATTTACAGCTTCTCATGGATATAAAAGACATACGCAAGCCTAGGAGCAGAAGCAATTTTCACCAGACTTTACATAACCTGCAAAAGTTCGAAGAGTAAATAGTTAAAAATATTTGAAGTATATAGTAACTTTGTGTAAATGGTGAAGCAAAAGACCAACCTCAAAGTGCCATTTCTGCTTGTAATGCAGCAAGTTCATCATCCTCAGCTGTTTGTCTCGGAGGAGGACGATTTGGTTGTGCTGGGATCCTAGAGGGAGGTAAAGGCGAGGGGTGAATAGGTTGAAGAAGCTGCTCTTCGAGTTCAGCACCTTCAAGTTCTTCAAGTTCTGCTTCCAATTCATCCTGCAAAGAAGGTACTAATATGTTAATTTTGCTCATTTGAAGGGAAGGAAGACATTAACGCCTCTGGGTTTGCTAAAGCAATGTGAAATAGACCTCATCAAAATCAGCAGCTGCACCAATTGGAGTTGCTAGTGCCTCTTGAATCATTTTCATGTTCTCTGTTTGCTCATTGATTTCGTCCATTGTTTTGTCAACATCATCGATGTTCCTGAAGACAAATCTCATATTAGAAATTTATTACAAAACTACTAGTTAGAAATTTTATGCAAAGCTCTGATTCAAGTAAAAATGGTGCACAAAAAACATTGGAGCCAATACTATATTAGTTGAAGTTAATTAAGAAGAATCATGAAGTCCAAACTACTATTTCCTACAAGGGCCGAGATATGGATTTTTATGGTATTATGTTTCATAAGACATCATTGAACGATTTTCACACCCTACAGAGTAAGGATTGAAGAGTTCAACACGTAGTACAAGTATAGTTCAAAGTCCTTGAGATTACCCGGATTTTGAATGGTCTTCACAAAAGAGTGTATCTTTTCTCACCCATGTCAGTTCTATAAACTGAATGCAACAATTCTAACCAAGTTCCAATATTCTTTTCACAATTGATAGATGATTAGACAAAAACAGAAATGTCCTTAAAAACTGCAGCTAAATGACTGTAAGTGGTTATATTCTGTGCACTTTAAGGTGCTAGTGTAACAGCTTAGGACTTGATATTTGAAGATGATTTCACTTGAAGTATGCACATAATTATGAAATTCAAATTTGGCAATATTTACTTATAACTGAAAGAAACTGCATAAGCCTTCATGAGACAGAGACCCAATTAAGCGAGACTAAGGGCAAGTTCATAATTCAATAAGAAGCACATCAGTAAAGAAATTTACTTACGTTGCTTTCTGCATTGCTTTCATTGCAGCTGCTCCGGTTCTCAAAGCATCCACAGTTTCAGTGGTAGCTTTTGCGCCTTCTAACATTATCATCTGCAATGCCAAAATAGGAATTGGCCAAATAGTACTAGAAGTACAAAGAAATAAACAGCGGACACTTCACTATAATTACAAACATCCCAAAGAGGCTATGGTCTCTAGCTCCTATGTCAGACTTTAGTTGACAATGAAAGGACTCTTTGTAGTCTTGCTAGTTTGCTTACTTGGTCATGAATGCGCAACTGGAAATTTCCTAGCTGCTCAATTTGCTGCTCATAAAGTCTCTTCCTCTTTAAACATTGTATTGCAGCTGTAAGAAATATGACAGAATAAAAGGCATCAAGAAATAGAACTGAAGTTCTATAGTCATTCTCCATCTTGGTTAAACCGATAGAACGAATAAAGGAAAACAGATGAAGAACAATAAACTAGACAAGTATCAACAAGAAACAAATGATAAACATCAAATCTACTTCGCTTTATCTCCAATTTCCTAGAAAATAGAAGGACATATTCGTGATAAAGTATACAATATTTAAAATCAAACACACCTCTTTTGTTCTTTGCTCTAGTAAATCCCTTGGCCTTCTCAACCTCCTCAGCAGCCTTCTTGGAAAGGACATTCTCTTTCTTCTCTAGCAATTCCAGCGTCTATCGCACGCAAAATGCAGTTATGAGCCGCAAAAAACAATGCAAGAAATACCAAAAAAAGAACTCTTTATAATCAAGGAGCATAATTTAGACAATGTAAAGTTATAAACCACCAAAATTAAGATATCTTTCAGCAAAGAGTTGAAATACTACGCGAATAACAAATCCAAATTCAGTGGGTTGCTATAAAGAGGAGAAACGTGACTATCCTTGATTGGCTTATGTACTTATGTGGTTCATTGAATCCAGAAGAAGTAGAAAATGCCGCATGGCCTGCAATTCGATAAATGCATTGCTTGTGAGGTATGTGTTTGTGTATGTCCTATAGATCTACCTGTTGTAGGCATACCAGGTCAGGTTAGTTGCCATGACCACGCTCAATTTATGTTGCATGGAAGTCCAGGGATGAGCTCAGCTTGAGTGGTAACACCTTGCGAAGAGTGTGAAGTGCAAGCATAATCTCTCGTAATTGCAAAGGTCGTATTACAACCAAGTTTTTTCTTGAAAATAGGAATACTATCGAGTTGATAAGCTTTTTAAAAATGCAACTTTGTTGTCTCAACTCTTGTATGGTCATAATTTCTTTGTAAACTTTCGATAGACCTTATATATTTTGGCCTACATTCCTTCAAAGCTCCCATTTTCATACAATATGTTGACTCTAGCACAACTAAAACCCAAAACCCGTAACACAGTTTATCCAGCAACATCCTATTACCACAATTATCAATTAGGTTGAACGCAAACCATCTCCTAAAATGACAACAAAATCTTCTATCCTCACAAATTACACATCAACATACCAAAAACACGAAATCCCCGGAATCAAATAATAAACACAAGTTAAACCCAGATAAATCATGTACTTTACCTCGGACAACTTATCGAGGGTAGCGACAGTGCTGACCTCCTGTTTAGGCTTACCAAATAGCCGTGTAAACATTGTTGTCGAATCCGGGAACGCGATAACAAAAGCCTACATCAGATTAATTTCAAATCCTTCAATTCCATAAGATTGAAAAAAAGCCCTAATTGATTGCCAGGCGCCAAACCCGAATTCAAAAGCATATAATATCCAACTCGTCGAAGAAGATCAAAGTATCAAATTAATTACCTGATGATCGAATTCGATTGCAGATAGAGGAGAGAGCTGGAGTACGAAGACCAAATTGATCCGTCTCAAGGCCTAGAAATATCCTTCGGATTTCTAACCCCAGAGAGATGGGGGGAGATAGATTGACGAGATTGGATTTCTTAAGCGTGTTGGTGTTGGGCGTAGGAGAAGGAGAATGTAGAGAGAAGCTTCCTTTTTCTTTATTTTTTTTAAATAAATTAAATAACTACTGTTTTAATAATAAGCTCAAGGGAATTCGCCTTCTATTTGAAGTCATCTTCGTCCCACGTGGAGCAAGTCCGTTGGCTCTAAGAGAAGGATGATCTTAACAAACATTTTGTCTATTCATCATGGAAAGATGTACCATAAATATTGTACAAAAGAGATGTTTCTTTAAAAAGGAGAAAATTTGTGCGACAAATAATTAAAGGATATCATAAACACTATGCAAGTATTTTTGTTACTACGGAAATATGGATTATGAATATATGTTAAAACATGTCTCCTGTTCACTTTATACGCTAACTCCATATTCGATCGTCACCGTCGCTAACGAACAAATCCGGCGGGAGAGTTGCTTCTTCATGCTATACTGAAGCGAAATCCGGTCGATGGGAAGAAGAGGGGCTCGGCTGAAGTCTAGATCCGGCAGCAGCTTTCCAGATCCGTGCGGTTGAAGCACAAATCTCACGAGCGGAGTGCAGAAGCGAGAACCGGTCGATGGTAAGAAGAGGGACTCGGTGTGGGTGGAGGCTTTTCCGATCCGGCAAGGTCTGGACTTGGTCGGAGGTGGAGACGAAAGGGTGAGCAATGGACGAAGGAGACGATATTTGCCGATTACAAACTAGGGTTTCGTGTGTATGTGATTTTGGCTATAAGTTTTATAAGGTTTTAATTTGTATTTTACCCTTATACCCCTCTAATTAATTGTTTTTAGAATTAAAAATTTATCAGGAAAATAGAGGAGCCTACTTTGTTTCTAGTTTACAAAAATATTTTCACAACCCCATTATTCTCATTCATCATTGATGATTACTGTTAGACTAGTTCATAACCCCACCTTATGCGGGTTTATTACTAAAATATTTTGTTATGTTATGATTTTTGACGATATTTTGCGGAGTTTGTAGTGATACGTCGTTAGGACTAGATCGACCTAGGTATCCCCGGACCCGGGCCGGGCTTGTGTGAAAATTTTGCCCGTTTTTACGGGCTGGACTTTGGCCGAGCCCGGACTTTGGGCATGGGTATTGTTTTTACCCGCCCTGAGCGGGCTTTGGACGGGGCGGGCGGGCCCTGTTTTTTATATATATTTTTAGTGATATGTTGTTTGAACTTTTTCCCACCACACAAAGTATCTAAAAGGTGTTGTGCTCTCAAACCATCTCTACCACTAGAGGTTCCTTTGGAAAAAGACTTGATGCATCTAAAAATCAAATTAACACAACAACGAGGGGTGATTCATGAAAAGTAAAACAAGACTTAGAAAGAGGTGGTTTGAAGGGATGTTTACCTTTCAATGCCTTCAAAGTCTCATCATTATAAGGTGCTACTCCAGAAGAGCACAAGACTTTTACAACGGCCGTAAAATGCCCATCTGAAACCTTACAAAGACACTACTTGATATTAGGTTCCTCTTCCAACCTTCTTCATTTTTTGAGCCGTCATCAACCCTAACAACAAGTTTATGCTCTGAACTGCCTAGCAAAGCATGTACAAGACTAAAAACACTTGCAAAATCTCATCAACTTCTCCTCAAGTATACAACGCTTGCAAAATCCGCTGATGTTGAAAAAACTTCCTACCTCTTGATCTTATCTCTCCTGCTTATAGGCCTGAACACCTGCAACGTACATAACCCTCTCCAACAGACCAACATCAAACACTAAACCACCATCAAATGCAATCTGCTCAGGAACAACCAGCTCCGAGATATCCGCCAACGGCCTCGAAATACCCACATTGTATTCACCATCCTCACCAAAACCAGAAATAAAACTATCAGTTTGACGACACTCACGGCTCAAAGCATAAAGACAGATACATCGGTCACACAACCACATCTTGAGGACAGTAAAAAAAGACTTACATATGATAGAATACACTTATTTTCAAATTTCAATGAAAAGAAATCATCTTTGGATATAAAAAAACTTGCATCTTTTCTCTAATCTAGTAAACTCTACAACAATGACGCTTGAGCAGAATCTTATTAATGAGTAAACAGGAATGTTGACGAAACCTTTCAATTTGCAGATTTTGCCTTCAATGCTTCAATGACATCAAAGAAGTCCTCATCACTTAGCCTCTAATATTTGGCAACTTTGTGGAGTTCGTTTGCAGCCCCTGAAATCGGCGTTGATTGTGAGCCTAATTTTGCTAAGCCAAGTACGAGCCTTAGATCCTGTTTGCATATCACAAAAACACATCAGTTTATCAGCAGGCGAGGATCTTAGAACAAAAGATGAGAGTAGTCAACACAGTGGAGAGGGTTCATAGGAAGACATAACCAATCTTTTGCTGATGCTTCAACGGGAGGCGGTAGGGTAGAGAGATTTCACCATTGAAGGGCCCTTTAATGAGAACATAAGTGCGCGAATCGCACCCTGTGCAACTACCTTTTAAAGCACCAATGCAAAATAGCTCAATGACATTTACCATTTAATAAATGTGAACATAGGAGTCGCGTGGAAGACATTGCCGTCATTAACGGAGAAGCCATCGCCACTGGTTATTAGTCTTTCCGAAGAAGTCGCGCCAATGTTGCGAAGGAGAAGTCATCGCAAGAGAAGCCATTGCCGTCTTCTCAGTTGCGAAGGATTCGGGTGAAAGCCATCACCGTTGGCTATTAGTCTTCCTGAAGGAGTCGCGCCAGTTTTGCGAAGCAGAAGTTATCGCCGTCTGGACTACCGCCGCCCGATCAGTTCCTCTCGAGCCTTCTGGACTACCGCCGCTTCTCGACCGAGCAATAGTTCTTCTCGAGCAGTTCTTCTAAGCGGTTCCGAGCAATTTCGAAAACAATCGTATTATAGTTTTTTTATATTTATTTTAACGTCCATAGTAAGTTCTATTTTTACCCATTTTATTAATTAATTTTTAAATTAAAAATTTATCGGATAATTAGATGGAGCATAGTTTATTTTTGTTAAACATAAAAGCATTACTAACTTATATTTCTACTAATCCATTGTTCTCAAAAAAAATATAGTTAGTCATGAAATATAATGAACAAACAAATAATGAAATTTGAACTGTAATAAAGTAACAAATGTCATGTATAAAAGAATGACGTATCATTTTAGTTATTTTTTGTTTTAATATAGTATATAGATAAAATTGGACTCTTATATTTTGTTGTTTTCAAATGGACCCTAACGTATACCTGTTCATATCCGGACTCGAGCAGGGTTTTATGAAAATTTCGGCCGTTTATCCGGACCTGGGTCGGGCCGAGTCCGGCTGACGGACTTCCGAATACCCGTTTTATTTTTTTATTTTAATTTTTTAAAAATCTAATTAAAAAATGGTTTTTAACATAAATTTTATTTAAACATAAAATATATTAAAGATATTATGTCAATATACATTAAATTTATGATAGTTATACTTCATATTTTATAATTATGCTTAATATTTTAAATATATATAACATTATATATATATATGTTAGGATCCGGTAGAAACCTTTCTTGGAGTAGGAAGTAGGAACCTTTATGATCCATCACATTAAAAATTAAACGAACATGATTAAAGGACCATAATAAGTGTTCATAGTGGAGTTTCATTAGATTGGATTTAAAAAATACACTAGCAATAAATATAAAGATATTTTAGGTAATAATATATTTTATTTATGGTTGAAATGAATGTTTTATAAGAACAAAAAAATTAACGTTCTTTTTTTAATAGCAAACTAACGACCATTATGTATGTAACGATTGATTTTCTTATATGTAACGTAGGTTAACGTTCGTTAATAATAAGTATATTAGTCGTTACATTTTTTTTGGTCGTTAAATTCTATTAGGATTGGTTGTTAAAATTTATAATATGGAAAGATTGCTGGTAAAGTTTGTTAGGATTGGTCGTGAAAATTTATTTTGGTCGTTAAAATTTGTAATATGGAAAAAATGCTGGTTAAATTTGTTATGATTAGTCGTTAAATTTAAAATTGGTCGTTAAAATTTGGCCGTTAAATTTGGCCGTTAAATTTGGTCGTTAAAATTTGGTCGTTAAAATTTGGTCGTTAAATTTTGTTCGTTAAAATTTAGAGTTTGAAAAGAATGGTGATTAAATTTGTTATAATTGGACATTAAATTTTGTTTTGGTCGTTAAGGGAAATATTAGTCGTTAAAATATAGTACCATTTTCGTTAACAATAAGTATATTAGTTTTTGAACATTGAAAACTTAACATTATCAGAATTCTATCATGACAATATAATATTTTGATTAATTATTACATAAACAATGTTAAATCTTGAACGTTCATATATATTAATCCAATGGCTACTCTAAGAAAGGTTCCTACACAATCCTATCCATATATATATATATATATATATATATATATATATATATATATATTATCCGGGGTTTTCGGGCCGGTCATGTATACAGGCGTGCCCGGGTTCGGCCCGACGGGTTTGCCGGGCCGGACGGACTTCCTCGTATGTTCATATCTGTCCGTTTTTCGGGTCTGGTCGGGCCGGAAGATCACACATCCTACGTTCCTACAGATACAATAACAGATTGCAATGCTGAGCCAGATTGCTTCTTTCAAAATTCCTCAAGAATCTTACTCGTAGAAGGGAATCAGAATATCTCAATAGCTTAAAACGCAAGTACGGAACAGTTATGAATGTAAATAATGTTCGGGGACCCGACCCGTAAGGGTCGTATATATACCATTAGGGTTTTCATTTTTGACAACGCCTACCATTTCTCTGCCTCTCTTCAAATCTGTTGCCCTAAGCTCTCTCATCACAACAATGTCGGAAGACCACGCGCTTCCGCCTCCGGCAGCCGAAATGGCCGCCGTCAGCCTCAAGTCTTCCTCGGACACCGTGCACCGGGCCGCCTTCTCTCAGCGAGTCCCCATCCGCTCCATCCTCAGCCGCCCCGACGGTGGCGCAGGACTTGCCGGCCAGACGGTGCTCGTCGGAGGCTGGGTGAAGACAGGACGTGAGCAAGGCAAAGGATCGTTCGCCTTCCTCGAGCTTAACGATGGATCATGTCCGGCGAATCTCCAGGTCATAGTTGACTCATCTGTTGCTCCGCTTGCCGGACTTGTTCAAACCGGAACCTGCGTATCGGCGGAGGGAGAGCTCAAGCAGCCGCCGGAGGGCGCGAAGCAGAAGGTGGAGCTCAAGGTTTCGAGGGTTCTTGAGGTTGGCCCTGTTGATCCGGCTAAGTATCCGATTCCGAAGACTAAGCTTACGCTTGAGTTTTTGAGGGATTTTGTGCATCTCAGGCCTCGCACTAACACAGTAAGTTTCGCTATTTTCACTTTCCATTTTTGCCGATTAAGGCGGAGATTTGAACGTTTTGCCACTTACTGTCCTTGATAAGACGCGAACCAATTGATTCAGATCACTGGTAGTCTGGTAGCATCGCATTCCTTGACGGAACTTTTGCCACTTACTGCACTTATTTATGCTATATGTATTGCTAGTTGATTCTGCTATATGTTTTACTAGTTGTCAAATTGGACTATTTAGAACATCCATCACTGGTAGCATCATTCATGAAAATTAAGACGGAATGAAATTTGTTTGTTGGTTATTGCTTGTATTGGCTCACATTCCTTGCCAGAACTTTTGCCACATACTGCACTTATTTATTTGATAAGCTGTAGCTTTTGAAACAAGCTTTAGAACTAGCATATTGATTCTTCTATATGTATTGCTAGTTGGCACATGGGACTATTTAGAACATCCATGCTAATTGAGTTGGATATGTACTTTCTATGGGCGATGAAAATTGTACCTTGATATTTCCCACTCTTTTTGTATGGGTGTGTTAATAAACTAGTGTTTCTTTGATTAGAGTTGAAATGAAAAGGTTAGATAAAACTGTATTTAAGCTGAAAAAAACTCAATAAACCGCATTTGGTAAAAAATAACTAGTGTATTGGTCATGTAATCGAGACATGATGAGAAATAGAAAATGAAAGTCTTTTAAATAATATAACAATGATGGCTCTGTTGTCTTGGGGAGAGTTGAAGCTTCCTTCTTCTCCAGTACAATCTTGTCATCATACCAAAAAGAAGGATAAAAGTGTATTTTCAAATAAAAAACACTACTAATAATTTAAACATTCCTTTGTATTTTGGAGTTGCTCTTTTAAACTAGCTTTTTAACTTATAACTAGTTTAAATTGACAAACCAAACGCAGTTTATTCAAAATTATAACTTGAACTACAGAAGAAACAAGTTTAAATGACAAAGCAAACACACCCTATGTCTAATGCCTTATTACTTCTTTGCTTCAGATATCTGCAGTTGCTCGAATTCGAAATGAGCTTGCGTATGCAACTCATACATTCTTTCGCAACCATGGTTTCTTGTACATACACACTCCAATAATTACTACTAGTGATTGTGAGGGTGCTGGTGAAATGTTCCAAGTCACAACATTGATCAATCATGCTGAGAAGATGGAGAAAGAACTAATGGAAAACCCACCACCCACTGAAGATGATGTTCAAGCTGCTCAGAGCGTTGTAGACCAACAGGCAGCATTAGTTAACAAACTAAAAGCTGACAAGGCTAGTAAAGCAGACATTGGTGTTGCTGTTACTGTACTCAAACAAGCTAAAGAGGATTTGAAAAAGATTGAAGATAGATCCAAGCTCAAACCAGGACTACCTCAGAAGGATGGGAAGATAGACTACTCCCTAGATTTCTTCGCCCGTCAAGCATTTTTGACTGTGTCTGGACAGCTACAAGTTGAATCATATGCATGTGCTGTAAGTAGTGTATATACTTTCGGGCCTACATTCCGTGCAGAAAACTCACACACATCCAGACATTTGGCTGAATTTTGGATGGTGGAGCCTGAGATAGCTTTTGCAGATCTTCAGGTTAGGTGTTGTTTAACCATGAAATTCCTACATTTACATAGATGGATTGTCCTTCTTCCATAATAGGAGATATGGTGAATATTTTTTTCCTGATGAAAGATTATAGTTAATGAATGGAGAGATTCACAACAAAAAAGGAGATGCATTCCTTGTTCCATTCATGTCTTTATTCAAGTCGCTATAAAGTTCAACCTTTTTTCCTAGGATGATATGAACTGCGCGGAGGCATATGTGAAGTTCTTGTGTCAAGCGTTGCTGGACAACTGTTATGATGATATGGAATTTGTGGCTAAGAACTTCGACAAGGGATGCATTGATCGTCTGCGAATGGTCGCTTCCACCCCATTTGAAAGAGTCACATACACACAGGCTGTTGAATTGTTAATAAAGTCAGGTGCAAAATTTGAGAATGAGGTTGAATGGGGAATTGATTTGGCATCTGAGCATGAAAGGTAGGTTCATCCGTCAAATATATATGTTTTTTTTTAATCTTTGAAGACCACTTATTAAGACCATTGTTGTACCTGGCTTGAACAGATACTTGACAGAACAGCTTTTTGGGAAGCCTGTAATTGTGTATAACTACCCAAAAGGAATCAAAGCATTCTATATGAGGCTCAATGATGATAACAAGACTGTAGCTGCTATGGATGTGCTCGTCCCCAAGGTTAACACGTTTTTCTATTACAAGAGCCCTTTTTCCATGCTAATTGTGAGAGATGAAGTTATGAAGGACGTGGGTATAACCACACATCTTGTCTCATATTTTCAGGTTGGAGAGCTGATTGGTGGAAGCCAAAGAGAGGAGCGTCTTGAAGTCATCCAGAAAAGGTACAATAATGCAATCTTTTGTTCCAGCCAACAACATTTGATGGAAGTAAAATGACTTGTCTCTACATTTAACAACCTTTCCGCTTTACATTCAACACTTGATGAAAGTAAAATGACACGTCTTGCTGCAATAGCCAAATCAAATATCTTGGTTCAATAACAGTTGGATTCTGCTATGCTTTTGAAAATCACAGCTACTGTAAACCGCGATGAAGCTAGATTTTATCTTATATAGGATTCTGTGATTCTTTTGAAAATCCTGAGAAGAATAGATATTCTGTTATTGAGTTTATTGAAGGCAAACCACTTGGTACATATTTTTTAACTTATACTATACTGAAATATGATCATGAATGTGTAGGATCACTGAGATGGACTTGCCATTGGAACCATATGATTGGTACCTGGACCTTCGACGATATGGGACGGTGAAGCACTGTGGGTTTGGATTAGGGTTCGAAAGAATGCTCCTCTTTGCAACCGGCATTGACAACATCAGAGATGTCATTCCGTTCCCAAGGTACCCAGGAAGGGCTGATCTTTAGAAAAACAGTGGAAACATGTCCTCCAGATGGATTATGTATCCTTGTTTTTCCACTTTTTTCATGCCCACCGCAGGTCTTGCTATTGGATTTTGACTATTGCAGCAAAATATCAAGTGTTCTTTTTGGTAAAGTGAACAATAGATGTTTTTAGTTATACTTTTTGACATTAATGGTAATATTGATTATATAAAATTTTTGCGTTTTTCATTCTTCCTTAGGAAAATGATATTTATGTGTGAAAATGGTTTATTTAAATATGATACATACATACGATGTGTCCATTCATAGAGGTTTCATGATGCATGAAGTGTCCATTACATGGCTGAGCAAGAGAATGGGAGTATGATGAGCTCGCAGGTAGTTGCTTGTAAAATACTGGACACCAATCAAGTCCTTGGGTTACTTAAAATATCGGCTCCGTTGTTGGTTAAATATACAGAAACATATCAAAAAATTATCTTGTATATCTCTTGATGATGAGATCTTTATGTAATTGTTAACTAGTAGTCTTTCACACATTTAATGCTAGTAGTATGCATATACTCTACATATTATATAGCCTTAGACTTTCTTACGCACACATATACTCTACGTATTATATGGGTTTGGATAGAGTTGATTGTTAATTTCATTGTAAAGTTGAACAAATCTAGACCTATAAATACAAATCTAGACCTTTAATTTATAGTGAAGTTGATTGTTAACTTCATTGTAAAGTTGAACAAATCTAGACCTATAAGACTTTACAAATCTAGACCTATAAATACAAATCTAGACCTTTAATTTATAGCCTTCGACTTTCTTTCCCTTTAGTCCTTTATAACCATGTAAAGATGTACTTATTACTTTCTTACTTTATGTAATTTACTTTTATGCCTTTTCAGTCTAATGCTTTTGTATATTTAAAGACTTTAATAGTCTTTTGTAATGCATAAAAAAAGTTTTTTCTTTGCTATCATGGTATCAGAGCTTAGATGTCCATTAACTTAAATTTTCCTTGTTTCAAGTACTTGTTGCTGAAATCTTATCAAGCAGAGTAGATTTGTTTTTCTGCATTTATGTTTCCTTTCTCTACCATTATGTAGAAAACTTTTTTTTGTTGTGTTAATCAACTTCCGTTGTTGTTTTTCTTCTTCCCGGACTTATTGATGAAAACCATGTCTTTAAAATCAAAGACACATCTGTTCTGCTTAATATGGTTTCAACGACACTATGCTGACTATGCGAGTTCTATCGTGGATAAAGGAATGTATTAGAGATTGTGTGGGAAATTGATCCATCTATCTCACAGTAGACTTAATATTGCCTATCATGTGCCTGTTGTAAGTCACTTCATGGATAACCCACGACAATCTTATCTAAATATAGTCTACCACATACTTCAATATCTGAAAGGTTGTCTAGAAAAGGGGTATACTTTAGAAATAGATATACACTGAGAATATAAGCCTTCACATGTGCTGACTACATGGGTTTTATTGTTGATAGATGATCTACCTCTAGGTACTTCATGTTTTTGGAAGGGAATCTCTTTTCATGAAAAAGTAAAAAACATAATGTGGTCGCAAGATCTTCTGAGGCTGAATTCACGGCTCTTGCACATTATTTGTGTGAGATGTTGTGGTTAACAATCATTTTGACATATTGTAAGATCAAATGGAAAGAACTTATGGTCTACATTGTGACAACAAGTCAGCTATAAGTATTGTACATAACCTAGTTCATCATGTTAGATTTAACATGTGGAGATCGAAAGACACTTCAATAAAGAAAAGTTGGAAGAAGGGACACTTAGGATATCCTTTGTCAAATCAGAAAATTAACTTGGAGATGTACTAATAAAATGAATCCATTGCTCTAGATTTATGGATCTGACTTCTAAGCTTGGTTTTATAGTTCTTTGCATTCCAGCTTGAGGGGAGTGTCAATGAGTAGTCTGCGCACATTTAATACTAGTAGTCTGCACTCATATACTTTACATATTACAACTTTTAAGTTTCTTCCCCTAGATATTACCAAAAAAACTTTCTTCCCCTAAATTTGACAACCATGTACTTATATCTTTTTATAATATACTTTTAATTCCTTCTAGCCTAATCCTCTTTGTTGGAGATTTGGGCTAAGTCTTCATTGTGGCCATTGAGCTTGTCTCGAGACATGGTGCAATGAGTTGTTCACATGTGTGTCACTATGGTCTGGGTTGCGGGAGGCAAGCCAAGTGACCGGCACTAAGAGCAACTAGTATTGTAAGGGGGGTCGAATCGAAGCAAGGTGATCTACGAGAAGGTTAACCTGTGTCAGATTTTACAAGGCAGATACTTGGGGACTTTTAGCCACGGTTTCTCGGCACACCTTTGGTTCTTAGGCCTTATATTGGCTAAAGAACATGTGGTTAAAATTTGGGAGCAATCCAAGCTCAAATGCTTAGTGAATGTCAATGAAGCAGCTAGTGAGCTTCTTTATGAGCTACACTAGCTTGAGCTAAGATATTGAGTATTTGCGGATCTTGGAGCTTACCCTAGCTATGCGAAAGTGAATAAAGCTCATTGGAAGTGTTTGGACCAAGAAAAATAAGCTAGCTCTAAGCTAGCTCCGGGGAGCGGTTTTGGGCTCCCTGTTTGGGCCTCGGGCCTTTCTAGGGTTTCAAGGCCCATCATCCAAGCAACTTCCATGTAACTTCCCTAACCGCTTTTAACCGCTTTTAACCGCTTTTTGGTGGTTATAACTTCCCAAAAACGTTGGCCCCTATGCCTATATAAGGGAGAGCCATTTGCACTTGATTCCTCATTCGTTTTTGCAACAAATAAGCTTTTAGTTCCATTGTATTGACATTGGATAGGCCTTCTTATAGCTTGTTTGCAAAACTCGAAAGACCAGTATAGTTCCATTGTATTGACATTGGATAGGCATCCATCTTAGATTGGTTTTGTATTGACGAAACCTAGGAATACCCTTTCTTTACAAAGTAAGACAAGTAAGTCACTTACTTAGTCTTTGTAACGTGTAACGTTTTATCCCACTAAGGTATTTGGATATTCCCGGTGTAGGGGAAAATACACTTAGAAGGAAAATTCTTTTATGAATGACTCATTACATAATCCAAGTCAATGTTTTAAACATATAACAATCGGTTTATAAGACTTGCAATTGAACTTAATTTATATTAGAGTTTCGTCTACTCCTTTCGGAGATTACAAACTCTTGGTTGGGTTTTGTCTACTCCTTTGTGGAGATTACAAACCCTTGTTAATAATTTGATTTCACTTCAAGATAATTATATATATATTAATTTGATTGGCAATTGGGTGAACCGTCTACTCACTTAAGTGAGACTACGGCCCTTTGGTCTAAAACCGGACACCTAAAATCCAACAATCTTCTAAGTGTATTTATTGTGTTTTGTTTATTATTTTGTAGAATTGGATTGGTCAATAATGAGTAAGACGTTAATGACAGAAATGACTTCTCGCTTTGGGAAGTTGGATAAGTTTGAGGGTGTGGACTTTAGGAGGTGGCAAAAGAAAATGCACTTCCTCTTGACTACACTGAAACTTGCTTATGTGCTCACGACACCTAGACCGGCCGAGCCGGTCGATGATATGGTGGAGGAAATATCGGTTGTCCGACAAAGGAGCAAATGGGATAATGATGACTACATATGTCGTGGTCATATTCTCAATGGCATGAGTGATGCATTGTTTGACGTCTACCAACGTGTAGAGTCATCAACATTGTTGTGGGATCAACTCGAGTCTAAATATATGGCGGAGGATGCATCATCTCGCAAATTCTTAGTCTCGGATTTTAACTCGTATAAATGGTGGACTCAAGGCCGGTAATGGAACAATATAATGAATTGCTCCGGATTCTTGGGAGGTTCACGCAACATGCCATGCATATGGATGAGGCCATTGCGGTTTCGTCTATAATGGATAAGCTCCCCCCTTCATGGAAGGACTTCCACCATGTGCTAAAGCACAAGAAGGAAGAACTCACGTTGGTGGAACTTGGGTCACACCTTCAAATTGAACAAGGCCTTAGGGCACAAGAGGGTGGAATCAAGAAGGATGATAAAACTTCTACTTCCCACGAGGCCAACATGATGGATGGCAAGGGCAAAAGGAAGAGGTCCAAAGGAAAGGACATGGACAAGGGAAAGAAGTCCAAGAAGTCCAAGAAGGATAATATTGACAAGAAACCGAAAGGTTCTTGTTGGAAGTGTGGCAAGACTGGCCACTTCAAGCGGGATTGTAAGGCTAAGGTCGATGAATCCAAGGGTGGAGGTCAAAGTGACCAAAACCCCTCAAACCAAGGTAAACTCTCTTATGAGTCTTGATTCTAACTTTGATATAAATTCTGATTTGAATTATGTGTCATTGACTATTGAATGTTTGTCCATGCAGGATGATGACCTTGGATGGTGGGTGGACTCGGTTGCAACAACTCACGTTTGCAAAGATCGGCGTTGGTTCAAGACGTACGCCGTCACTAACGATGGAGCACTCATACATATGGGAAACGAGTCTACCACCCCCGTTCTAGGAAGAGGGAGGGTTGATCTATACTTCACAAGTGGCAAGACACTAGTCTTATCAAATGTTCTACATGCACCGGCCATTAGAAAGAATGTGGTTTCCGGTGGTGTACTTAATAGGCTTGGCTTCAAACAAGTCATAGAAGCCGACCGCTATGTATTATCTAGGAGAGGAACATTTGTAGGCTTTGGCCATTGGAACAACAATATGTTTCTTCTCTCTTTATGTAATAAACTTTCTAATATTAATAATAATAAGAATAGTTTATTTACATTGTCATCTTCTTCCAATTGTGATTTTGTTAAATGGTATGCACGACTTGGACATGTTCACTTTAAACGTATAAATGAAATGACTAAGGATGGTATTTTACCTAAACTTGATTTACCAAAAGATAAGTGTAAAACGTGCATGTTGACCAAAATAACAAGACTTCCATTTCCTAGAAGTGAAAGAGAACAATCTATGCTCGGCTTAGTCCACTCGGATCTAGGTGACTTGCACTCTACTCCTTCATTAGGAAAGAAGAAGTATTACGTAACATTCATAGATGATTACTCTAGGTATTGTTACGTATATCTACTCTTTGCAAAGAGTGATGCCTTAGACAAATTCTATGTATTTAAGAATGAATCTGAGTTACAACAAGGTACCTTAATAAAAAGACTACACACGGATCGTGGTGGTGAATTTATGGATAAGGAATACTTTGAGAGTGTCGGGATCATACATGAGACCACGGCACCTTACGCACCACAATCAAATGGTGTGGCCGAACGAAAGAATCGAGTGCTTAAAGAGATGGTCAATGCGATGCTCTCTTACTCGGGTCTTAAGAACTCGTTTTGGGGTGAAGCTATGCTCACGGCAAACTACTTGCTTAATCGTGTTCCAAACAAAAGAAGCAAGAAGACTCCTTATGAATTATGGTTCAAAAGAAAGCCAAATCTACACTACTTGCGAGTGTGGGGATGTCGAGCCATAGTTAGACTAAATGACAACAAACGTAAGACTTTAGGTGAAAGAGGCGTTGAGTGTGTGTTCATTGGCTATGCCGAACACTCCAAAGCTTATAGGTTCTATGTGATAGAACCAAATGACTTCATCTCGGTCAATACCGTTATAGAGTCTAGGGATGCCATCTTTGATGAAGATCGTTTCACCTCGGCTCCTAGGCCTAGGGAAGTGATCAACATGACCTTAGATGAGGAACACCCAAACAAACGTCGTAGGATTCAAGTTGAATCATGGCAAGCCTCACATGGGCTTGACTCGGCGGAGATTGCTCCTATGAGCACTATTTTGTCCCAAAAATCAATTTTCCAAGTGTTCTTGGTTGAAGGATCAAGGGATAATGAAATGGATCGTCACTCTTACTTTCATATAGATGAGGATCCAAAGACATTTGAGGAGGCCATGAAGTCTCAAGATGTTGCCTTTTGGAAGGAAGCAATCCAAGAGGAGATGGACTCCATTGTGGGCAACCACACATGGGAGTTGGTCGACCTTCCTTCCGGTTGCAAACCTTTGGGGTGCAAATGGATCTTCAAGAGGAAGATGAAAGTTGACGGTTCCATTGACAAGTTTAAAGCACGCTTGGTCATCCAAGGCTTTAGACAAAGGGAAGGTGTCGATTATTTTGACACATACGCTCCGGTGGCTAGGATTACAACCATTAGGTTATTAATAGCTATGGCGGCTATACACAATCTAGTGATTCACCAAATGGATGTCAAGACGGCATTCCTTAATGGTGATCTAGATGAGGAAGTGTATATGAGACAACCCGAAGGGTTTGTCTTGAAAGGACAAGAACACAAAGTGTGTCGCTTGATCAAATCCTTGTATGGGCTAAAGAAAGCTCCAAAACAATGGCATCAAAAGTTTGATGATGTCGTATTGTCAAATGGATTTAAGATAAATCAAGCTGACAAGTGTGTCTATAGTAAGTTTGATCATACCGGTCAAGGTGTGATCATATGCTTATATGTTGATGACATGTTAATCTTTGGAACAAACCAAAGACAAGTAGACCTCACCAAGGATTTCTTGTCGACTAAGTTTTCAATGAAAGACCTAGGTGAGGCGGATGTGATTCTAGGCATAAGAATCAAACGTGATGCTAAAGGCTTAAGCCTCACGCAATCACACTACATTGAGAAGGTTGTCAAACGCTTCCAATGTGATACGAGTACAATTGTTAGTACTCCTATGGACTCAAGTGAGAAGTTGATGCCTAACCAAGGATCGGCCGTTTCTCAACTTGAGTATGCACAAGTAATAGGATGTTGTATGTATGCAATGACTAGCACTAGGCCAGATATTGCTTTTGCTATTGGTAAATTGAGTAGGTACACGAGTTGTCCTAGCTCACAACATTGGAAGGCACTAAGGCGTGTGCTTAGGTACCTCAAGGGAACCATGGGGTTTTGGCATCCTGTATACTAAGTATCCTTTGGTGATAGAAGGCTACTCAGATGCGTCATGGATCACTAATTTAGAGGATCACTCGTCCACAACTGGATGGGTTTTCTTGCTAGGTGGTGGTGCCATTTCATGGGCTTCAAAGAAGCAAACGTGCATCACAACCTCGACCATGGAGTCCGAGTTTGTGGCACTTGCCGCTGCCGGCAAGGAAGCTGAATGGCTAAGGAATTTGGTTCTAGAAATTCCTCTATGGCCAAAACCGGTTTCTCCTATCTCAATTCATTGTGATAGTGCAGCTACGTTGGCTAAAGCTTATAGTCAAACGTATAATGGGAAATCAAGACATCTTGGTGTGAGACATAGCTCGGTTAGAGAGCTCATAACTCACGGTATAATATCGGTCGATTTTGTGAGAACACACAATAATCTAGCCGATCATTTAACCAAGAGCTTGGCTAGGGACTTAGTTCAGAAGTCAGCCAAGGAGATGGGGTTAACGACCTAAACTAAAAACGACCTGTCGTGGGACACCCAATTCACATATTGCTTGATGCCTTATCCGAATTCAATGAGGCAAGCCCATTCCAAGAAGTTGTGAGCATAAAATGTCCATCCAAGGTAATGCTCTATGCCTATATAATATGTATAGTTTGAAATAAGCAATTTCTTAACAACTCTTTTGAAAAATTGCAATTATAGGTGCAAGATCATAAGAGAGTTGGCTACGTGAACATGAAGTGTCAAGGCTTCTTCAAGGGAGTGTATGGTCGACTCGCCTTTATGTTCATTAGAGGATTAGGACACAATAGCCTTTAAATGTGTCATTTATTTGTAAAGGAAATGTAAATTTCGTGTATGTTGCCTTCATGTACTTAGACAAGTTGAGTGGTTCAATCCATTGGGACACCATGATTCTTTAGTGCAGAATGTGTAATTAAACTAATTCAATAAATTCAATCGAAAGACATTTATGATTATGCGAATATTTTGTTTGGATGTATGTCTATAAAAAGTTTCTTGACTTTGCTCAAATGGGGAGGAATGTTGGAGATTTGGGCTAAGTCTTCATTGTAGCCATTGAGCTTGTCTCGAGACATGGTGCAATGAGTTGTTCACATGTGTGTCACTATGGTCTGGGTTGCGGGAGGCAAGCCAAGTGACCGGCACTAAGAGCAACTAGTATTGTAAGGGGGGTCGAATCGAAGCAAGGTGATCTACGAGAAGGTTAACCTGTGTCCAGATTTTACAAGGCCAGATACTTGGGGACTTTTAGCCACGGTTTCTCGGCACACCTTTGGTTCTTAGGCCTTATATTGGCTAAAGAACATGTGGTTAAAATTTGGGAGCAATCCAAGCTCAAATGCTTAGTGAATGTCAATGAAGCAGCTAGTGAGCTTCTTTATGAGCTACACTAGCTTGAGCTAAGATATTGAGTATTTGCGGATCTTGGAGCTTACCCTAGCTATGCGAAAGTGAATAAAGCTCATTGGAAGTGTTTGGACCAAGAAAAATAAGCTAGCTCTAAGCTAGCTCCGGGGAGCGGTTTTGGGCTCCCTGTTTGGGGCCTCGGGCCTTTCTAGGGTTTCAAGGCCCATCATCCAAGCAACTTCCATGTAACTTCCCTAACCGCTTTTAACCGCTTTTAACCGCTTTTTGGTGGTTATAACTTCCCAAAAACGTTGGCCCCTATGCCTATATAAGGGAGAGCCATTTGCACTTGATTCCTCATTCGTTTTTGCAACAAATAAGCTTTTAGTTCCATTGTATTGACATTGGATAGGCCTTCTTATAGCTTGTTTGCAAAACTCGAAAGACCAGTATAGTTCCATTGTATTGACATTGGATAGGCATCCATCTTAGATTGGTTTTGTATTGACGAAACCTAGGAATACCCTTTCTTTACAAAGTAAGACAAGTAAGTCACTTACTTAGTCTTTGTAACGTGTAACGTTTTATCCCACTAAGGTATTTGGATATTCCCGGTGTAGGGGAAAATACACTTAGAAGGAAAATTCTTTTATGAATGACTCATTACATAATCCAAGTCAATGTTTTAAACATATAACAATCGGTTTATAAGACTTGCAATTGAACTTAATTTATATTAGAGTTTCGTCTACTCCTTTCGGAGATTACAAACTCTTGGTTGGGTTTTGTCTACTCCTTTGTGGAGATTACAAACCCTTGTTAATAATTTGATTTCACTTCAAGATAATTATATATATATATATATATTAATTTGATTGGCAATTGGGAGAACCGTCTACTCACTTAAATGAGACTACGACCCTTTGGTCTAAAACCGGACACCTAAAATCCAACACTCTTGTATATTTAAAAACTTAATAGGCTTGTATAATGAATAAGAAAAGCTTTTCTTTTTCTATCAGTAAGTCTCATTGCGTTTTTGTCATGTGATCTCTCCTGTCATGGTGGCGTAAGGAAAATTTAGGTTGAAGACAATACATTTGAGTATCCGATTAAGTGACTTACTTTAAAACACTCATCAAAATGGGTAATTGAAATCGGATATCCGATTTTGTATTATTAAAATCGGGCAATTAAAGAGGATGATTGAATTTGGGTATATGATTTCCGGTGAAAAAAATAGGGTAAATTAAATGGGTAATTGAAATTGGGTATTCGAGTTTGGGTGTAAAAAATTGGGTTTTTAATAAGAGTGATGGGTATATATGATTTTCGGTGTATCTGATTTATAGGTGGTCAAAATCGGGTAATTAAAAAGGTGATTGAAATTAGCTAACAATTTTAGGGATTAAAATCGGATAATTTAAATTGATATCCGTCTAGACCATATCCAAACCCAGACCGGACCGAATCCACTTCGTTTTCAGAAAAATGTTAAAAGTGATGATACAATATGGACCGGAACATTACGGTCCAAGAGTCCAGGACCGGACCGTAATATCACATGCTAGATTGACCATGCAAACTTTTACAAATTTATTAGCCGGAGCTTTTTATCCATAGTCTCCCTCTCCCCTGTCCAAACCTTAACTCTCCACAGTCATTCTTCCTTTTTCACAATTCATTGATCCAGTCATTACGTAGATACATAATGCATGCATGGGCCTATTTCCAGTTTATAAGATCAAAACGTTGATAAGCTAATCACTTTACACCTAGCACGACAATGTCATAAAAGTCCAAATGAATCATTGATAATGATTTGTAGTATATATAACGAAAATCCATTTTCACAGTCCTTCCTTAAAGACAAGTTCGCAAAGCTTACTAGTTGAATCACTTTGAGGAGAAGCACCTAAATGTACACATTTGATAAAAATCGACATGAAGTCATGAACATTCGACAAACCCAAACATAGTGACGAAATCAACCGTCATTTAAAAACAAAAAAAGCTATGCACGGCCTTCATTTTTTATTATAACTTTTTTCGCATTTTTGAGCTAAAATTGATGTGCTACTAACTTACTATACTATCAACACAGGGAAGCTGAGGCTATGCAAATGCTTACGTGCATGTTATGAATCTGTTCAGTCATGCATTTGTATGGTGATGTATAAAGTGTTGTACAAAAAAACACAAATGTAACTCACCCATTCAGTTGAACCAAATCAATACAAAGCCAAAACACATTTCTCGCTATCTTCTTTCATCGATCTCCTTCATTTCACACTTTTTGATATGGTATCAAAGCAAGGTATCCTTGATTGAATTCATCAAAATTATTTCAATTGATGTAGAGTTATTGATCGGATTTAAATGACAACACAAAATGAAGGAATTCTTGACACTTGACGACATGCCTTGAAGGCAGCTTAATCGGATGAACTATCATTATCTATATCCGCAATTAGAGTCTTAAGGACCCGAGAAATCAACATGATATGATACCATGAAGGATTCCGTTGAGTCAGAAATGTTGTGGGATTCATCACATGTACGAGTGCATATATGCGTTGGCCATTGGACTCAAGTCCAACACATAAGCCCAATGTGGTTCAATCCTTCAAAAATATATTTTCCCATGCAATTGCCCAAGGATTTCATCGATGACAATAGCCGTAGTAACTCACTAACGTTATATACTAGACTTATTATCTCTTTTTATTATATTGATCTGAAAACATTAATCCTTCACAGTTTCGTCAAGCTTTTTAAATACACATAAACATAAATGTTGTGTTCAAATTCAAAACATTCAAATTTCAACGTAGCTAACAACAAAAGGAAAAGCTCACGACCTTATATTCTAATTTACTGTGCACGTAAACATGTTATCGATATGAAATTGGAGCAAAAAGATGGTCCCGTCACCCGTGGTTGATCGACGAAATTAAGAATGTTAAGATTTGCAAGTGGGATTTTACTTCAAAGAACGTGAGACAAAGTCTGACAAACCGTTGGTGATTATGAATTAATTAGAGTATTGATTAATCAGTAATCAAGATAATGGACCCCGGCCCATGTTCATCCCAGTCCGGATCACCTATTTCACTCTTATATTGCACTCCCTATTGCATAGTCCACGTGGTCTAATTATTACTTAAATAAATATAATTAATATTAATTATAATAATTATATTAATCTGATATAAACTTTCTTTCTTTCTCTGTCCACGTATATATCAAATTGATTGAAGTCGTACAATTATCTTCTTATCTAGAGTTTTTTCGCCTGAAAAAGAATGAGTCCCTTTTCTTCTCTAAATACGACTCCATTTTCTCGCTGGAAACGATGTAATTGCCTCATAACCCTATAATTTCTTTGCTCAAAGCTTGTTCACATCTTCGCTCCCCACAATTTCAATTGTTCTGATTGAAACTTGACTAGTCAATACCCTTCAATTGAACTATCAAAATATGGGATTAGCTATAATCACATAAAGTTGGTCAAATCTCATGTTTTGTGAGAGAATGCCTCATAAAGACACCCAGATTTAAACTTTGTAGTTAAGCACTTAATGCCTTATTTTGGGTTATGAGAGATAACCACGAAGGAAATTTGGTTTAAAAAGATGGATATTTGTTGGATTTTGATTGGATGAAAGTTGCAAAAAAATTAAAACAGGGTTATCATGTTGTAGTTAAAGGTTCTTTAAGAAAATGGCATCATCCCTCAACATCTTGAGCTCTACATCGATAATGATGATTATTGATTGATTTCTCCAGGTTTGCGGCGAGACAATGGAAACGTTTCCGGTGAGAGAACGGCATCGTATCCGCGAAGAAAAGGGACGCGTTTTTTTTGCCGGCGAAGATACTTGAAATAGGGACGAAGAGAATCTTTTAGCTTCAATCAATTTGATATATTTGGATGGCGAAGAAGGAAAGTTGATATTGAATTAATAAGATTATTTTAATTATATTAATTTAGTACGTCATTAATAAGACTACGTGGACCAATCAAAGAGATGCAATAGGGAGTGCAATATAATAGTGAAATAGGTGATCCGAATTAGATCCGAACTGTGTTCAACAACGAAAATCCAATTTCAAAGTCCATCCTTAAAAACAAGTTCGCAAAGCTTACTAGTTGAATTATGCTGAGGAGAAGCACCTACACGTCGGCATTTGATAAAGATCGACACGAAGTACATTCTACAAATCCGAACATAGTGACAAAATTAACCGTTATTTAAAAACAGAAAAATCAACGTTACAAATTCGTAAAATATAAAGATCTCCTCAAGAAAAACCAAAGAGAACATAAACCAAAAGAAGAAAGTACTCGCAGGCTTAACATAACAAACGTTTAAAAGCGATCTAAGAGTTATAGTTTGTGTGAAAATCTGATGGATCAATATACTGCGTTCAAATCCAACGATCCATCAAAATTCCATTGTAAAATCGCTGGCTTTATATATTCAAATACCGGTACATGTTTATATATTATCCATACGGAATCGGAGCATGAAGGATGGTTTCATGGTTGATTGACTTTAAAGAACACGAGACAACGTGTGACAAACTATTGATATTTATGAATTTGTTAAATTATTGACTAATCAGTATTCAAGATAAGGAACCCATCTTCAATAACGTGGACAGTTGGGCATGAGGGTTTAAATTAGTACGTCGCATTACTTTTTTTTTTTTTTTGAATTGTATCCGTATATTTATGTAGGAAACCTTAAAACTTGATATTAGTTTCACTAGATTAAGAGATTAATTTCACTGGATTAAGAACGTGAGGCAACGTGTGACAAACTGTGGATGCTTATGAATTATTTTCATATTAATCTCACTGCTTTAGATGCTACCATTCATGCTTGCTTAGGCCCATGGAAGCTTCGGCTCTACACTATATTAGCTGGCAATTAGGTGTGTATAATTTAGCTGCCTAGTGTAAAATTGCAAGTCAAATCCAAAAATTATAACTAAAATATTATTTTATTTTTTAAAAGATCAAATCGGCGTCCAACTGGCAAGGTGATAAACTAAGGTTCACTTCCCCGACACTGTGAAAGTGATTCAGTGTACCTTATAACCAAGCTTTCTATTTATAAAGGGTGAAGGTGAGAGTGCATTCTACTCCAAATCAACAGCTACTCTTAATTAATTTTTACAAACAAAACCCATCAAAAGCGAGGAGGGTAGGATCAATCAATGGCTGAATCGGTCATGTTCAGCGTTGCTTCGAAGCTGCTTTCCACAATTGCCTCCCCGGCATTTGAGAAGGCATATGGAAGAGTTTGCTCTGTCTGGAACGCAAAGAAAGAGTTGGCTAAGCTGAAGAGGAAGATCCTGACGATTCATGCTGTGCTTCTTGATGCCGAGAAGAGGCAACATGACTCTGAGGCCATCAAGGACTGGATCAAGAGGGTCAGGGAAGTGTTGTATGATGCAGATGATCTATTTGACGAGGTTGCCACTGATGATATGCTGAAGCAACAGATCATGGAGGGAGACAGTAAGCTTCGGTTCTTGAAAGAGGTACGGATTTCTTGCTCTAAGCTAAATCCAATCGTCTCTAGAAACTCCATTGCTCAGAAAGTTAAGGCGATCAAGGAGAGTTTAGATGAGATCTCTAAAGATATGACTGACTTTCAATTTGTGTCATGTCTGAATGAGTATGAGATATCTACTAGTTTGAGGAAAGGACAAGATCCAGGGTCTTTTGTGGATTCAAAAGATGTGATTGGTAGAGACGAGGACAAAAAGGTCATTCTAGAAATGCTTGTTAATGAGTTTAATAATGTCAAACATGATGTCCCTTTAGTCATTGCCATAGTTGGGATAGGAGGGATGGGAAAAACAACTCTTGCTTAACTGGTTTACAATGATATTGAGGTTCAAAAGAAATTTGAAGAGTGTTGGTTTGCTTGCATTTCTAATACATCAGATGATAAGGAAGTCCTTAGTAAAATTTGCCAAGCTATATGCAGGGAAAACTGCTATAGTTTTACTGTAAGCGAGCTACAGTAAAATTTGCCAAGCTATATGCAGACAAAATTTGATGTATTAGAAATGCAAGAAGGGGTCATTCATGTTTCATGTACTTGTTGAGAAGGGGTTTTTTTCAAGAATGTTGTTGGACTTCCTTAGCCATTAAGAGTATAGGTAACCTTTTCAAACATGATGTCCCTTAGTAAAGTTGTAAAATGCATGATTTAGTTCATGATTTGGCAATACATGTGGGTGATGAAATCGTCATGTTGAGCACATACAGCTAATTATACGCGACATGTAAGCGTTGATGATCGTCCCGACGATTCATGGGGTATTCCTGCCTCGTTGATCAATGCGGTAGCGGTCGTTTTTGTTCATGAATGGTGGTTCAATTTGCAAACCGGTTC